>CM035113.1:50939990-51459159 GCA_020205505.1 Panax japonicus
ATATGTCCTCTAAAAAAATATATTCCAACGATAGTGATAACACCAAATGCTGCCCCAGGCAAGTCAAAATCGGGTAATTCGAGGGATGGCGGTTGTCATGACTTCCCAACAAATGAGGAACCCAAATGAAGTTATCACGGGAGATGGAGAAATTATGATGACTGGGGAGATAGAATCTGAAATGAAAGCAAGGTATCCTCAACTTTTAGAAATACCAGGTAAGTAAATTTCGGGACGAAATTTCATAAGGATGGGATATTGTAAGACCCCGAAATTTATGAAATAAAAGTATTCAATTTTTCTTATTATTACTATTCAGTAAATGGTTAAATTGATAAAAGTTAAAGTTAAGGGTAATATATGAAAAAAATTTCAAAATACACAAGTGGTTATAAAATATTCATTGTTGTCGGGGAATATTCGTTTGGTCGTGGAATATTCTTTCTGTCGGGGAATATTCATACGACGGCGCAGCCATTTGTGGGCCCCATAACAGAATAACTGTCGGACGAAGAAAATGACAAAATTAAGTTTATATTAATAACGGCGTAATCGTTACCGTTAACACTATTTGAATACCCGGTTGGTAAAATAAAGTAATACGCGTTGTTGCACAGTAGCACACGGTATTACACAGTATTTTTGAATTATTGATTCTTACGTAAAAAGGCACTACTCAATAATTGTTAGCGTAATTACTGTTCAATATTTTATTTTATTGATTCAATAATTGCTGCGTTGATATTTTATATTATTGTTATTTCAATAATTATCACTGCATAATATTTGTCATTATCAGATCAATAATTCATATTATTTGAATAATATTATTAGATAGCATTATTGGCAATGTCTAGAAAGTTTTGTCAAGAGAGGTTTGGTCACCTAATTGCGCGCCAATAAGGAGAAATTCTTATTGTAAAGCCTCATCTTTCCTGGGAACGGTCTGGTTATCATAATTGTGATTATGTAATATTATTTGTGAATAATTAATTATTGATTTGTATGATAAGGAAATATTTATTTGATGTGGATATAAATGATGGATTTATTTATGTGGTTATAAATGAAGGAATTAATGTTGAGGTATTTTATCAGTATTTTTGTCAAAATGAAGGTATTAAAAATTAAACCAGTGATTTTGAGATATATTGCGTGAGTTATAATTTTTAATCCGACCGTTGGATCGTTGTAATTTTTGGATATGTTATACATATATAAGTTGAGTATATGTTCACAAATTTTAAACCGTTAAAAATGAACGTATGATTTTTTTATGAATTTTAAGAGGTGAATGGTTCAGAAATTGTTGAAGTATCCGAATTTAGCATTTTGGTGGAAAATTCTAGAATTGAGTGGGCCCCAATTTTGGTTGGTGAAGAAATGTGCTGAATTTATTTTAAATGTGGTGGGTGGGAATTGTAGCTGGTAAAGCAATCAGGTTGCAGGTCAAGTCTGCTAAAATTTTCCTATAAATAAAAGGCTAAGTTAGAATTGAAAATCACACCAGAAACATAATCTTTCTCTATTTCTCTCTCTAGATTATTGAGTGTATTTTGTGAGTATTTAGATACTTGGTGAGTTGATATTCATCTGTGCAAGTTTCCCTCGGCGTCATATCTGATATCTAGTCAGGAGTGCTGCTCTTTTGAGGTAAAGGATAGTAAGGGATTTTAAGGGTTATTATGTTTTTCAATTCGTACTTCTTCTGACCTTCAGAAAATTCTGGAAAAATTTGAAATGATATGTTGATGAGTTTTATTGATTGTGTCTAAAAATGGTGATTTTTGGATGTATAGATTAAGAGTTATGAATTTTACGAGAAAAGACTATTTTAAAAGTAACCGCTTATAATTCCTTATGGTTAACTCCAAAATTGATGAAATTTTTATTGGGAGTACATCTATATAATATTAGTGCACTCTGTGAATTTCGGAATATTTGGATAATATTACAACTTATGATAAATGTCTAAATATTCGACGATTTTGGCCATATGAAAAATAGTAAATGAATTTTAAAAATTCTAAGAAAAATATATGTTCAATATGGGACTATATTCTGCTAAATACCAGAAAAGAAATATTTTTGAAACTGATTTGCTATTTTTCATGAAAATGGACTAGTTATGAATAAATGAGTTAAATATGTTATGTGAAGGAAAAAAAATTGGAAAAATATGATTTTATGGCTTGAGAATCATATATGTGGTATATGCAGATTTTTTATGAGGGTTTTGATTATTGGTGATGAAATTTTATAAGTTTGGCATTTTATGATGATTAAATGCATTATTTAGTAAAGTGTAAACAATTAAAATAAATTGTTTATAAGTTTAAGAAATGTTATTCTTTCAATAACATTATACCAAAATATTGGTATGAATTTTATTATGGAATTTCTACCTTTTAGTGTCAGGGTTACTATTCAAGAGTTACTATTCACGAGTTACTATTCACGGATACTATTAACTACAAAATTGGTTTCTTTTTCTAACCAAATTATAGTTGATTTATGAATATTACTCTGGAGATTAAAACTATATATTGATTATATTGATTTTATTATCATATATAATATTTTTATAACCCTGATGTTGAAATTCTTTTTCACTTGAGTATAAAGATGAGTAGATTATTGGTATGATCATGACTAGGGTTCTCTTTGGCCACTAGTGAAAAGTTGAATTGTGACTGGTATGATCATGACAATTGAATTTATAATTGAATATCTTTAGCTTAAGTACAAAGGTGAATTGATCAACATAGTTATAATTATTGTTTATATAAATTTTGAAATGATTATATATTTCTTTGAGATATTAATATATTTGGTCTGTATTGCAAATATGAACTGTTGAGGAATATCTTTGACCTCTAATGCAAAGATGAACTGTTAATGAATATCTTTGGCCCGTAGTGCAAAGATGACCTGTTGTTGAATATCTTTGGCCAGTGGTGCGAAGATGAATTGTGGATGAATATCTTTGGTCGTAGTGCAAAGATGAATTTATTAGTATGATTATGAACATGAACTGTGATTTGGTATAAACATGATCTTTGATGTTTCAGGTAAAGACATGTGATGAAAATTATATTCTTCCTGGGTACGAAGAGGAATTTAGAATTACAATTATGATTATGAGATATTCATATAATTGTGGAAAGGAACTGTTGATTGATGTTACAGGGATAAAACATTGTTGGTGGACTTTTAACATGGAGACGATAATAGACTGTATTGTCTATTTCACTCTTCTAATGGATTGCTCGTTCCGCTGCAACTATGGTTGAAATTTTTATCATCTACCATATGTTCTAAATCTCTGATTTGTTATTGATGAAGGCTATTGATAATTTAATTATCTTTAGTCGTGATATTCTTTACTGAGCTAGTTGTGCTCACCCTTTTACTTCATAATTCCTTTTAGGTAATAAAAGTATAGCTGGGTCGAGCGGGGATAACAAGGGAATAGAACGGTGGTCTCTAGCTGTGGAGTTCTCCCTAAACAGTATAGACAAGTGTGTTGTATACATCTTTTAGTAGTTATATTTAGGAATCATATAGGGAGAGGCGAACCCAACGTTGGAAGGGTGTTTTGCTACTATCATACAAGATGTCTAATGACATACAACCTCGTGTCATCATAAGACAAGGTTGTGCTCATCCACTTGCTGAGTATATTTACGAGCACTACCTATATAATCTTGTTATTTGTTTGAAGTATAATTCTAAATTTGAGACAGTGGAGATAATAATAAATCAAGAGAAGACTCACCATTGGGAAGAATATGATAGTAATCTTCTCGTTTTTCTTTCGGGTATATTGGGTCAACCACGGATAATTCTATGGCCATATGATATCTATCATAACCTAGAAGCATGGCCTCCCATGTACGAAGGTTTCCTTGAGCATTTCCCAAAGATTTTAGTTTCTAAAACAGTTTTTGACTATACCTTTATGTAAGGTGTCACTGTGAGGTGCTGTCCACGGTTGGGACATGTGTCACCTGATGGCTTTACCTGCTACTATTCCACCCACAAAAATCAGCCATCTTCCCCAACAACCAAAAGTGGGGCCCACCCATTTCTAGAATTTTCTACCAAAATCATTTATAAACCTAATTTCCGAATCAGTCACCTCTTAAAATTCATAATAAATTATACGTTCATTTTAAATGGTTCAAAATTTGTGGACATATACTCAACTTATATATGTATAACATATCCAAAAATCACAACGATCCAACGGTCAGATTAAAAATTATAACTCACACAATAAAGTTATAAGAACACTGATTTGATCTTTTAATACCTTCAATCCGACAAAATACTGATAAAATACCTCAACATTAATTCCTTCATTTATAACCACATAAATAAATCAATCATTTATATCCACATCAAATAAATATTTCATTATCATATAAATCAATAATTAATTATTCACAAATAATATTACAGAATCACAATAATGAAAATCAGGCAGTTCCCTAGAAACAGGGGGCTTTCCGATAAGGATTTCTCCTTACTGGGGCGCAATTAGGTGACCAAACCTCTCCTTGACAGAAATTTCTAGACATTGCCAATAATGCTATCTAATAATATTATTCAAATAATAAGAATTATTGATCTGATAATGGAGATAATGTGAAGTGACAATTATTGAAACAACAACAATATAAAATATCAACGCAACAATTATTGATTCAATAAAATAAAATATTAAACAGTAATTACTGTAACAATTATTGAGTAGTGCCTTCTCACGTAAGGATCAATAATTGAAAAAATACTGTGCAATACCGTGTGCTACTGTGCAACTACGCGTATTACTGTATTTTAACCACCAGGTATTCCAACAGTGTTAACGGTAACAACTATGCCGTTATTTATAAAAACTCAAATTTGTCATTTTCTTCATCCGACAATTATTCTGTTATGGGGCCCACAAATGGCTGAACCGTTGTACGACTATTCTCTGACAGAAAGAATATTCCATGACTAAACGAATATTCCCCGACAACAATGAATATTTTATAACCACTTGCGTATTTTGAAAAAATATTCATATATCACCCTTAACTTTAACTTTTATCAATTTAACCATTTACTGAATAGTAATTATAAGAAAAATTGAATTCTTTTATTTCATAAAATTCGGGGTCTTACACTGTCTATGTGAAGTACCGTATACATGGTGAAATTCTTTTGTTATTCCATTCTTTATTATTCTGTTGGAATAACCTGTCTGTGCGGTCTATCGCATGCCTGGTGAATTCTGTTGTTATTCTATTCTTTATTATTCTGCTGGAATATGCTGTCTGTGCGGATTACGCATGACCTGGTTCCATTCTTTATTATTCTGCTGGAATATGCTGTCTGTGCGGATTACGCATGACCTGGTTCCATTCTTTATTATTCTGTTGGAACATCCTGTATGTGCGGATTACGCATGACCTGGTTCCATTCTTTATTATTCTATTTGAACATCCTATTTGTGCGGATTACGCATGACCTGGTTCCTTTCTTTATTATTCTGTTGGGACATCATATCTGTGCAGATTACGCATGACCTGGTTCCTTTCTTTATTATTTTGTTGGAACATCCTGTCTGTACGGATTACGCATGACCTGGTTCCATTCTTTATTATTTTGTTGGAACATCATGTCTGTGCGGATTACGCATGACCTAGTTCCTTTCTTTATTATTCTGTTGGAACATCCTGTTTGTGCGGATTACGTATGACCTGGTTCTATTCTTTATTATTATGTTGGAATAACATGTCTGTGCGGATTACGCACGCCTGGTGAATTCTTCTGTTATTCTATTCTTTATTATTCTGTTGGAATAATCTGTCTACGTGGAATATCGCATGGCAGCAAAAATCCATTTGCGGTATCATATATTCTATTATACTCAGTTGATTAAAGTTTTGACTTCTATACTCTATGAAATTAGTGGAATATCTTTGATATTTGTGCTTCATCCAGTATCTTTTCATGGAAATATTCTTCTGAGCATTCTTGAATTTTACTCCACAAAGCAGTATCATGTTGACAATTTGGACGTTAATTGTTTTTGGATAAATTAAATTATAAATCTTTACAAATTTATCCTTGAACTTGTTTTATTGAAGTATTATATCATTGTCATCATCCTCATGTTTATAATATGTTGAAAGTCATATGTGACCTGTAGTGCATAGATGGACTTGGTATTATTATGACCAGGGATTATTCAGTATAATCATGACCGTAATATTACAAATGATGTGGTAAAAGTCCTCATTGGCTGTATTGCATTGATGGACAGTTGTTGGCATGATCATGACCATTGATGAATACACAAATATCCTTGGCCCGTAGTGCATGGATAATTTGTGGTCATGATACTAATGAATATCCTTGGCCGTAGTGCAAGGATGATGTGGTTTATTTATTAAGCTGAGTCTCAGTGATAAAAGTGATGAAAAACCTTTTAAATCATAGAAGAGAGTAGATTTTATTCTCTACTTGACTCTTATAATGGATTGCTTGTTCCGCTGCAGTTAAACTTGATGTTTGTTATATTTTATCCGTTTAACACTGTTGAAGGCTAACGATAAATTATTCTGCATTATCTGAGTCATAATATTTCTTACTGGGCTAGTTGAGCTCACCCTTTCTTTCACTGTTCTCTTCGGGAAATGAGAACGTAGCCGGGACTAGTCGGGGAACGGAGTGACTGTCCAAATGATAGCATTAGTAGTCCTCACTATTCTGTTAAATAGTGTGACAATAATTGTAATGAGGACTCCATTGAGTTTGTATATTGTCTAGATGACAATATTCTTTTTAAAAACTCTTAGATTATGTTTTGTTGTATTTTACACGTCTGTTGTATAATTAAGTTGTATTCGAATTTTGTACCATGTATTTGGCGACCCAAGATTGGTGATGTATACCTGTTTTGGGGGCGTCACATAGAGCATGATATCTACTATCTTCTACGAATTAAAACTCTATTATCAATATTTTATCGTTAAGACTCAGCTTAATAAATAATCCACATCACCGAATTATCCATGTACTACGGCCAAGGATATTCGTTAGTATCACATCTATGAATTATCCATTCACTACGGCCAAGGATATTCATTATTATCACATCCATGAATTAATATTCCATCGCTGAGACTCAGCTCAATAATTAATCCACATCATCGAATCATCCCTGCACTACATGCCAAGGATATTCATTATTATCACATCCATGAATTAATATTTCATCGCTGAGACTCAGCTCAATAATTAATCCCCATCATCGAATCATCCCTGCACTACAGGCCAAGGATATTCATTAGTATCACGACCACGAATTATCCATGCACTACGGGCCAAGGATATTCGTGTTTTCATCAACGGTCATGATCACGCCATAAAATAATTCATCTTTGCACCCTTAGCCGAAGAGAACCCATGGTCATGATCATACCAAAAATGTCCATCAATGCACCACGGGCCAATGAGAACTTTTACCACATCATTTGTAACATTACGGTCATGATTATACCGAATAATCCCTGGTCATAATCATACAAAGTTTATCTAAGCACTACGACCACTGATGACTTTCATCATAATATAAACATGAGGATAATGACAATGATATAAAGAATCAATCAAATGAGATAAATGATAAATATTAAACATTTATAATACAATTTATCCAGCGTTCAATAATAACCAAATTTTATCAATCACTTAATAATCTCATAATCTAATATCATTAATATTATAACAATATTTTAATCATTTCTTAAACTTATAAATAATTTATTTTAATTGTTTACTCTTTACTAATTAATGCATTTAATCATCCTAAAATGCCAAACTCATAAGATTTCATCATCAATAACCAAAACTCTCATCACAAATCTGCATATACCTTATATAGGATTTCCAAGCCATAAAATTCTATTTTCTAATTTTGTTACCTCACATAACATATTTAATTCATTTACTCATATTTAGTTCATGTTCATGAAAAATACTAAATCAGTCCCAAAATTATTTCTTTTCTAGAATTTAGCAGAATATAGACTAAACATATATTTTTCTCAAAATTTTAAAAATTTATTTACTATTTTTCACATGGCCAAAACTGCCGAATATTTAGACATTTATCATAAATTGTATTTTTGTCCAAAAATTCAGAAATTTACAGGGTATATTCCTGTTATATACATGTACTCCTAATAAAAATTTTACCAATTTTGGAGTTAACCACAAGGAGTTATAAGGGTTTACTTTTAAAATAGTCTTTTCCCGTAAAATTTATAACTCTTAATCTATACATCGAAAAATCGCCATTTTTGGACACAATATAGAAAACTCATCAAATTATCATTTCAAATTTTCTAGATATTTTGAGGGTCAGAAAAATTATGAAACTGCAAATGGATTTTCGCCCTCCATGCGGTAATCCACGTAGACAAATTATTTTAACAGAGTAATAAAGAATGTAATAACAGAATAATTCACCATGCATGCAGTAATAGATAGGGTATTCTAACAGAGTAATAAAGAATGGAACCAGGTCATGCGTAATCCGCACAGACAGGATATTCCAACAGAATAATAAATAATGAAATAATAACAGAATTCACCAGGCATGCGATAGACCGCACAGACAGGTTATTCCAACAGAATAATAGAAGAATTTCACCATGTATGCGGTACTTCGCATAGACAAGTTATTCCAACATAATAATAAAGAATAGAATAACAACCCTTACGAGTATTTAAAGAAAATAGAAGAATTTTACCATGTATGCGGTACTTCGCATAGACATGTTATTCCAACATAATAATAAAGAATAGAATAACAACCTTTACGAGTATTTAAAGAAAATAACTCTCTTCATGAATACGAAAGAATAATACCCCTTACTATAATAATAATATCTCTTACCTTAAAAAGAAGAGTATTTCGACGGGTAGGGCGGGGATATACTTGAAGAAAACTTGCATTATTTTCAACGCTCAAAGCTTTGTTAAACTCTAAAGAAATACGCTCAAGATTATAGAAGAAGAATTCTCTGAACTTCTGGTGTGATTTTCAATTCTAACTAAGCATCCTATTTATAGGAGAATGGAAAGGATACTATGCTGTATTATCCAATAAAATATAATATATTCTATTTATAATCAAATAAAACAAAACTTTATAAAAAGTATTCTGTTTTATATAAAAAGTTTTTTACTATACAAACACTATGCATGCACTATGCAAATACTATGCATAATAAAATATAATATATTTTATTTAAAATCTAATAAAACCAATAACTTTATAAAAGTATTCTGTTTTATATAAAAAAAATTACTATGCAAACACTATGCAGGCACTATGCAAACACTATGCATAATAAAATATAATATATTCTATTTAAAATCTAATAAAACTAATAACTTTATAAAAGTATTCTGTTTTATATAAAAAAAATTACTATGAAAACACTATGCAGCAATTACTGTAGCAATAATTAAACAAAACTGAGTGACTTCTCACGTAAGCATCAATAATCAATACCTTGTATTATTATGCAACCAAGCGTATTACTGTACTTTTAACACCAGGTATTTCAACAGTTAACGGTAAAACTTCCGCCGTTATTTTTATAAAAAGATAATTTTTTCGTTTTCTAACTCCGATAATAATTCTGTTGCGGGGTCCACCAATGATTGTGTCGTTGTACAAATATTTCCTGTTAAAACGAATATTCCCCGACCAATTGATTATTATATAACAACTTGCTTACTTTGCAAAAAATTTCACATATCAACCTTAACTTTAAACTTTTATCAATTTAACCATTTACGAAATAAAATAATAATTATAAGAAAATTGAATACTTTCATTTCATAAAATTCGGGGTCTTACAGTGTTCGATACTTATATCGATTCCTACAAAAGTCAATGTTCCGGACGTCACGGAACTATCCGTTTCATCAAAATCATCACCGAAATTCGTGGTTGACTTTTTCTCTAAAAAAGTCAACCAGTAGACTTTGACCAAAAAGTCAACCGGTTGACTTTAACCAAAAGTCAACTGTGACACATTTTCGTGGTTATAGTCTAACCTGACTAATTTTGACGTTCGAGACTCAAATACGCAGTCTGCGTCTCTAAATTCTGCTCCGAACACCAACTCATGATTTAATACCAACCCGCGTAATAAAAAGAATTAATTCCCCACTTAATCAATTTAAATAGTTTAATAAAACTAAACCAACTATTTAAATACATCTCATCTCATCACATAACTTAACATAACACATATACATCTAATAAATGAAATCACACAAGAGTTTTACAAAAGTTCATTTATTGATAATTATTAAATTACATAGAAAATCTCGGATATTACATCCCTAAGCTTTGATACCAACTGTGACACCCCCAAAATAGGTATACCTCATATATTCTGAGTCACCAAATACATGGTACATAATTTAAATTCAACTTCCTTATACAATACGATAAAAACGTAGCTGAGAGTTTTTACACGAATACTATCTAATAGATAGTATCCAAACTCAAATGGAGTCCTCATTACAATTATTATCACACTATTTTATAAAATAGCGAGGACTACTATAGCCACCATCTCGGACCATCACTTCATTCCCCGACTAATCTTGGTACGTTCTCATTTCTTGAAGAGAACAATGAAAGGAAAAAGGTGAGCTCGACTAGCTTAGTAAGAAATATTATGACTAAAGATAATGTAGAATAAATTATTATTAGCCTTCAACAGTGTTAAACTGATAATAAATAGCAATCCATTAGAAGAGTCAAATAAAGCATGATATCTACTATCTTCTATGATTTAAAAAGTTTATCATCAACTTTATCGCTAAGAATCATCTTAATAAATAATCCACATCACTGAATTATCCATGCACTACGGGCCAAGGATATTCATTAGTATCACAATCACGAATTATCCATGCACTACGGGGCAAGGATATTCGTGTTTTTACCAATGGTCATGATCATGCCGAATAATCCCTGGTCATAATCATACCAACAACTGTCCATCAATGCACTACGGTCCAATGAGGATTTTTACCACATCATTTCTAACATTACGAGTCATGATTATACCAAATGATCCATGTTCATAATCAAACAAATCAATAGTCCATCTATGCTTTATGGGCCAAAGATGACATTCATCATAATATAAGCATGAGGATGATGAAAATGATATAAGAATTCTATTAAATGAGAGCAATGATAAATTTTGAAGATTTAGAATTTAATTTATTCGAAATTCAATAATGTCCAAATTGTCAACATGATTCTGCTTTGTGGAGTAAAATTCAAGAACAATATTGTATCAAAAATGATTTGGGCAGAAAAGAATCAATTTTTCGTCGTAAATACTACCTCGGGTGAATAGTACCCGAGTGAATTTTACCCCATGAATAGTGTTAGTTCCCAGTAGGTACAATAGATCTAGAATGGGGGGGGGGGGTTGAATATATCCTTTTTGATTTCAAATAATTTTCTCTTTTATTTTGTATTGCTTTTAAATTAGCATATAACAAATATAAGAATCTTTTCTAGCACATCGGAATAAGTAAAAGATCTCCTTCATTGATATATTCATAATCATACATACATTGTTCGTAGAGTTAGTTCAGTTGTAAGTAGTTAAAACATACATAGCAGTTATAGCAGTTAATAGACATAATGTAAATGACATAATGTAAAAGACACATGGGATTTTAAGTGGTTCAGAGACTCAAGCTCCTAATCCACTCTTCTACTTTCAATTAGTAGGATTTCCACTAAGGAATGGCAGCACCCTGAATCACTAAGATTCCTTCAAGGCCAGCAACCTTGGGACTTCAGTTCACTAAGAACTCTTCAAGGCCAGCAGCCTTGGAACTCCTCTAGTTCCCTAGGAACTCTTCAAGACCAGCAGGCTTGAAACTTCATTTCGTCCCTCCAAATAAGGACCCCTCAGGCTTTGGCTTCTGTTGAGTTATTTGTTTGTTTGTTTATTGGAGTTGGTGCTGGGCTGCTAAGATGTCTTCATGCTCTGAACATCTTCTGTACTTAGCAGCTTGGCATGATCATCTTTGAAGTTCAGTTGAGTGTTGCATGATGCTCAACTTCTTCAATTACTCAACCACTTCGGATGATCCCTTGATGACTTCATTGAAGGTCATTCCTCTTGATACATGATGGCTACAAATGATGGGTTTCTAAGATGACTGTAAGCTCTTCTGCTAGGTACTTAGAAACTTTCTCATGCTTGCCACCATGATGACGTTTGTGATCTCCCTTCTTGATACTTGATGTCTTCTCATAATGGACTTGCTAAGATGACTGTGAGCTCTTCTCTATGGTACTTAGAGTCTTCCCATGATGGACACCAAGATAACTTGATGCTCTTCTTTCTCTCGAAAGTTCAGAATACTCTTTATATAGTAGAACTCTCACTTCTACATTGTAGAACTGTCACTTCAACTTCTTTCTTTATCTGACTCTAAGTGTTCTTGGTGGATCGTAGAGTTTGCCTTCGGACTCACTATCTCATATGGATGGAACAATCCACCTTTTCTCTAAACTTGGCAACTCCAGCAACCCTAGATCTTTGAAGCTCTTGCTAATTTATACTCCTTCCCAATCCTTCCATTGGAAAGTAGCCGTTGAAGGCTATTCAAATATCTTCACAGATCTCGAGTTGACAGAGGTAGAATACTGATGTGACAAGTCATACTTTATCTGACATTGCAGTATACTGTTTCACCTACCCCATCAGAGATGTCACTTTAATGTCTTGGGAAGGTTTAAGACTTTATTTCCTCCTTCTAATTTCTCGATCAGAGGTTGTTCTTTTGCATTTATGCTCTCAATAAGCTCTTATCCGAATATTACCCTTCAGATTGAACCATTGCCAATGCTTCAGTCTTCAGTTATTCAAACTCTACGATTCTGGTGCATGTCTTCAAGGACCTGATCGTAGTGTCATGTTGACTGGTAGAGACAACACTACGACCTTGAAGAGTGTTGATTGGATCTTCAATGTAGAACACCTCTTCCTTCTCTTGTGCAGTGCTTCAACACTTCTGTTTACTTCGACTATTCTCAGATGATGATGGCTTGACTCTTTATTCAGGTCCCTTCTGAATATCAAGACACTTCAGATTTGTGGCGCGTCCAGCTCGCTTTCTCCTTATGATCTCCCGTTCATTTATCATTAATGGACTGACCCAAATGCTTAATCACTTTAGCCTTGTTCTTCAAAACCTGACCAGTATCACTGTGTACTCCATCAGTTCTTTCTTTGTTTGGCAAATACAGCGATCCTGAATACTTCCAAGATTGTTATCATCTTATCACATGATAGCTACTGCATTTGCTTACTTTCTTTAGTCAGTTACTGAAGTCTTCTTTTGATCAACTTATGGAAGACTTCATCTTGAATGGCTTCTTCAACTCAATATTGATGCTGATTGGGTTGATGCTTGGATCTTCTGTTATCAAACATGCCATTCATTGAGTGCTCTCTGGTTCCCTTCAGGTGGGATGTATCTTTGCAGTGCCAACCAGAGGCTTTATTCCTTTGGATATTCTGGGAGTGCTCATTAGTTGAGAATCATATTTGCTCTACGATTCTGCCTATGCATTGTGAGCACAATTATTGAGATCGTAGTTCTGCACTCTACGATTCAGCTTCGGCTGTGCAGACCCTATGACTCTTAGATCAGATCTTGACACTCCACTACTTCTGTCTTGGGATTTTTGTCTTCATCTGATCTTGCTCAACTACGATCTCTGCATGTAATCAATAGACTTTATGACTCAGAGTGTAGTCTACGATCCTTGACTTGGCTTCGGCATCAGTAGACTCTACGACTCCGAGTGTAGTCTATGTTTCTGACTTGGCTTCGGCAGATGTTCGATCGGCTCGTAGGCAAGTTGTCTCTACGATTCTGAACATGACTTTCTCAGCTGACTTTGGCCCTGAGGAAGTTCTACTCAACACACTACGATCATTAATCGTTTCTCCTGGTAGTCTTTGAACTCTGAGATCTACTATCTTATAGACTACGATTATGTCTCGTTAGCTCTCGAGTTCTCCTTAATTCTCCTGGCAGACTACGATTTCTAGTGCAGTGCTCGACGATCAGACAAGCCTATCTATTACATCATAAGATCAATCTAACATGCTTGATCATTCTATGATTATAGTCCTTGTACATCATTTCTTTCTAAGGACTTTACAAAGTTGTTTTGCTTATGTAGGATCAACCTAACATACTTGATCAATTCATTCTAAGTCCTTATACACATGTTTCTATTATCTATCAAAGGACTTTACATATTTTCTTAATGCAAGCATACTTGCATATTCATTCATATATATCATAATCAAATCATATATAAATAGGAATAACATTCTAATGCTTATTCCTGACAATCTCCTCTATTTAATTATGACAAAAACAATAAGTGCATATGCATGTTATGAATGAATCTTATATACAGTGAGCAGCTGTATTTCTAAAATAGATAATCATGAATGACATTAATAATGATATGGAAATTTATACATTATGACATTTTACATCCTAGATCCAGAACATACCTAACTAGTTATAGATGTACCTCTTTTGCTCCATGTATGTTTCTAAGATGTCTGTTGATCAGCTATTCATCTGTTTAGTCTTCTTGCTCCTTCTCCCCTTGGGATGATTACTTTCTAGCTTGGCTTTGCTCCCCCTCAGATGTATGCTTCTCTTCTCCTTCTGGCTCCCCCTCAGCTTTGGCATACATGGGCTCATCATTCCTTGGCTCCCCCTCGGATGATGACTCTGCTTCTTCTTCTACTATCTTCTTCTTTGACTTCTTCTCTCCTATCTTTCTGCTCTTCTTTGAGTGCCTCTTTTTCTTTCTATTTCTATGTCTCTTTTTCTCCCCCTTTTTGTCATTAATCATTTTGGAGAGCTGCTCCATCAGGTAGGAGGAGTTGGCAACTTCAAACTTGAGTTCATGTTGGCCTAGTTCAAGTTACACTGAGAAGGACTGCTTCATGTCGTCAATCTTGTCAGAGAGAGCTTGAATCTTCTCTTCATTGGCCTTTTGTGCTCGTAGAGCATCTGCCTTTTGATTATTCATGACTTTCAGATAAATGTTATCCATATCTTTGAGTTTGAGAGATACATCAGCCATAGTAGCTTGAAGCTTGTTCTGAGATGAAATATCTCCTGCTGTTGTCAGCTTCTGTGACTCTTCATTGAATAGAGATATTTTCTCACTTAGTTCATCAGAATTTTTCATCATCTCCTTCTCCACAGATACTTGATTATCTGGTTGAGAAGCCTCATGTCGAGCATTAGATTGAACTCTACGATCTGTATTCTTGGACAGATTATCAAAGGTTTTGAGAATTTGAAGAATCGTTGAATTCCAATCGCTGGTTGAGGATGAAGGAATGTCTTTCAGTAGTGCTCGAGCAGATGGAGACTTTTAGTTTTGAACTTGAACACCATCACTAGTAGAGTGAACGGACTCTACGATCATCTTCTTTGTCATGTTCCTTCTTTCTTGAGAGTCCACTCTACGATCGTAAGGGATATAGTGATTTCCAACATGTCGATAGACTTTGAAGTGAGGCTGTTTGTGATCATCTTTGTAGCAAAACTCTTTATCCTTGGGAATTTTTGTGCTACCAGCTCCATGCTTAGAAAGTGAGAATAGCACCAGCTGAGGTAGCTTCCATCTCCTTCAGTATGGGCCTTTAGCCATGGCATCCATTGGAAGAACTATCTCATCAGCAAATCATCAGGATTATAGAGAATGGTTGTGCAATATAGCTCCATGTTATTCCAGTTTTTAGCTATATCAAAGGTAATCATTCTCACCACCTTGAGCTGCTCATCTCCATGATTCACCCATCTTTCTGGAGGTGTTTCTGGTGGTTCATTCGAGACTTCTACCACTATTCTCCTGGTGAATTTTGCTGGAGAGAGGACGGGATAGAGTTCTGGCTCCTCTGATTCCTGATTTTTAGAATTGGAATCATTCTCAATTTCTTCTTTTTCTGAGCCTGAACCATCTTGATCATATCCAACAGTGAATCCTTCTTGCTGCATTTCATTTTCAGAACCTTCTTCAGCAAGATCTTCTTCTGATTCATCTTCTTCACCACTGGTTCCATCTTCAGCACTTTTATCCTTTGATACAGACTCATCATCACCTAGTTTAATGATAGCATTGGAGTGATCGCTTCTCCTTTTGGAGGAAAATGTGGCTTGCAGTCTGTAGCTCTTCCTTCTTTTTAGAGGTTCAATTTTGGGAGAGTCAGACTCTTCTTCTTCTTCTTCAGACTCAAGAGCTTTTGGTTCATCAGATGAGCTTCCTTGGGGTTCAGGAAAGGCAGGGGCAAACCCTTCTTCTTTGGACATATCACCTTTTGAGCCATCATGGTGGCTTTCAGGATTGAAAGGGGCATGTTCTTCTTCTCTTGAGACAGCATTGTCTTACCCATTATCTGGGCTTGTTGGGATAGTTTCATTTAGAGATGTAGTTGGGTCATCTTGAATCTCTTCTCCATCATCAGAGTGAATGCTCTGAGGATTATCCACAGGGCTTGAGCACTCTTCTTCATCAGCAGATGTTGTATTCTTATTCATTAATACAGCTTCACCTTCATTGTTGGATTTGGTTGGTGAGGACTTAGCCTTGAGATTTCCAGTTGCCTTTTCTTCTTCTGATTCTACATCCTTCTCTTCATTAGATGTACTATCTTGGGAAACTGATGCTGATTTGATTATCACCTTGGCTTTTTTGCTGGATGGCCCTTGAAGTAATATGTTACTTCTCGTCTTTGTGGTTTCAGTAGTTAGGGCTCTTTCTTCTTCAACCTTGTATTTGATGGAGAGACTCCTTGGTGGGGCCTTGGTTTTCTTCACACCTCTAGACTTCTTTTTGGCTGGTGTGGTTGCTGTTGGTACAGGATCATCAGACTCAGAGCTTTCTGCCTCTTCTATCTTCCTCTTCTTTGCAGAGGCCCTGCTGCTGCTCCTAGTTGTCAGCCTTCGGTTATCCTTGGGGTTTTCCTTCCAATTTACAAACAATTGTGGAGACATAACTTTGTGAACATTAAGAGGTTCTCCCTCATCATCCTTGATTCTTCCTCCTAGCTTCTTCTTTATCACAATACTCAGCAGTCTTCCATGAAACACCTTTGTCAGAGGTTTTTCTGTAGACTTCTTTAGCTTAGCCTTTTCTACCCACTTGGAGATTTGGTCAAACAGGATAACTCCAAAGTAAATCTGTTTCTTCAGAACTATTGCTGACATTATCTTCAACTGTTAATCAAGCACCGTGTCATGTGCAGTGTCCTTACACAGTATGCATTTTCCAACTATTTCAGCAAGGAGCTCGTATTCCTCTAGAAACTCCTTCTTCTTCATGTCCTTTAGACTAGGGTTTCTTTGGTACCCCATGATCTCCTTCGCTTGTTCCGTATTGATATCACCAAGGCTTTTTAGTCCTTGGTCAGGAAAACCTAAGCATTGATTGAGGTCAGAAGATTTCAACTTTAGGGACTGACCTTTGACCTTGGTAGAAATGGTTCCAGACTTTATGGAAGCATTTGAGTAGAACTCTTTAACCAGGTCAACATATACTCGAGTGCTAGCCTCAAGGCATTCTTAGAATCCATCTTTCTTCACAAGTTCGAGAATGTCTCTGAACTTCTTTTCGGATTTCTCTAACGACTTGGTTCCGAGCTAAATTTCAGTGATTACTCTCCAGTTTTCCATTTTAGCAGTTCAATGAATGTGGGTATTTGATTCAGAGAGGTTTATGAGAGATGGTTAATTGTGATTTGGTAAGGCTCTGAAGTGTTAACCTATATTGGCTCTTGAGAGGATTTTAGGGTTTAAAAATGGGAGGGAGAAAGGTTCGATAGATTTTGAAAATAGTTTGCAGATTTGAATTTTTCTTTGTGGCAGTTCCTTCTAACTCTGCATAACCAATGATGTGTCAACCGACCATTAGTTGTACTGTGACAACCCGATATTTTCTATATAAATAAAACTAAAATTTTGCGTATAATTTTTTTTTAAATGAGAATTTGTACAAGATATTGTGTATATGTATTTATGTGGTAAATAAAAAAATATATATTACATGAATATTTACAAGTAAATTTATTTTAGAATTATTGATAATTATAAAGTATATTCTTATAATAATTAATTTTAAGATAGAAATGTTTTTATTAATTATTTTCTATGAAAATATAATCTTATATTATTTAAATAATATATGAAATGATTTTAGAATAACTATAATGATTATTTCATTATGTGAATTTGTTCAGGATGTTTAATTAAATATTTTAACTTAATTAAGAATGTTATTTATGCAAGATAAATCAGATATGGAATCCAAACATTAAATCTGGATTTTGATTAAGGAATGAGAATAATAATATTACATTTTTATTTGTCAGTGTTATAGATATATATTGTTATGTGTGTAATGTTAATGTGTGGAACAGTTTTATTATACTACGATCAAACCTTAATAATATTTTACAAACCTTATTTCTGGTTCTGGAATAAGGAATGGTGATAATAATATAATATTATTTATATTTTGATTTTTCAGTGCAATAGATATGTACTGTATGTATGTGAGCTCGTAATGATTGAGTAATTGTGGTGCAGTATTTGAAAATCCTAGTTTTACTGTGGGAAAACCCTAATTTAAAACTCAATTGTGAGTTTAAGGCTATTATATAACTGTGTTATGTGATATATGTTATGTGCTACTTCATGATATGCTAATTAGGAAACCCTAATTATAAATATTAAAACCCTAGTTTATATTTATATTTTCTAGATATTAGAAAACCCTAACTATGAATGAAAACCCTAATCCGAAAACCTAAATCGGAGGTTTGATCAGTCAGAAATAGTGTTACTATGATTAATATCAAGTATGATAGACTTTAATTACTAATTAAGGTGAATCTAATTAGTAAATTAAAACCCTAAAATCTAGAACCCTAAATTAATTTCTTGAAACCCTAATTGATTTGAAACCTTAATGCGAAAGTCATTCACGACTTTGAGAATTGGTTAAGTCGTTGTGTAATCACGATAATGTGATTTATGATTGGTGATATATGTATTAACCCTAATTAGGGAGAATCGCAATTATTCAAAATCCTTATTAATTTTCTGTATTATAAACCCTAATTTTAAAAGTTAGAAACCCTAAATTGCTTATTTTAAATCCTAATTGCCAGTTTGAGAAATGAGATGCTAATTAGTGTTGCTTAAACCTAATTAGAAAAGTGCTATAATTAAAGATCTAGATTAAATTAGTAAACCCTAATTGGTATTTTTATAAACTAAAATTTTAGTTTATTATTTTATTTTATTTTATTGTACAAACCTTAAATTGGAAATCCTAGATTTTGCTTGCTTATAAAACCTAATTTAGCTCAAACCCTAAACCCTAAGGGTTTGTCAAGTTACAATTTTGCCATTAAAACGATTTATTAAAAGACCAAAATACCCTTTTAGCATTCTTTAATATCTTGCTTGCAAATCTATACAAAATAAGAGTTGTTGGCCAACTCCTACCAACTCTCTTGACGTTAATAATCAGCAACATGCCACAAAGCTAGCCAATACATTGCATCTTGTATTCTATAAATAGATTGAGAGAGAAAAAGTGACAATTGTTAGCCAATTTTGCACAAACTCTCTAACAAGCCCCTCTCTCTCTCTCTCTAAGCAACGAAAACCTAAGGCATTTCAGTCCTATTTTGAAGCCCCACATCCTCCATAGGCAAATCTCAAACAACTTGGAGAGCTAAAATCAAAAATCAAAGCATAAAAGTATAAAAACCCTAATTTTAGAAATCATTCGATTTGTTGTTAAATGTTGTAATTGATTGTTTAAAGATGTGTTATAAGGTGTCAATTGAAGTTCTGGGTTGTTAAATCCATGACCCATAACATCAAAGTTCATGATTTTGAGTTTTTAATAAATCTGGAAATAGGAAAATTTGTGTTTTACAGCCAAATGTCAGATCTTATAACTCCGTGTATATTAAGTGTTTTTGATGTTTAAAACTTGTAATATGTAGTCTGTAATGTGATCTCTAAGATGCAAAAATAATCAAGGCCAGATCAATTGTAGATCGGAAGTTATAGCCGGTCAAAACCCGTTGACCAAATCTGCCAAATTACCGAACCCAGAAAATTTAAGAGCAGTGTCCGTGTCCAACTTTGACCGGCCAGATCTTGTTGATGTTTTGATGTTTTTATGTTATGATACTTTGTAATGGTAGACCTACATGTTATCTACAAACTGGGGTTGATAGATCATATAAAAGTTATACGAACATCAAGTTATAAGGACTCAAAGTAGGTACCTCAAATCTGTTAAACTCTGACAAGCCGAAGAACAGCGTTGTCAGGTTTTTGGAGAGCTTAAATCTCTCTGATCTGATGTTGTTTAGCCACGAAACTTGTTATGTACTTGTAGTATTACATGAGTACTACAACATGAAATCAATTTCAAGCCCAGAAACGCATTATCCTAAGAGATATAGCCGGTCAAATCACCCCCCTAGCACACTGTCAAGATTTTCTGGAAATCCTCAAGAACACCTATAGCGACAGAAAGTGTCGCTATAGCCCTTTAGCGACGGTTTTAATTATAATTTCTTGAAATTAATAAAATAAAATTGATAAAAATGGTTTTTAATTATTAAAAATACAAAATAAATTATGAAAAATTATTTTAAAGTCTGAAAAATAGTTTTTAACTATTTTGGGTATATTTCGAAAATATTTAATATTTTTGGAATGTAAATGGTATTTATTTATTTAATTAAAATATTAGATAACTTATTTAAAAATGGTTTTAATTCATGAAAAATCATGAAAAATTATATTATTGTGTTAAAAAATAATTTTGAGTTATTTTTGATAACTTTTAATATTTTGTGATAATTTTCATTAATAAATTAATATTAATGATAGTTATGATATTTATTAAATGAATTAAATAAATGAATTAAAAATGATTTTATTATATTAAAAATCATTTTAAATAATAATAAGGTATTTAAGAATATTTTAAGTTATAAAATATAACTTTTAATATTTAATGGTTAATTTCATTAATTAATGATTATTAATGATATTAAAGTTATTTAATAATTATATTAAATAAATTAGTTTAAAAATGATTTTAATATTATAATAATCATTTTAAATAAAAATAAAGTGTTTTAAGATATTTTAAGTTATAAACTATAACTTTTAATATTTAAAGGATAATTTCATTAATAATTTAATATTAATGATATTTAGTTTATTTAATAATTATATTAAATAAATAGTTTAAAAATGGTTTTATTTATTTAAAAATCATTTAAAAGGGATATAAATGAATTAAAAATATTTTAAGTTATAATTAATGACTTTTAATATTTAGATAATAGTTTATTAATATTTAAATATTAATGGTAATTATTTAATAATGATTTTAGATCATTTAAGGGTAATGTAAGTACTTTAAAAATATTTTTGAGTTATTATAAATATCTTTAATATTTTGGCAATGGTTTCATTAATAGTTTAATATTAATTAAATATTAATGATAATAGAATTGTTTGATATTTAAATCATTTAATAATAATTCTAATATTTCAAAAATTATGGTAAATGGTAATAATTATTTTTTAATTATTATAAGGTCATGAAAAATGATATGACTGTTATTTAATTAGTCTATTTAGATATTGAAATACAGAATAGAGTCTTAGACTCGATAATTACCCGATAAAGATGTCGGTAGACCGACATGGTTCAGAAATTGATCTTGACTTAGAAATTTAGTTAGTTAACTATTTTAATTGTGATTCAATGGTGGTTAAAGTTGTGTGACAATGTGATTAGGAATGAATTGATGTTTGTTTGTGATGTCATGATTGTTGGACATGTGTGATAAGGTGATTAGGTTATGTGCTGACTGCGAAATGCAGTATTATGTGTTATGGTATATTGTTCTAATCGAACGAATGATTTGATTAATGATAGGTCGTGATAGAAAGATAGAACTAAGTTGAGAATTGTAAACAGCGCATCAGGTAAGTATCCTAACTTTGCATTTTCTTTATGCAATGGACAGAAGTGAGAAGTTCAGAATTATTATTATTAATGTACAGATGGTTAAACCTATATACACCCTTTGATTATCAACATGTTAGTATATGATAATTCGGATATATATTCTGTTCGTTAATTTCTAGAAATGATTATACAAGTGCCCCCACTTGGATAATCATTATATTTAATCACATATTGATACACATTTGTTATACATATATGTTGAATTATAGATTATTGTTGGATAAAATAAGACCTTTTGTCTGGAACCCTGACAAATATGAACATCCCGTTCACGGGAAAACTTTTATGCGCCCAAGGCGGATCAAGTAAATGATAACATAGTTCTTGTAATATAGTATTGATCAATACAGGGCACAACAGGCTGATCACCCCCGTGTCCGTAAGTTATGACGGTTAGCAGATGAAGTTCTGCTAAACCTTTTCGAAAATAAAAAAAAATGTTCATAAAATGTCACTTAAACCTTATTTATAGCCAGTACGTAATTTCAAAATTTTGAAAGAGGGTTGTTATGTTATTAATATCGGTTCAGAATAATACTTCACAACTATTGACTTGTTATAAATGGACATTATAAAGAAAACATTTAAATTCTTTCAACTTATATACATATAATACTTGCTGGGCACTCAAATGCTCATCCTTGCTTAATTTAAATGTTTTCAGATAAGTGTGATCAATCAGAAGGATCGATCAAGAGCAAGTGAAAAGAAAAGCAAACAGATTAGGTTTACGGTGTCATTTAGTAAAGGTTGCGTACTTGGGATTTAACTCTGATAAAGGTAAGATAAGTTTATAATTTATATTATTGTTATTATTAGTAGTAATATTTCCGCTCATAGAAATGGTATCGTGAAGTACCGAGTTCGGGTTTCAAGTATCTGGGTTCGGGGACTTTACAACATGGTATCAGAGCTATAGGGTTAGAAACCTTAGGTGGGTTAGACCTTAGGCTATAACCTTAGAACAGAGGGAAACGTTGAAAATATAAATAACTCATATAGAGTTAGTTGGTTGGTATGATTCAAAGATGAATCTCGGCGAGTTGTTAAAACACTTCATATAAAGCGTTTTAAGATATTTTAAGTTATAAACTATAACTTTTAATATTTAAAGGATAATTTCATTAATAATTTAATATTAATGATATTAAGTTTATTTAATAATTATATTAAATAAATAGTTTAAAAATGGTTTTATTTATTTAAAAATCATTTAAAAGGGATATAAATGAATTAAAAATATTTTAAGTTATAATTAATGACTTTTAATATTTAGATAATAGTTTATTAATATTTAAATATTAATGGTAATTATTTAATAATGATTTTAGATCATTTAAGGGTAATGTAAGTACTTTAAAAATATTTTTGAGTTATTATAAATATCTTTAATATTTTGGCAATGGTTTCATTAATAGTTTAATATTAATTAAATATTAATGATAATAGAATTGTTTGATATTTAAATCATTTAATAATAATTCTAATATTTCAAAAATTATGGTAAATGGTAATAATTATTTTTTAATTATTATAAGGTCATGAAAAATGATATGACTGTTATTTAATTAGTCTATTTAGATATTGAAATACAGAATAGAGTCTTAGACTCGATAATTACCCGATAAAGATGTCGGTAGACCGACATGGTTCAGAAATTGATCTTGACTTAGAAATTTAGTTAGTTAACTATTTTAATTGTGATTCAATGGTGGTTAAAGTTGTGTGACAATGTGATTAGGAATGAATTGATGTTTGTTTGTGATGTCATGATTGTTGGACATGTGTGATAAGGTGATTAGGTTATGTGCTGACTGCGAAATGCAGTATTATGTGTTATGGTATATTGTTCTAATCGAACGAATGATTTGATTGATGATAGGTCGTGATAGAAAGATAGAACTAAGTTGAGAATTGTAAGCAGCGCATCAGGTAAGTATCCTAACTTTGCATTTTCTTTATGCAATGGACAGAAGTGAGAAGTTCAGAATTATTATTATTAATGTACAGATGGTTAAACCTATATACACCCTTTGATTATCAACATGTTAGTATATGATAATTCGGATATATATTCTGTTCGTTAATTTCTAGAAATGATTATACAAGTGCCCCCACTTGGATAATCATTATATTTAATCACATATTGATACACCTTTGTTATACATATATGTTGAATTATAGATTATTGTTGGATAAAATAAGACCTTTTGTCTGGAACCCTGACAAATATGAACATCCCGTTCACGGGAAAACTTTTATGCGCCCAAGGCGGATCAAGTAAATGATAACATAGTTCTTGTAATATAGTATTGATCAATACAGGGCACAACAGGCTGATCACCCCCGTGTCCGTAAGTTATGACGGTTAGCAGATGAAGTTCTGCTAAACCTTTTCAAAAATAAAAAAAAATGTTCATAAAATGTCACTTAAACCTTATTTATAGCCAGTACGTAATTTCAAAATTTTGAAAGAGGGTTGTTATGTTATTAATATCGGTTCAGAATAATACTTCACAACTATTGACTTGTTATAAATGGACATTATAAAGAAAACATTTAAATTCTTTCAACTTATATACATATAATACTTGCTGGGCACTCAAATGCTCATCCTTGCTTAATTTAAATGTTTTCAGATAAGTGTGATCAATCAGAAGGATCGATCAAGAGCAAGTGAAAAGAAAAGCAAACAGATTAGGTTTACGGTGTCATTTAGTAAAGGTTGCGTACTTGGGATTTAACTCTGATAAAGGTAAGATAAGTTTATAATTTATATTATTGTTATTATTAGTAGTAATATTTCCGCTCATAGAAATGGTATCGTGAAGTACCGAGTTCGGGTTTCAAGTATCCGGGTTCGGGGACTTTACAACATGGTATCAGAGCTATAGGGTTAGAAACCTTAGGTGGGTTAGACCTTAGGCTATAACCTTAGAACAGAGGGAAACGTTGAAAATATAAATAACTCATATAGAGTTAGTTGGTTGGTATGATTCAAAGTTGAATCTCGGCGAGTTGTTAAAACACTTCATATAAAGTGTTTTAAGATATTTTAAGTTATAAACTATAACTTTTAATATTTAAAGGATAATTTTATTAATAATTTAATATTAATGATATTAAGTTTATTTAATAATTATATTAAATAAATAGTTTAAAAATGGTTTTATTTATTTAAAAATCATTTAAAAGGGATATAAATGAATTAAAAATATTTTAAGTTATAATTAATGACTTTTAATATTTAGATAATAGTTTATTAATATTTAAATATTAATGGTAATTATTTAATAATGATTTTAGATCATTTAAGGGTAATGTAAGTACTTTAAAAATATTTTTGAGTTATTATAAATATCTTTAATATTTTGGCAATGGTTTCATTAATAGTTTAATATTAATTAAATATTAATGATAATAGAATTGTTTGATATTTAAATCATTTAATAATGATTCTGATATTTCAAAAATTATGGTAAATGGTAATAATTATTTTATAATTATTATAAGGTCATGAAAAATGATATGACTGTTATTTAATTAGTCTATTTGGATATTGAAATACAGAATAGAGTCTTAGACTCGATAATTACCCGATAAAGATGTCGGTAGACCGACATGGTTAATAAATTGATCTTGACTTAGAAATTTAGTTAGTTAACTATTTTAATTGTGATTCAACGGTGGTTAAAGTTGTGTGACAATGTGATTAGGAATGAATTGATGTTTGTTTGTGATGCCATGATTGTTGGACATGTGTGATAAGGTGATTAGGTTATGTGCTAACTGCGAAATGCAGTATTATGTGTTATGGTATATTGTTCTAATCGAACGAATGATTTGATTAATGATAGGTCGTGATAGAAAGATAGAACTAAGTTGAGAATTGTAAGCAGCGCATCAGGTAAGTATCCTAACTTTGCATTTTCTTTATGTAATGGACACAAGTGAGAAGTTCAGAATTATTATTATTAATGTAAAGATGGTTAAACCTATATACACCCTTTGATTATCAACATGTTAGTATATGATAATTCGGATATATATTCTGTTCGTTAATTTCTAGAAATGATTATACAAGTGCCCCCACTTGGATAATCATTGTATTTAATCACATATTGATACACCTTTGTTATACATATATGTTGAATTATAGATTATTGTTGGATAAAATAAGACCTTTTGTCTGGAACCCTGACAAATATGAACATCCCGTTCACGGGAAAACTTTTATGCGCCCAAGGCGGATCAAGTAAATGATAACATAGTTCTTGTAATATAGTATTGATCAATACAGGGCACAACGGGCTGATCACCCCCGTGTCCGTAAGTTATGACGGTTAGCAGATGAAGTTCTGCTAAACCTTTTCGAAAATAAAAAAAATGTTCATAGAATGTCACTTAAACCTTATTTATAGCAAGTACGTAATTTCAAAAATTTGAAAGAGGGTTGTTATGTTATTAATATCGGTTCAGAATAATACTTCACAACTATTGACTTTTTATAAATGGACATTATAAAGAAAACATTTAAATTCTTTCAACTTATATACATATAATACTTGCTGGGCACTCAAATGCTCATCCTTGCTTAATTTAAATGTTTTCAGATAAGTGTGATCAATCAGAAGGATCGATCAAGAGCAAGTGAAAAGAAAAGCAAACAGATTAGGTTTACGGTGTCATTTAGTAAAGGTTGCGTACTTGGGATTTAACTCTGATAATGTTAAGATAAGTTTATAATTTATATTATTGTTATTATTATTAGTAATATTTTCGCTCATATAAATGGTATCGTGAAGTACCGAGTTCGGGTTTCAAGTATCCGGGTTCGGGGACTTTACAACATGGTATCAGAGCTATAGGGTTAGAAACCTTAGGTGGGTTAGACCTTAGGCTATAACCTTAGAACAAAGGGAAACGTTGAAAATACAAATAACTCATATAGAGTTAGTTGGTTGGTATGATTCAAAGATGAATCTCGGCGAGTTGTTAAGACACAGAGTTTCCTAATTCTGATAATAAAGTTAAACAGTAATGGTGAATAGATCGAGTCTAAAAGATTGAAAGTGCATGGAAAGGAGATCGTAAAAAAAACAAGTAAGACATAGAATTGAATCATAATATATGCGATGAGATCACCCCGTGATCTGATAAAATTATGACAGCCAAAAAGAATCAATCTTATGATTGGAAAGTTAAAGCAAGATTGTTGTGTTAATGGTACAGATTCAAGAAAGGTTTATGAATACGGATTAAATGAAATTTGAATGGAAAAGGGGGTTAAGATTAGTTGGGGATTTCAATGAGGACTCATGTCGGCAGCTGAGTTGTATGATTCCTTGTATGGGCGGGGAATTGTACTTGGTGTAAAAACTACTTAGTATCTGACATTGATAATCATTAAAATGTTTGTGTCACGCTATTTGCTATATGCATGTTAAGAGGGTGATTCATTTCCTATGTGTATAAAAATAGTTAGGTCATAGGTAGAGAATATAAGGTTAAGTACGAGTTCTTAAAACTCATACTTATGTGACATTCTTGACTTATAGTTATATGTAATGTTTATGAATCCCTCAGCGAATGGACGCCAAAGGTCTGACTAGGATAAATTCGTAAACTCATATAACTGTGATAAGTTTATGGACTCATAAGTGTGGATTGACGAACTGGGTATAGTTAATCTTTAGTGAAGGCAAAAGAAATAGGTAGTATTGGTATTAGCTAAATATGTATGTTTCTCTGTGGTATATGTGATAAGTATATTTGTGTAATGAAATATTTTTAACTTTTGTGTTGGACAAAGTTGTAAATCCTGACTTTTGAAGTCACAAAGGAATAGCGAATGTTTAAAATAGAATGTGTTATGGCATATCAAGTGTTATGAATATAAGTCTATGTTGGATTAATGAAATAAGTTAGTATAAAGATAATAATTATTTATCTAAGCATTGGTTAATGCAGTTTTCAGAAACTAATATTTTGAATACATGATTATTTGAGTGGAAAATTTTGTGCGATATGTTAAGCGGGTACGATAAGGCATAGTATGTAAGAATAATTTATAAAAATGCCGTCAAGATAAAAATGAAACCAAAGGATAGAAGAATCGAGATGATCAAGATGTGCAGAACGGAATACCAGCCGCAAAAGATCAACCAGATAATCGAACGTCGAACGTTAAAGACTTCGAGGCGGTCCTATCGCCAGAATTCAAAGGTACAAATGACCCTGTAGAACCCCAAACTTGGGTTAAGAAAATTAAAAAGGTGTTCGTGATAATTAGGATAGTTTAGGGACAAAAGACCTCTTCTGCCACCTAAATGATGAAGGGTGAGGCAAATTTCTGGTGGGAAGCGAATTAGACGAGGGCAGGAGCAGGTGTGGTAGCATGGGATAGGTTTAAGACTTTATTTTTTAAATTATTTTTGTTGCTAGTATACCGGCTAGAATGGAGGTGAAATTTCTAGAATTTAAACAAGGGAATATGTAAGTTGCGGAATATGTCAGTAAAATTTAATGAGTGGACTAGATTGGCTTCGCATCAAGTTGATACGGAGGCTAGAAAGGCACGAGAGTTTGAGCTGGGCTTCGAACCCTAGCTCTATAACAAGGTAAGAAGGAACAAGGGTAAAGTTGAGGGAACTGGGAAGGTAGAAATTAATAGTGAAAATAAAGGAGGAAACAAGCAATGGGAATAGGACTGAAAAGAGGAAGGTGAACAACTTTGGGAGTGTGCAGGTGAAGCAAGAAGGTGTGAAGGAGAAGCATGTGGTGTAATATGCAAAACGGTGGAAAGAACCACTCTGGGAATGTTTGAAAGGGATGTTAGTATGTTATAAGTGTGGACAGAAGGGACATGTCACTTCCGACTGTCTCAATCCAAGAATGTATAGTAGGTGTTTCAAGTGAGGATCAGTGGAGCATAAGGTGGGAGACTGTTCAAGAAGAAGAATGGAGGTAAGGAATGCGAATACGGGGAAAAGGCAGCAGAACATTGGCAACAACGGGACCAACAACAACGAACGAATCAACCGCAAGCGTCTTTAACATGATCGTTCAAGATATCGTGGCAGCCGGGGATGCAACTTCAGGTATTACTTGAACCAATGTTATTTTCTTAAATATTATTTTCTTATATATAGTAAGTTATTTTTATAAATTAATTTGAAGGAGGAATTTGAGTTCTTTTAAAAATCAAATTTCTGTTTAAAGGAGATAGATAAGCTTTTTGCTGAATAGTTAAAGATCGGATCGATCAACCATGATCGAGATCTACTTGGAATGATTATGTATGCTATGTACCCTGATATGTAAAGGTTTTAAAGCGGTGATTCCGGGGACGGAATCCTTATAAGGGAGGGTGAATGTGACAACCCGATATTTTCTATATAAATAAAACTGAAATTTTGCGTATAATTTTTTTTTTAAATGAGAATTTGTACAAGATATTGTGTATATGTAATTATGTGGTAAATAAAAAAAATATATATTACATGAATATTTACAAGTAAATTTATTTTAGAATTATTGATTATTATAAAGTATATTCTTATAATAATTAATTTTAAGATAGAAATGTTTTTATTAATTATTTTCTATGAAAATATAATCTTATATTATTTAAATAATATATGAAATGATTTTAGAATAATTATAATGATTATTTCATTATGTGAATTTGTTCAGGATGTTTAATTAAATATTTTAACTTAATTAAGAATGTTATTTATACAAGATAAATCAGATATGGAATCCAAACCTTAAATCTGGGTTTTGATTAAGGAATGAGAATAATAATATTATATTGTTATTTGTCAGTGTTATAGATATATATTGTTATGTGTGTAATGTTAATGTGTGGAACAGTTTTATTATACTACGATCAAACCTTAATAATATTTTATAAACCTTATTTCTGGTTCTGGAATAAGGAATGGTGATAATAATATAATATTTTTTATATTTTTATTTTTCAGTGCTATAGATATGTACTGTATGTATGTGAGCTAGTAATGATCAAGTAATTGTGGTGCGGTATTTGAAAATCCTAGTTTTACTGTGGGAAAACCCTAATTTAAAACTCAATTGTGAGTTTAAGGCTATTATATAACTGTGTTATGTGATATATGTTATGTGCTACTTCATGATATGCTAATTAGGAAACCCTAATTATAAATATTAAAACCCTAGTTTATATTTATATTTTCTAGATATTAGAAAACCCTAACTATGAATGAAAACCCTAATCCGGAAACCTAAACCGGAGGTTTGATCAGTCAAAAATAGTGTTACTATGATTAATATCAAGTATGATAGACTTTAATTACTTATTAAGGTGAATCTAATTAGTAAATTAAAACCCTAAAATCTAGAACCCTAAATTAATTTCTTGAAACCCTAATTGATTTGAAACCTTAATGCGAAAGTCATTCACGACTTTGAGAATTGGTTAAGTCGTTGTGTAATCACGATAATGTGATTTATGATCGGTGATATATGTATTAACCCTAATTAGGGAGAATCGCAATTATTCAAAATCCTTATTAATTTTCTGTATTATAAACCCTAATTTCAAAAGTTAGAAACCCTAAATTGCTTATTTTAAATCCTAATTGCCAGTTTGGGAAATGAGATGCTAATTAGTGTTGCTTAAACCTAATTAGAAAAGTGCTATAATTAAAGATCTAGATTAAATTAGTAAACCCTAATTGGTATTTTTATAAACTAAAATTTTAGTTTATTATTTTATTTTATTTTATTGTACAAACCCTAAATTGGAAATCCTAGATTTTGCTTGCTTATAAAACCTAATTTAGCACAAACCCTAAACCCTAAGGGTTTGTCAAGTTACAATTTTGCCATTAAAACGATTTATTAAAAGACCAAAATACCCTTTTAGCATTCTTTAATAGCTTGCTTGCAAATCTATACAAAATAAGAGTTGTTGGCCAACTCCTACCAACTCTCTTGACTTTAATAATCAGCAACATGCCACAAAGCTAGCCAATACATTGCATCTTGTATTCTATAAATAGATTGAGAGAGAAAAAGTGACAATTGTTAGCCAATTTTGCACAAACTCTCTAACAAGCCCCTCTCTCTCTCTCTAAGCAACGAAAACCTAAGGCATTTCAGTCCTATTTTGAAGCCCCACATCCTCCATAGGCAAATCTCAAACAACTTGGAGAGCTAAAATCAAAAATCAAAGCATAAAGGTATAAAAACCCTAATTTTAGAAATCCTTCGATTTGTTGTTAAATATTGTAATTGATTGTTTAAAGATGTGTTATAAGGTGTCAATTGAAGTTCTGGGTTGTTAAATCCATGACCCATAACATCAAAGTTCATGATTTTGAGTTTTTAATAAATCTGGAAATAGGAAAATTTGTGTTTTACAGCCAAATGTCAGATCTTATAACTTCGTATATATTAAGTGTTTTTGATGTTTAAAACTTGTAATATGTAGTATGTAATGTGATCTCTAAGATTCAAAAAGAATCAAGGCCAGATCAATTGTAGATCAGAAGTTATAGCCGGTCAAAACCCGTTGACCAAATCTGCCAAATTACCGAACCTAGAAAATTTAAGAGCAGTGTCTGTGTCCAACTTTGACCTGCCAGATCTTGCTGATGTTTTGATATTTTTGTGTTATGATACTTTGTAATGGTAGACCTACATGTTATCTACAAACTGGAGTTGATAGATCATATAAACGTTATACGAACATCAAGTTATAAGGACTCAAAGTAGGTACCTCAAATCTGTTAAACTCTGACAAGCCGAAGAACAGCGTTGTCAGGTTTTTGGAGAGCTTAAATCTCTCTGATCTGATGTTGTTTAGCCACGAAACTTGTTATGTACTTGTAGTATTACATGAGTACTACAACATGAAATCAATTTCAAGCCCAGAAACGCATTATCCTAAGAGATATAGGCGGTCAAATCACCCCCTAGCACACTGTCAAGATTTTCTGGAAATCCTCAAGAACACCTATAGCGACAGAAAGTGTCGCTATAGCCCTTTAGCGACGGTTTTAATTATAATTTCTGGAAATTAATAAAAAATTGATAAAAATAGTTTTTAATTATTAAAAATACTAAATAAATTATGAAAAATTATTTTAAAGTCTGAAAAATAGTTTTTAACTATTTTGGGTATATTTCAAAAATATTTAATATTTTTGGAATGTAAATGATATTTATTTATTTAATTACAATATTAGATAACTTATTTAAAAATGGTTTTAATTCATGAAAAATCATGAAAAATTATATTATTGTGTTAAAAAATAATTTTCAGTTATTTTTGATAACTTTTAATATTTTGTGATAATTTTAATTAATAAATTAATTTTAATGATAGTTATGTTATTTATTAAATGAATTAAATAAATGAATTAAAAATGATTTTATTATATTAAAAATCATTTTAAATAATAATAAGGTAGTTAAGAATATTTTAAGTTATAAAATATAACTTTTAATATTTAATGGTTAATTTCATTAATTAATGATTATTAATGATATAAAAGTTATTTAATAATTATATTAAATAAATTAGTTTAAAAATGATTTTAATATTATAATAATCATTTAAATGAAAATAAAGTGTTTAAAGATATTTTAAGTTATAAACTATAACTTTTAATATTTAAAGGATAATTTTATTAATAATTTAATATTAATGATATATTAATGATATTAAGTTTATTTAATAATTATATTAAATAAATAGTTTAAAAATGGTTTTATTTATTTAAAAATCATTTAAAAGGGATATAAATGAATTAAAAATATTTTAAGTTATAATTAATGACTTTTAATATTTAGATAATAGTTCATTAATATTTAAATATTAATGGTAATTATTTAATAATGATTTTAGATAATTTAAGGGTAATGTAAGTACTTTAAAACTATTTTTGAGTTATTATAAATATCTTTAATATTTTGGCAATGGTTTCATTAATAGTTTAATATTAATTAAATATTAATGATAATAGAATTGTTTGATATTTAAATCATTTAATAATGATTCTGATATTTCAAAAATTATGGTAAATGGTAATAATTATTTTATAATTATTATAAGGTCATGAAAAATGATATGACTGTTATTTAAATAGTCTATTTGGATATTGAAATACAGAATAGAGTCTTAGACTCGATAATTACCCGATAAAGATGTCGGTAGACCGACATGGTTCAGAAATTGATCTTGACTTAGAAATTTAGTTAGTTAACTATTTTAATTGTGATTCAACGGTGGTTAAAGTTGTGTGACGATGTGATTAGGAATGAATTGATGTTTATTTTTGATGCCATGATTGTTGGACATGTGTGATAAGGTGATTAGGTTATGTGCTGACTGCGAAATACAGTATTATATGTTATGGTATATTGTTCTAATCGAACGAATGATTTGATTAATGATAGGTCGTGATAGAAAGATAGAACTAAGTTGAGAATTGTAAGCAGCGCATCAGGCAAGTATCCTAACTTTGCATTTTCTTTATGCAATGGACAGAAGTGAGAAGTTCAGAATTATTATTATTAATGTACAGATGGTTAAACCTATATACACCCTTTGATTATCAACATGTTAGTATATGATAATTCGGATATATATTCTGTTTGTTAATTTCTAGAAATGATTATACAAGTGCCCCCACTTGGATAATCATTGTATTTAATCACATGTTGATACACCTTTGTTATACATATATGTTGAATTATAGATTAATGTTGGATAAAATAAGACCTTTTGTCTGGAACCCTGACAAATATGAACATCCCGTTCACGGGAAAACTTTTATGCGCCCAAGGCGGATCAAGTAAATGATAACATAGTTCTTGTAATATAGTATTGATCAATACAGGGCACAACGGGCTGATCACCCCCGTGTCCGTAAGTTATGACGGTTAGCAGATGAAGTTCTGCTAAAACTTTTCGAAAATAAAAAAAATGTTCATAGAATGTCACTTAAACCTTATTTATAGCCAGTACGTAATTTCAAAAATTTGAAAGAGGGTTGTTATGTTATTAATATCGGTTCAGAATACTTCACAACTATTGACTTGTTATAAATGGACATTATAAAGAAAACATTTAAATTCTTTCAACTTATATACATATAATACTTGCTGGGCACTCAAATACTCATCCTTGCTTAATTTAAATGTTTTCAGATAAGTGTGATCAATCAGAAGGATCGGTCAAGAGCAAGTGAAAAGAAAAGCAAACAGATTAGGTTTACGGTGACATTTAGTAAAGGTTGCGTACTTGGGATTTAACTCTGATAAAGGTAAGATAAGTTTATAATTTATATTATTGTTATTATTATTAGTAATATTTTCGCTCATAGAAATGGTATCGTGAAGTACCGAGTTTGGGTTTCAAGTATCCGGGTTTGGGGACTTTACATGTACAATGCCCAGTAATGAGCTGTAACTCCATATAGGTTTTTAGTTAGATATTTTCTTTTAGAAGAGTAGACGTTTAATCGACGTGGCTTTGACCGTTGACCTTTTAATTCGTAGAGTAGCATGGTAAGGCAGCTGTGGACTCTACATTTTCCTTGTTGACTCAACGACCAACTTTTAAGAGATGCTGTAGTGGATGGTTTTGACATTTATCCTCATTTTGATGCAGCACAGCTTGATCACTGATATATCCGAACTTATCTCCTCATAATCTAAAAGGTTGAGCAAATTTTCCCGTTTCTCACGCTCCTCGTGAACTGGAGTATATTCTGGTAAGACTGCGATCGTCGAGTCTACTTCTACGATCGTTGAGGTTTCACTACGATCGTGGAGTTCTCTTCAACCTTGACTCTACAATCGTTGACTATCTTGGTCCTTGAGATGAACTTGATCAAACATTCCTTCTAGGTCAAGGTAACTCAAGAAGGGCCAACCTCTTAGTGTGAGCTAAGGGTCAAGTTTGTCCCTGAGGCGCTTTCCAGATGAAATACTTTAGAAGTGATTTGCAACGAGATCTCATTTGACATTTTCTGGTGGGGAGGTCCTCTACTAACTTTGGAAAATTTCATATGCTGTAATCGTGGTGTCCTCCTGCTTCTACACTGTGATCAGATGTTTGATCGTAGGCACTCCACGATTTTGAGTTGGGTGGCTGATAGGTTATTAGTAGTACATTTTGAGACGTTCCTACTGACTATGGATCTTCATTTGGTTCATCAGCCATAAATTTTTGAGACTCTGTAGCTGGTACATTGCTTCATAGTATATATCAGTGTTGTTGTTTCTCAACAGATCACTGTTCCCCATGGTTGATGTTGTTTTCTCAAATAGATGTGATTCCCTTTTCTACATGTGTAATAGAAGGCAGCCTTGCATATCTCCTTCTGACTGGAATCACCATTATTACTTAAATATCCTTGTATCGTAGACATGGATATTTTCAGGGCTGAACACTCTACGATCTTTTGACAACACTTCAAACGTAGTCTTCTTTGACAGTCTTGTGTTTGTGAGATTCTGCTTCCGTAATGAATTCCTCTTGACTAATGCTCGATGATCCTCTAATGCGAGCTTCATTGAGGATTCTTCTCATATAGTTTACTTCGCCTGATTTGAGCATATAAGACCCTTTTCATCTTTCGTTGCATGGCCTGCTTCCATATACAGACTAGCAGCCATGTGAGCTTCATTCAGTTTAGCTCAGTGGGTCTTCGAGGATAGGCTTGGACATATAGGAATTTTATTAGAATCATTTCTGAACAGTCCTTAGCCTTCTTTTGGTTGAGTCTTATTGACTGAAGTCTTATGCTTCAGCATTCCTTAGTGTGGTCAGATAGACCAAGTACCTGCAGGTTAGATACATTTCTATTTTTGGTACCCATAATTAAATGGGTCCTGCTAGGTTAGTTTTCTAAACCCATGTTCCTCATATTTGGATAATCATCACATTTATCACCAACAGTCATATTCATGCATGCAACTAGTTTTAGATAATACATTTTGAGATGCATGAAGGTGAGTGTGTAAGATTTGTCATTTTAATAACACACTCTTTCTCTTTGATGGTTTCATCGTTTTTGGGTTATGTTCACAATGTTTGAGTGTTCACAGAGTGGAAATCAACTCTACGATTTATGTGTATCTTGTTGATTTATGGAGGTGATCATTTTCTACAGATCATCAAAATACACTTGTAGAACTGATCATACTCTGTGGGTTATCAAACATTTAGAACATAGGTTTGTACATTCATACTAACCCATCAGCAATGATTACTCCACATAAAAATTGATTTAACCTTTAATATGCTTATGACCTATTTCAGATTTCTTTCAAGATGTCATCTTCAACCTAAAACTTGGGTGGAGAGAAAGTTTGTAGACATTTGAATTTCCATCCTCAGGGTACTTTCTCTCTTCACCTTTTTAGGTAGATTATGATTCTTTGACAGAATACTGTTATAGTTCATAAGAAGGTGCATTTATGATGTACACAAGTATAATAGTGAGGAACCGTACCTTTTTACTGTCAGTTTCTTAACAGTCATTTACCTTTAATATACTGAGTTTAGGCATTGATATGCATAGTTTCACATTTGCTCCTGACAGCTTATTGCTCTTGTTGGCCTTTAATCAATCAGTCGTAGTCTTGAAGATACATCCTGAGAATCTCAGCATCTTCGTTTCTTTGACATCTTTCAGTTCACAAAGTTTGCACCCAGCTGCTGGTTAGCCAGACACATGTTTGAGAAGAACTTCTTTCTTCTCTAGATAAGCATTTCTTAGCATGTATGGCCTTTTCATCTTTCATGCTGGTAGATGCTTGACTCTGTGTTGTTGATGTCTCTTGGGCTATCTCTTCTGGTCTTCAGACTACAAGATTGACTGCAGGCAATGATTGGTCTTGTTGATATAGTACTCGAGAACATGGACCAATCTGAGCAGCTTCAGTTGTATATACACATTTACATGTACACAATATGTCCAACGTGTGAGCTCATCTGCATATAACAAGTTACTTACTACTAAACTAAGTTTTGATTAATGTTTGTTCCTGGGATCAGACTCAAAGCGATTAGCTTTTGAATATAGAATGAGAACTGCTTTGATACCAATTGTTAGTTCCCAGTAGGCACAATAGATCTAAAAGGGGGGGTTGAAAAGATCCTTTTTTATTTCAAATACTTTTCTCTTTTATTTTGTATTGCTATTAAATTAGCATATGACAAACATAGGAATCTTTTCAAGCACAGCGGAATAAGTAAATGATCCCCTTCATTGATATATTCATAATTATACATATATTATTCGTAGAGTTAGTTCAGTTGTAAGTAGTTAAAATATACATAGCAGTTATAGCAGCTAATAGACATAATGTAAATGATATAATGTAAAAGACACAAGGGGTTTTAAGTGGTTCAGAGACTCAAGCTCCTAATCCACTCTTCTGCTTTCAACTAGCAGGATTTCCACTAAGGAAGGGCAGTACCCTGAATCACTAAGATTCTTTCAAGGCCAGCAGCCTTGGGACTTCAGTTCACTAATAACTCTTCAAGGCTAGCAGCCTTGGAACTCCTCTAGTTCCCTAGGAACTCTTCAAGCCCAGTAGGCTTTGAACTTCATTTAGTCCCTTCGGACAAGGACCCCTCAGGCCCTGGCTTCTGTTGAGTTGTTTGTTTATTTGTTTGTTGGAGTTGGTGCTGAGCTGCTAAGATGTCTTCATGCTTTGAACATCTTCTGTACTTAGCAGCTTGGCGTGATCATCTTTGAAGTGCAGTTGAGTGTTGCATGATGCTTAACTTCTTTAGTTACTTAACCACTTCGGATGATCCCTTGATGACTGCCTTGAAGGTCATTCCTCTTGATACATGATGGGTATACATGATGGGTTTCTAAGATGACTGTAAGCTCTTCTGCTAGGTACTTATAAACTTTCTCATGCTTGCCACCATGATGACGTTTGTGATCTCCCTTCTTGATAATTGATGTCTTCTCATGATGGACTTGCTAAAATGAATGTGAGCTCTTCTCTATGGTACTTAGAGTCTTCCCATGATGGACACCAAGATGACATGATGCTCTTCCTTCTCTCGGCAGTTCAGAACACTCTTCATGTAGTAGAACTCTCACTTCTATTTCTTTCTTTGTCTGACTCTAAGTGTTCTTAGTGGATTGTAGAGTGAGCCTTCGAACTCACTATCTCACATGGTTGGAACAGTCCACCTTTTCTCAAAACTCGGCAACTCCAGTAACCCTAGATCTTTGATGTTCTTGCTGATTTATACTCCTTCCCAATCCTTCCATTGGAAAGTAGCCGTTGAAGGCTATTCAAATATCTTCACAGATCTCGAGTTGACAGAGGTATACTGCTGATGTGACAAGTCATACTTTCTCTAACACTGCAGTCTACTGTTTCACCTACCCCATCAGAGATGTCACTTTAATGTCTTGGGCAGGTTGAAGACTTTATTTTCTCCTTCTGATTTCTCGATTAGAGGTTGTCCAGTTTCATCGATGCTCCCAATAAGCGCTTGTCCGAATATTACCCTTCAGATTGAACAGTTGCCAATGCTTCTGTCTTCAGCTATTCGAACTCTACGATTCTGATGCATGTCTTCAAGGACATGATCATAGTGTCATGTTGACTGGTAGAGACAACACTACGATCTTGAATAGTGTTGATTGGATCTTCAATGTATAACACCTCTTCCTTCTCTTGTGCAGTGCTTCAACACTTCTATTTGCTTCGACTGTTCTCAGATGTTGATGGCTTGACTCTTTGCACTAGTCCCTTCTGGATATCAAGACACTTCAGATTCTTGGCGCGTCCAACTCACTTTCTCCTTGTGATATCCTGTTCACTTATCATCAATGGACTGACCCAATGCTTAATCACTTTAGCCTTGTTCTTCAGAAGCTGACCAGTATCTCTGTGTGTACTCCATTAGTTTTTTCTTTTTTTGGAAAACACTACGATCCTGAATACTTCCAAGATCGTTGTCATCTTATCACATGACAGCTACTGAACTTGCTGAATTTCTTTAGTCAGTTACTGAAGTCTTCTTTTGATCAACTTGTGGAAGACTTCATCTTGAATGGCTTCTTCAACTCAATATTGATGTTGATTAGGTTGATGTTTGGATCTTATGCTAGCATACATGCCATTCATTGAGTGCTCTCTGGTTCCCTTCAGGTGGGATGTATCTTTGTAGTGCCAACCAAAGACTTTGTTCCTTTGGATATTCTGGGAGTGCTCATTAGTTGAGAATCGTATTTGCTCTACGATTCGGCCTATGAATTGTGAGCACAATTGTTGAGGTCGTAGTTTTGCACTCTACGATTCAGCTTCAGTTGCGCAGACCCTACAACTCTTAGATCAAATCTTGACACTCCATTATTTATGCCTTGTGCTTGTTGTCTTCATCTGATCTTGCTCGACTACGATCTCTGCATGTAATCAATAGACTCTACAACTCAGAGTGTAGTCTACGATCCTTGACTTGGCTTCGGCATCAGTAGACTCTACGACTCCGACTGTAGTCTACTATTCTGACTTGGCTTTGGCAGATGTTCGGTCAGCTCGTAGGCAGGCTGTCTCTACGATTCTGAACATGACTTCCTCAGCTGACTTCGGCCCTGAGGAAGTTCTACTCGACACACTATGATCCTTCATCATTTCTCCTAGCATTCTATGAACTCCGAGATCTATTATCTTGCAGACTACGATTTTGTCTCGACAGCTCTTGAGTTCTCCTTAACTCTCCTGGCAGACTACGATTTCTGGTGCAGTGCTCGACGATCAGACAAGCCTATCTATTACATCATAAGATCAACCTAACATGCTTGATCTTTCTATGTTTATAGTCCTTGTACATCATTTCTTTCTAAGGACTTTACAAAGCTGTTTTGCTTATGTAGGATCAACCTAACATACTTGATCAATTCATTCTAAGTCCTTGTACACATGTTTCTATTATCTATCAAAGTACTTTACAGCTTTTCTTAATCCAAGCATACTTGCATATTCATTCATATATATCATAATCAAATCATAAATAAATAGGAATAACATTCACATGCTTATTCTTGACAAATAGTACTTTGGGAATAGTACTCTGTGACTAGTACCCCGTGAATTGTATTTTGTGAATAGTATCCCGTGAATAGTACTTTAGCATGAAAAACTTAAAATTTAACAAGAATGTTCAGAAAAATATCCTTGTGAAACGATACTAGATGAAGTACAAATCTCAAGGATATTCTACTAATTTAACGGAGTATAGAAACAATAATTTAACAAAATGAGCGTAGAATTAGGGATACAAAACGAAATAATATTACTTACATACTAAAGAGTATGGAAGAAAATATTATTTCATACGAATATTGAACAAAAATAATATCCATTACCTTAGTAGAAGACTGGATACTACAATACTGAAGTAGCAGAATACTTTTCTTCTTCCTCTCTATAGTTTCTCTCTTTATAGTTGTTCTTGTGAGTCTTAGTGAATTGGCGAGAATGAATGAAGAAATGAGCTTCTATTTATAGAAAAATATAGTTTCGATAATTTCACGTTTAAGGGCTCGAATTATTACAATATAGTACATTTTTCTTTACCTCCATTTTTAATTTAGTCCTTCAAGAATTATCAATCCTGCACAACCTCCCCTAATAGTACATGCATATGAACCATTAGTTCAATTCATGTGAACCAACAGTAATTTGCATGTGAACCAATAGTAATTAATTGCTCATTTATCCGATTAATTGCCCGTTTGGTCAATAATAACAAAACTAGCAAATCACATAATTACCTCCTTTGAGGGTAATTGGGTCACGGAAGAATTAAAGAAAACTAAATGAATAAACATCTTTAATCAACACGAACTTATTCATCATTAATAGTATAACTCACAATATTTAACAACCAGATCATTCCAAGGAAAGACAAGGCTTTCCGATAAGGATTTCTCCCTATTAGCGTGCAATTAGATGACCAAACTCCTTTCCTCGACAGAACTTTCTAGACATCGTCAATAATGAAAAAAACAATATGAATAACTTTGTCGTCTCAATTATTGATTTAATAATATAAAATATTGTGTAGATGATACTGTGACAATAATTGAATCAATAATATAAGAGATACTATGCAGCAATTACTGTGGCAATAATTGAATAAAACTGAGTGACTTCTCACGTAAGCACCAATAATCAAAGATATTGTACAATACCGTGTGCTACTATGCAACCACGTGTATTACTGTACTTTTACCACGGGGTATTTCAAAAGTTTAATGGTAAAACTTGCGCCATTATTTTTATAAAAAGATATTTATGTCGTTTTCTAACTCCGACAATAATTTTGTTGTGGGGTTCACCGATGATTGTGCCGTCGTACGAATATTCCCTGTTAAAATGAAAATTCCCCGAACAATCGAATATTTTATAACAACTTGCTACTTTGCAAAATTTATAAATATTACACACAACTATAATATTATATCAAATCCACACCATAATATTCAAAAATATATTTTGAGAAAAATTAATAATTATTCATAAAAGTTGGGGTCCTACAATTTTAATCATACATAAGTACCATAATTATTAATTAATATCCATCATTTATTCCTTTACCGTTAATTCTCTTTTAATAATTTCAGTTAAACCTTCAGTTGGTTTAACTTCAATATTCATGTCACTCAAGGCTCATTTATCCAAGCTCACTAAAGTTATATTACTCAAGCTTATTATATAATCTCATTAATTAGAAAATATCAGGGTTCTAGGCCATGTTTGGTTTTTCTCCAAATTTCACTTCATTTAAATTTACTTTATTATAAAGTTTGGGTGACACACTTTACCTTAATACTAAATTATTTAACTATCTTAATTAATTATACACCTATGAACTTATACTTATAATACCTTTATTTAAGGATAATCACTTGCTTTAGTATTTACTCCATAGATTAATTAAATTATACAATTATGTGTATAATTATTGAATTTTCATCATTCTATAAATTGTCCCAAGACAATTTCTTCAATCTTTGCATTTAGCCACATCTTAAATATTAATCTAATATATAAATCTCTAACCAATATTTATTTATAAATATATTAGTTTTCTTCTTTTATCAACCGCTTACTTTCAAATATTACCCCATTTATATATTATAATACTATGTAATATATTAAAAATATCAAGTTTTAATTAACATATTTTCTTTCATCCTCTTATGCAAAACACATACATTCATTCACTGTCTTATGTAAGTGAATTAACTCTTTTTCATTTCATTTACTATCACGCCCTTGCCACACAAGGCTTTATAATATTCCATAATATAACTTAATTAACCAATATTTATTCCGAGTTAATTAATTTCCATAATTAATACTTATTCAATTCATGCTTTGCTATCTTAATCCATTCTTGGACAGCTTGATCAATCATTATGACTCATATTGCACATATTAACCACTAATATATATATTGTGACGCCCCCAAAATAAGTATACATCACCTATCTTAGGTCGCCAAATACATGGTACATAATTCAAATACAACTTAATTTATACTACTGATAAGTGTCGTATAGAATACGACAAAACATAAGCTGTGAGTTTTAATACAAATATTGTCTTATAGACAGTATTCAAACTCAAAAATAAGTCATCATTACAATTATTATCACATTATTTTACAGAATAGTGAGGACTACTAATACAAACATCTGGACAATCACTCCGTTCCCCGACTAGTCCCAGCTATATTCTCATTTTCTGAAGAGAACAATGAAAGAAAAGGGTGAGCTCAACTAGACTAGTAAGAAATATTATGACTAAGATAATGAAGAATAAATTATCATTAGCCTTCAACAGTGTTCAACTGATAAAATATAATAAACAACAACTTTAACTGCAGCAAAACAAGCAATCTATTAGAAGAGTCAAGTAGACCATGATATCTACTATCTTATATGATTTAAAAAGTTTTTTATCAACTTTATCGCTGAGACTCAGCTTAATAAATAAACCACATCATCGAATCATCCCTGCACTACGGGCCAAGGATATTCATGTAATCATCAATAGTCATGATCATACCAACAACTGTCCATCAATGCACTACGGGTCAATGAGAACTTTTACCACATCGTTTGTAACATTACAGTCATGATTATACCGAATAATCCATGGTCATAATCACACCAATCAATATTACATCTATGCACGTAAGTCACAAATGACTTTTATCCTAATATAAGCATGAGGATGATGACAATGATATAATAATTCAATTAAAAGAAAGAAAATGATAAATCTTTAAATATTTAAAATTTAATTTATCCAGAATTCAATAATGTCCAAATTGTCAACATGATACTACTTTGTGGAGTAAAATTCAAGAATAATATTGTATCAAAAATAATTTGGACCGAAATGAAATCAATTTTTGTCATGAATACTACTCCGGGTGAATATTACCTGAGTGAATAGTAACCCATGAATAGTAACTCGGTATGAAAAGTACCCCAAATCCTCGGGTGAATAATATTTGAGTGAATAGTAACCGAGTGAATAGTAACCGAGTGAATAGTAACCCGTGAATAGTACCCCGGGTGAAAATATTGAACTTTAATAAGAAAGTTCAAATCAATATTCCAATGAAACGATACTAGACGAAGCGCAAAACTCAAGGATATTCCACTAATTTTAGGAATTATAGAAGCAATACTTACCATAGTAAGTTTAGATTTAAGAATATGAAAAGAAATAATATACGAAACTGCAAATGGATTTTCACCTATCATGTGGTAGTCCGCGTAAACATGTTATTTCTATAATTTAATAACAATTGAATACGAAGGGTTATTCACCAGGCATGCGGTAGTCCTCGTAGACAGGTTATTCCCACAGAATAATAAAGAATAGAATAACAAAAGATTTCACCAAACTTATAACAAATACCTCATAACAAACCCCTCTATTTACATCAAAAATTAAATAAATATTAACCACAAATCACTTATCTTTAATAAACACATTTTTAATCTATTAAAAATTATTCATCATTAATATTATAACTCATAATATTTAACAACCAGATCATTCTCATGAAAGAGGGGGCTTTTCGATAAGGATTTCTCCCTATTGACTCGCAATTAGGTGACCAAACCTCTCCTCGACAGAACTTTCTAGATATCGTTAATATTATAAATAATAATATGAATAACTTTGTCGTCTCACTTATTGATTTAGTAATATAAAATATTATGCAGATGATATTGTGCTAATAAAATAACGTGAGATACTATGTAGCAATTATTGTAGCAATAATTGAGTATAACTGAGTGAATTCTCACGTAAGCATCAATAATCAATACTGTGTGCTACTATGCAACCACGCGTATTATTGTTCTTTTACCACTGGGTATTTCAACAGTTTAACGGTAAAACTTTCGCCGTTATTTTTATAAAAAGATAATTCTATCGTTTTCTAACTACGACAATGCATTCGTTGTGGGGTCCACTAATGATTGTGTCGTCATACGAATATTTCCTATTAAAACGAATATTCCCCGATCAATCGAATATTTTAATACCACTTGCTTACTTTACAAAATTTATAAATATTACCCACAACTATAACATTATATCAAATCCACACCATAATATTCAAAAATATAATTCGATAAAAATTAATCTTTATTCATAAAACTTGGGGTCTTACATATATCTTAAAGTTCAGATTTTACAAACTCACTTAGAATTTTCTGCAGACTGGCGCAGCTACGCTGGCCTTAGGCTTGAAAGTGGCGCAGCTGCGCCCTCTCAAGTTCGGACGCATACAAGTTCTGCTTTAGCAGAAACATAATCTAAATTCCTAAATACTATGAACATAATTCTTAAATGTTAACTCGTCTAAAATCAATCTCATCTTTGATTTCACATCATCGATTACTACCTTCTTCAATAATTTAAAGATTAAAGTTCAAGTTTTTAAAACTCTATTTTCTTGAATAGTTTAACCAACTATAAAATCTCATTTATGAAATTTCTTCCCATCAAATCATATAATTCAAAATATATACTTATTCAAGCCCGACACATCTTACAATAAGAATTTTATTTATTAAATTCTTATTTTAATAATATTTGAAAATTTAGGTTATCACATTCTCTCACCCTTATAAGGATTCCGTCATCGGAATCACCGAAACCTCTCTACTCGGTCTCATTCTAAAGATTACGTATTCTATTAAATAACTTCATCTTTTTTCTTTCAAAATTTTATTACTTTCTTGGAATTTTTATAGCTTGTTCAATTCAATCATTATTACATGTCACGTTCTACCACTTTCTTCTTTCTAAGGAATATCCTCCTTACCACATTCACCCTTCAAAAGGATAAGAATCTTCCATAATTATTCAATAATTGGAAAGTAGTATGAATAACTCATATTCCAAATTATGTTGAGTGGTTACAAGACCGTGAACTCTTCTCTAGGTTTACTAGTGCTTCAACAAAATGCTTCACACTGTAAACCCTTTCCACATAATGTTTATCAATCAAAAAGACTGTAAACACCCTCTACAAGTACTCTAGATGATCAACCTATCGTACCACTACGTTGTGCACAAACGTAGCACACCATAACAACTATATGCGTCACACTTGGAACCATTGTCTCCGAAAACATGTCCCCTTTATAGGGTCGTTCACCTTGCCTTTCAACATCTGAATTTGCACCAGAGCAATTTGGTTTAGCATAAATACTCAAGAATGCTTGAATTCCATAAATATTTTTCGACAACCGTCTAGTCGAATCAAATTGCTTAGAATTCCAACAACTCGGACATTAATCGAAATAATTTATCTTACTTAATTGACCTTCTTCATAATTTAAAAGAAAACCAAAAAATATTTTATGACGTCATGATACCATACCAGATTAGTAGTATATTGAGGATTCCATCATTTTATGACTTTATGATATTACATCATACCATATTGGGCTGACGATCTTACGATCACATCCAACACTAGGATCGATTACATTGATGACTCCATCGTTTATCATTTTCTACACCATATTAAATGATGCACATGGTCAAAAATACATTTTGAAAATTTTTGAATAGCCGAAACAAATTGCATAAATATACGAATAGCAATATTGTTTTTAAAACTCATTAGTTCAATCATATGATCCAATGATTTTCAAGAAAATAGAAGTGCAACCATCTGCACGAAGTTAATAAATTTTGAAAATCTAACATAGCTAGAAGATTTAGAAAATTCATGTTTCTCCATCAACTTCAATCTTTACTCCATTACTTTATTCTATCAATCTTCAACACCATCAATGCTCACTGTACCAAAATTCTCAATTCTTGATATATAACATATCTATTTTCGGTATAGTTCATCAAACTTACCACACCTTGTAAGTTCAGTAACTTACCACAATACTATGAGTTTAGGAACTTGTCCTAGCAATATGTAGTCCAAGAACCAATCACAGACTTTCCATACACTTAGGGACTAAAAAACATACATATAACTATAAGTCACAAACGTACCACAAACATGAGTTTTAAGAACTCACGCCTAATCTTAATATTCTCTAATTTAATCTTAATAGTCTCTAACTATCAAATATAAATGTGAGAAAAAATGACCTTTCCGCCATATGTATATTGATTGCATGACATTAACCTTCCAATGATTAACAATGTAATAAACTGAGTGCAAGCACAAATCTCTGCCCATACAAAGGTCTGTACAACTCAGTCATCACATGAGTCCTTAATTGAAATCCCACCTAACTCTATCTCACTCTAAACTTGCTCTTTGCTTAATACGAATTCTTCGTATCTCATCATTTATAACTCCTCATGAGTTTATCTCGTACCATTTCAAAGTACCTTCTCTTTATAGCATCAAGCTATAACTACTCAGTCATTACAAACCATCTATTATTTCATAACTCAATCTAATCACATGGTGATCATATTCTACCATCGGTTTACCTTATAATTCTTCCTATTTTTGATCATTTTAATATTTTACGACCTTCTTTCCTTTCTTTTTAATCACAGACTTTTGATTATTCAACTCAAGTGTTCCTTGAACCCCTGGCTCTTCAAATTCTGCTTTGAACTTATCATATTATCTTAACTTATTTCACATGAATTTCCTAAATTCATCAATTATTAACTAAACTTTGTTTGAGTTTATTCCCATTATGTTTAACATATTCATCGTATAGACATTGTATAGAACACTTTTCATCTTCATTACTGGAGTCAGGTGACTCCTGATCCGCATCTTCTAGATATTCCAAGATTTTTCTTTGAATCTTCTCATATATATTTTAATCTTTTTTATAAAATTTTAAAATATTATTTCTTTTCACTTAAACTCTATCTGAGTTTATCTTTTATCATCTTTACTTTTTCTCTCTAATTATAGCCTAAGGTACTCTTACCTAAGGTTTATAACCTACTGCTCTGATACTAACATATAACGCCCCCAAATCCGGGTATCCATTATCTCGGATCTGGTGCGCTACGGTACTATCTTCATCTGATTTCATATAACTTTCCTTCAGAATTTAATAAATACAACTTAGCTTTGATACCAAATTAATATATTAATTCCTTTTCATTTCCAGGATTTATGAACCGATACCAAAACCTTAATAAGTCAGTTCTCAATCTTGATCATTAACCATTCCTGTCTTTACATCATATTCGATGTTATACTTAATAAGATACGAAATAATTAAAACTTTTCCGAATTCTTTATTCCTTTCCCTGAATCACAACCTTCATCCTTTACATATCTTTAAATCAAATTTATTCTATGATTCGATTCATCAGAGTTACATTATAAAATTTACATCTCAATTCGATTTTCTTTATAACTCTACAACGGTTAAACAACTATCAAGTACATCATCTAAAACCTAAAACATGGTTTAAAATCATAACTTCAGGTAAAAAATTCAGTCTTCTTGTTATACTATTGAAATCTATCAATCAAGTAGCACGTAAATTTATCGTGAGTCCTTAACATGCAAAAGTGGTTATTTGCAAGAGTGAGCTCGACAGTCCATCAATTCTAACAGTTTTAATGCATCGCATAACATATAATATCATGCTCAGTTTATACAAACATAATCATTTAAATTTTATAGGCATACTATTTCTCACATAACAATTATAGAAATTAACTACTTAAACACATAGTCATAGATTGACTTTTAATTTTCATACATATCTCATATGCATTTCATATATAATTCAACGTTTCATAGCGCAATTCATTTTGTACATATCTCATATGTCTTTTATTTATAATTTAACATTCTTATGGCAAAATATAATTCAACCAACAGTTATCAAAATCATATAACAAATAGGAACTAAAAGACTTGCATGGATTGTAGATTATAAACTACTCCCTCCATCCTAGAATAAAAGTCCTGGTAGAGTTTTCACGCATATTAAGAAGAGGAATGAAATGACAAAATTGCCCATAATAATATGTCATTAATTATTTTCAATGTAGGTGAGAGAGTGACTTTCTAGCTTTTCAATTCAAAATATTTTCAACACATAACTAATTATACTTATTAAATATAGAGAGAGAATTAGAATAAGAAAATATGAGATATTTAATGCTACGAGAATAATAGAAAAAAATGTGTAAAAGTTTGGTTATTAAAGGAAAGTAGACATTTAACATGGGACTACCCAAAATAGTAATAAGGACTTTTATCATGGGACGGAGGGAGTATAACTTAACTGCTTATAGCTATATGCACTTCGTGTATTCCTACACAATTTAGTAATTATGAATTCATACCCATCAGTCATATACATCTATACATTCTAAATGTAATAATAAATGTTACAATGTTTTCTAACTTGATTTTTTAAAACCTTCATTTCACTTCATTACTATACTCTTAGGATAACTATGTAGGTATAGGTATACCTTAGTCACACATACTTGACTTCAACATTCATATACATTTATCACATACTCATTTGTGTTTGATACACATTTCAAACTCATAGATGCATAATCCACATCGTTCTTGCGTTTTGCAAAACTTGTCAAATCTGGGTTCTATATAACCATTACATACTCGTCTACTTAAACCATCACTTAATTCAAGCATTATAGCTTAAGAAATTCATACACATATGCTTTAAGGTTCATATTACAGTTTAAACAGTTAGGCAACACTGTCCTGCAGCGCAACTACGCTGCATTCAGGCTAGGGAGGGGCGCAGCTGCGTAACTCCCTATCCAGACCAGTTTTGTAAGACCCCAATTTTTTATGAATAAAGATTAATTTTCTCTAAATGTTATTTTGAATAATAAGGTGTGGATTTTATATAATGTTATAGTTATGGGTGATATGTGCAAATTTTGCAAGTAAGCAAGTTGTCATAAAATATTCGTTTAGTCGGGAAATATTCTTTTTATCAGGGAATATCCGTACGACGACACAATCATTGGTGGAACCCACAATATAATTGCTGTCAGATATAGAAAACGACAGAAATAACCTTTTTATAAAAATAACGGCAAAACTTTTACCGTTAATTATTGAAATACCCGGTGATAAAAGTACAGTAATACGCATGGTTGCACAGTAGCACACAGTATTGTATAGTATCTCTGATTATTGATGCTTAATTAAGAAGTCACTCAATTTTATTCAATTATTTCCACAGTAGTTGCTACATAGTATCTCATATTATTGATTCAATTATTGTCACAGTATCATCTGCATAATATTTTATATTATTAAATCAATAATTGAGACAACATAGTTATTCATATTATTATTTACATTATTGACAATGTCTAGAAAGTTCTATCGAGGAAAGGGGTTAGGTTATTTAATTACGCGCCAATAAGGAGAAGTCCTTATCGGAAAGCCACCTCTTTCTTGGGAATGATCTGGTTGTTAATATTGTGAGTTATAATATTGATGATGAATAATTGTTGAAAGATTAAAAATGTATTTATTAAAGATAAGTGATTTGTGATAAATATTTATTCAATTTTTGATATAAATAGAGGGGGTTTCATGAAGTATTTGTTGTAAGTTTGACTTATTACATGGACCCTCACTTACTCATTTTTTAAAATCGCCGGTAGAAAGTTATCTCAGTTTTGTTTTATTATTATTATAATAGTAATAAAATAGAATTTTTTTTTATATAAAACAGAATACTTTTTATATTATATATAAAGTTATTCATTTTATTAGATTATAAATAGAATATATTATATGTTATATAAAGTTTTTGTTTTATTAGAATATTTTATCGCATAGTGGTGCATAGTAAAAAATAAATTTCACGGGTTCTACGCCCGTGAAGTTTCTTCTGTTCACCCATGATTTTCTTTTAAATAGTAGCCTGTCATTCTCTTATAAATAAGATGCTTAGTTAAGAAATGAAAGTCATACCAGAATTAGAAAATTCTTCTTCCATAATATTGTGCGTATTTCTTTTGAGCATAAGAAAACTTTGAGTGTAGAAAATAGTGCAAATTTTCTTCAAGAATATCTCCGCTATACCAGTTGGAATTACTCTCCTACTAAGGTAAGGGATATTATTTTGGTTCAATATTCGTAAGAAATATTATTTTCTTCCATACTCTATACTATGTAAGTAATATTATTTCGTTTCATATTCCTAAATTTACACTTACTTTGATAAGTAATGCTTCTATACTCCTTGAAATTAGTAGAATATCCTTAAATTTTGCGCTTCATCTAGTATCGTTTCACTGAAATATTTTTCTGAATATTTTTTTAAAAAATTAATATTTTCATGTCAGAGTACTATTCACGGGATACTATTCACTCGGATACTATTCACGGGATACTATTCACTCAGGTACTATTCACCCGGGGTACTATTCACGACTAAATCGGTTTCTTTTCTGTCCAAATTATTTTTTATACATGAATATCATTCTTAAATTTTACTCCACAATTAATTATCATGTTGACAATTTGGAGATTCTTAAACTCTGGATAAATTGAATTATAAATCTTTAATATTTATCATTGATCTCACTTGATTGATTTCTTATATCATTGTCATCATCATCATGCTTATATTATCGTGAAAGTCATCTTTGGCCCGTAGTGCATAGATGGAATGTTGATTGGTATGATTATGACCAGGAATTGTGTATTGGTATATACATGACCTGTAATGTTACAGACAAATGATATGGTGAAAGTCCTTTTTGGCTCGTAGTGCATAGATGGACAGTTGTTTGGCATGATCATGACCATTGGTGATACTAAGGAATATATTTGGCTCGTAATGCATGGATAATTCGATGATGTGGAAATTTTATTGAGTTTTGTTACGGAGATAAAATATTGACGATGAACTTTTAAATCATAGAAGATAGTAGACATCATGCTCTACTTGACTCATCTAATGGATTTCTTGTTCCGCTACAGTTGTTGATCTAAACTTGGTGTCTATTGTATTCTATTAGTTTTTACACTGTTGAGGACTAAGGATAATTTATTCTACATAATCTTATTCATAATATTCTTTATTGGGCAAGTTGAGCTCACACTTTTCTTTCATTGTTCTCTTCAGGAAATGAGAATATAGATGGGACTAGTCGGGGAATGGAATATTGGTCCAAGATGGTGATAGTCCTCACTATTCTATAAAATAGTGTAATAATAATTGTAATGAGGACTTATTTTGAGTTTGGATATTGACTAAGAGACAATATTTGTATTAAAACTCATAGTTTATGGTTTGTCGTATTTTGCACGACAGTTAATAATTATATAATTGAAGTTTGTATTTAAATTATGTACCATATATTTGGCGATTTAGAATGGGTTGTATGGACCTAATTTGGGGGCGTCACAAGTTTTGAGTTTTTATTTCCTAATTTACATCTCATTTGTTAGCATGCATGAATGCTAACACATAACATATACGCACTTTAAGAGGTCTTGATCTAAGTTTGGTGCCTCTTGTGTTTACTTTAAGTTGTTTTCACACTTTATAGCCTTATTTTGAAAATTGCCATTTATTTCAAGACTAAGCAAATTCATGCAACAAGGGTTTAACTATATAATCATTAATCACCTAACGAGGTTAAACAACCTTTAATACACATGATCACTTATATTCGACTCATTTATGCATAGCTAGTATAGTTCATTACTTGGAAATTCATGCTTGAACGACTTATATGGTGTTTAACTAGATGTGTGCACTTATAGGCCATGTTTAGTGACATAAGGGGTACTAGCATGCAATTCCTACAAGTTCAGAATGTAAGCAACACAATGCTAATGAATATTAGTTTCCAAAACTTTAATTTCTCTTTGAAAACACATTATACAAGCTATGCAAGCTATTATATGCAAGGTAACTTAAAATCACATTTCATGCTCGCATGACTCAACCATATACATATGTTACAAAGTCAGAACTTAAATGACTCAAAGTTCGTCAAAGTTTATTTTTGAAACTCTAAGTTTTCTTTAGAAAATATATACTAAAGTGACTAAGAAATTCATGATATGCAAAGGCCTTAAGATCACATATCATACCTATTTTCATGCATAATTCAGTCAACTAACATGCTTAGACTTAATGATTTACAACAGAAGTCAGTATGCCTCTCTGGTGTGCGGCGCAGTTGCTCTGTTCTATACTGTGGGAGTGGTGTAGCTGCGCTACCCCAATACTGCCTCAAAATCAGCAACCTGCGAAGCTCCGTTGAAATGAACTGTAGATTGGGCGCAGCTGCGCCCTTCCTAGACAGTTTCAGGAATGACTGTGCTTCTGCAGAATCCAAACCCATACATGAAATTCTTCAATTTAACATGCTTAAGTTATTCCATATTACTTTTATACATTAATATAAACTCAGTAAACATCATGACAACAATTTTCCAAACTAATTTACAAGGAATTCATGAAAATTCTAGAAATTTATCAAACGTACAAATTTATACATTTTTGCATTATAACCACCTAATCATTATTCTATGATGGATTCAAACTTATAGAACATAGAGTTTGAGAATTAAGAAACTTTGAAGAACTCTTCTACTTCACGGGATTATTTCTTCTTCTTATTGAAATTGCCAAATTGCAAGAGCTTCCTTAATACTCCCTTATCTCTCAACCTCACTTACTCTCTCTATATTATGAGAACTCAACAAATTAGCAGCCTTGATTTGAGAAGGGGAGTCTCCATTTATAGAGAATTTATTGCCCAAAATTTGGTCTTGCACATTGAATTAAACCAAGGGAAAAAAGAAGAAATCAGTGGATTGAGAAGATTTGGTAACCTACTCCATCTTCTCCATCCCTTAAGCCACCATCAACATTCTCAATTTTTAGCAACATAGAATAGTAGACTAATGGCCTATACACGGCTGATATAAATGAAGTGGGACTATGAATTTGGGACAAGCTATATCACTCCTTAACTTATCAGTAAGATAGACTTCATCTACTAAGGTTAATTTATTTTGGGCTCATTACATCAATTATAATAACTTAATAAGACTAAATTAAGTTAAGCTATGGGCACATATACACACTTACATATATGTACCCCCACGTATAAATAACTATACTCATATTTAAATCAAAATCAACACACATAATCAAGTACCTCAGGTATACTAGGTTAGTCCAAATGATATTTTAATTGGGCTAAATATATTTCAGTTGGGTACCCTTAACCTTTTATTTTCCACCGCACTTGTAATTTTAATCATATATAAGTACCATAATGATTAATTAATATCCATCATTTATTCGTTTACCATTAATTCTCTTTTAATAATTTCAATTAAACCTTCTGTTGGTTTAACTTTAATATTCATGTCACTCAAGACTCATTTTTCCAAACTCACTAAAGTTATATAACTCAAGCTTATTATATAATCTCATCAATTCGAAAATATCAAGGGTCTAATCCATGTTTGGCTTTTCCCCAAATTTCACTTCATTTAATATTCTTTTATTATAAAGTTTGGGTGACACACTTTATCTTAATACTAAATTATTTAACTACCTTAATTAATTATGCACTTATGCACTTATACTTATAATACCTTTATTTAAGGATAATCACTTCCTTTAGTATTTACTCCATAAATTAATTAAATTATATAATTGTGTGTATAATTATTCAATTTCCTTCCTTCTATAAATTGTCCGAAGACAATTTCTTCAATCTTTGCATTTAGCGACATCTTAAATATTAATCTAATATATAAATCTCTAACCAATATTTATTTATAAATATATTGGTTTTCTTTTTTTATCAACCACTTAACTTTCAGATATTACCCCTTTTATATATTACAATACTATGTAATATATTAAAAATATCAAATTTTAATTAACATATTCATTTCATCCTCTTATGCAAAACACATACATTCATTCACTGTCTTATATATGTAAGTGAATTAACTCTTTTTTATTCCATTTACTATCACGCCCCTGCCACATAAGGCTTTATAATATTCTATAATATAACTTAATTAACCAATATTTATTCTAAGTTATTTAATTTGCATAATTAATACTTATTCAATTCATGTTTGCTATCTTAATCCATTCTCGGACAGCTTGATCACTAATTATGACTCTTATTAAACATATTAGCCACTAATATATATATATATATATATATATATATATATATATATATATAGATATATATATATATATATCCCAAAGTTCATATTTCACAAACTCACTCAGAATTTTCTGCAAACTGGCGCAGCTACGCTGGCGTTGGCCTCAGGCTTGAAAGTGGCGCAGGTGCACCACCTCAAGTTCAAATGTAGACAAGTTCTTCTTTAGCAGAAACAAAATCTAAATTCCTAAATACTTTACACATACTTCTTAAATATTAACTCGTCTAAAATCAATCTACTCTTTGATTTCACATCATCGATTACTACCTTCTTCAATAATTTAAATATTAAACTTCAATTTTTTAAAACTCTATTTTCCTTAATAGTTTAACCAACTATAAAATCTCATTTATGAAATTTCTTCCCTTCAAAATATATACTTATCCAAACCCGACACATCTTATAATAAGAATTTTATTTATTAAATTCTTATTTTAATAATTTCTAAAAATTCATGTTATCACAGTTATTGTGTTGCACTCTTTTTGTAATTATTTTGTGGATGCACTAATTTTGTAATTAACTTCTAATTATTGTATAGTAGTGTAATGAACCCCCAAAAATATGGTTTTATCACTAAGTATCATTGTTAGGTCTTGAATATATATACCATCTAAACCTAACAAACAGGTAAGCTGGGTCAGCCGTAAATTGGGTTGTTATGGATAGACCTGACAAAATATGTTTATGGGTTGGTTTTGTTTTTCAAAATATGGTTAACCAACCATTTAAGAACTAAAACCACATTAACCATTTTTAATATGGATAATGTGGGTTGGAACCATATGGTTATGGTTAAAAATCATATTAACTATTTTAAGATGTTTTGACTTTTAAACAAATTTTTAAAAAAATGAAATTAATATATATTATAGATAGAGAGACGGATATAAGAGGTGGGTAGGGGTAGGGTAGAGGGTGGGAGGTGTATACATAATCGCTTAATATTAATTTTTTTAGGGAGTGGTGGTGGTGGTGGTGGGGGTGGGTGGGTGGGGGTAGGGTGGTGTGTATGGGGGGTAGGGTGGGTAGGGGTGGAGTAGGGGGTGGGGGTGGGGGTAAGGGGTGTAAAGGGTGGAGGTGGGGTGGGGTGGGTGGGGTAGGGGGTGGGGTGGAGTGGGGTAGGGATAAGGGGTGGATGACTTGTATGATGGGGTAGGGGTGGGGTGGGGTGGGGTGGGGTGGGGTGGGATGGGGTGGGGTGGAGGTGGGGTAGGTGGGGTAGGGGCGTGGGTGGGGTGGGGTAGGTAGGTGGGTGGGTGGGTGGGCGGGTGGGTCGGATAATGGGTGGGGTGGGGTGGGATGGGGTGGGGTGGGGTGGGATGGGGTGGGGTGGGGTGGGATGGGGTGGGGTGGGGTGGGATGGGGTGGGGTGGGGTGGGGTGGGGTGGGGTGGGGGTGGGGTGAGTGGTTGAGCTTCTTGAATCTATCTAATAAAATACAAATGATTTTGAATTTTTCGCTTATTCAATAAATCATTTGGGTCGTTCAAAGTTTGAGATAAATCTCACCGTCCATACAGTGCCAGAGACACGGGACTAAGCTAGTATGTAAATATGGGTGGCAAAACTTTTGATTTGAATTTAGAATAAAATATGAGTCGAAAAATGGTTAACCGGGTTGGAACTATATTTCTTTTTAAAAATATGGTTCCAAACTTTAAGCAACCCAAATAAAAAAAACAATTAATCAACCCATTTGATTCTAGTTAATATGGGTTGACCCGGCAGTTAACCAACTATATTGTCAAGTCTAGTTATGAATCAATTTTTTTTTTTAGATTGTGTCAAATGACCCATTGTTAGTGGGCCATGCTTTGTAGATCCAAACCAATGTGTTAAAAGGGCTAGGTGACCCGTTGGTTTATTGCTTCGTTTTTTTACATATGTTTTTTAAGTGTTTTTAAATATTAAAATATAAATTATTTCAAGTTATTTTGTACAAACAAACATAAATTGTTTCAAATATTCTTAGATAATAAAATTTGTTTCAAAAAAATAAAAAATCATAGAAATATAAATTTGTTTTCAAAATAAGATATCATAATCTTTTACGTCCAATGGAATTATATCTTCACCATTGACATCTCCTATGTCTAAATTTATAAAAGCACCACAAGTTCCTCATCCATTGGCTTCTCACCTACATTAAAAAGTCGGGTCATTTGCGAATTACTTTACTATGGGTTGAATTTAAATGGACCGAGTAAAAAACATTCGCTTTTTAATAAGTGGTATTTATTCATGTTTAAACCCTTAAACTTTGTTTTTTTTAAAACCCCCTTAAACTTAGTATGGTTGAATTACCCTCAAAATTTATTTATGATTAGTTGAATTCCCGTAGATTTGCGTGATAAATTGCAAACATTACCCGCAAATTCGATTGGAGCTCTACAGACATTTAAGTGTATAACATATGAATAGATAGACTCACCTTCCATCAACTTCTAATTGCAAAATTGTTTGAGAAAGGACTAGAGATAATTGAGATTTGAGAGAACGACAAGTTTTGTGTAAATTTCATCATGCCCAGCATTACAAACCTCGCTCTATAAAAGCTCATTTACATATATGTTTACTTTGCCAAAGCAATACATTTTCTTTTTTAAGTAGCTAAGCATGAATATTGTTTCCCCTACCGTTTTCAATTTTTCCCCATGGGAGGATATTGCCCACCTATATATATTTTTTTGGAAGGATTACGAATGAGTAAAATATAAAACTGTACCACGAGTTTACTTTTTAGTTTGTAAATATAGTACTCGACACAATATTACAAATTGCTACTTTTTCCGTTCCTAAAAGATTGTCGTTTTAGGTTTTGGCACATGGATTAAAAAAGTGTCATGTACTAAGTAAAATTTGTTTGAAATTCCATCACTATCCTTTTATGGGAAATTGAAAACTATTAATACAAAGGAGAGAATTTTTTGGGACAATGAGAGAATGTAGGGGTAATATAGCAAAGTAAATAATTTATTCTCAACGACAAATTTTTTGGAACAAATTTTTTCTTCTAAAACGACAATCTTAGGGAGTATAACTCATTGAACAAATAGTAGTCAGGTCCACTGCTAATTATAGACCTTAAAAGGTACGATTTTGCCAATGGATTTCACTCACCTTATACGCTATTTTGCGAGGGCAAGGTCTGCCCTGCGAGGCAGAGCGGTCCATGGTAAGCTGATTACATCTGGGTTTCTTCCAGATGTTTATATAAACAATCATTTGATCTCAATGTATTCTAAATTTGGGCGTATCAATGATGGTCGTAAGGTGTTCGATGGAATGCCGGAAAGAAATCTTATTTCGTGGACGAATCTGATTTCTTCGTATTCACAAATGGGTTTGGCAGAAGAAAGTTTGTATTGCTTTAGATTAATGGTTGGTGATGGTTTTGATCCGAATCATTACACATATGTCAGTGCTTTATCTGCATGTGTTAGTTTAGAGGCTGCAAGAACTGGTAAAGAAATCCATGGAAGGATTATTCGGTTTCAGCAAGGTTTGAATAGCTTTGTTTATAATTGTTTGGTGAAATTTTATGGGAAATGTGGGTTGCTGAGATCGGCTAGAGTTGTGTTTGATTTGATCTTGGAACCAAATCAGATTTCGTGGACTTCAATTCTATCGTGTTGTTGCCATTGTGGAGAGAACTTGGAGGGATTGGAGATTTTCTCACGGTCCCATACGGCAGGGGTGAAGATAAATGATTTTTTGTGTGCCAGTGTATTGGGTGCTTGTGCTGCACTAGAGCATTTGGAATTTGGGATGCAAGTGCATTCCCATGCTGTCAAGTGTGGAATCAGAACGGATCAGTTTGTTATGACTGGGTTGGTTAATCTTTACGCAAAGTGTTGTAAGTTGGACTTTGCCCGTCAAGCTTTATGGGAATTGGACAACCAACATATTTCGGCCTGGACTGCATTTATAGGGGGTTGTGTTCAACTAGGGAAGGGAAGAGAAGCCATTAATGTCTTCTGTAAATTGCTCTCTACAGGTTCTAAACCGAGTGAGAGAACATTTTCCTGTGTGCTTGGCGCCTTTTCTGATGAATTAGAAATCGTACTTGGGAAGCAACTACACTCTTTAATCTTAAAATTAGGATTCTCATCATTTACTTTCGTGGGCAATGCAGTTCTGAACTTCTACTCCAAAAGTGGGCTTCTTGAGGATTCTTTGAAGACTTTCGAAGAAATGGATGCCCATGATGTTGTCACTTGGAATGCGCTGATGGCTGGACATGTAAAATCAGGTTCTTATAGTGAAGCAATTGATCTTCTCCGCCGCATGTTGTTTGAAGGGTTTGACCTCAATCTATACACTTACTCTAGCCTTTTGAGCATTTGTGGGGATTTACCAGCTGTTGAGTGGGGAAAGCAAACTCATTGCTGCATTATGAAACCCGGGTATGATTCTAATGTGGTTGTCGGAAGTTCTCTCATTGACATGTATGCCAAGTGTGGACGGTTGGGTGATGCTCGGAAAGTTTTTGATAGTCTTCCATTTAAGAACTTGGTTTGTTGGAATACTATGCTTGTGGGATATGCCCAACATGGATGTGGCATAGAAGCTTTAGGGATCTATGATATGATGCCAAAAGATAGGATCAAACCTAACGATATCACATTTATTGGAGTATTATCTGCCTGTGGGCATGTGGGACTCCTGGAAGAGGGATTGCGGTACTACAGTTCAATGACTAAAGACTATGGAATAGCCCCAAGAACAGATCATTTAGCTTGCATGGTTAGTATATTAGCTCGTAAAGGACTAGTTCAAGGAGCTTACGATTTCATAAGAAATTTCCCCACAGAGCCAGATACTGTAGTTTGGCGATGTCTTTTATCAAGCTGCAAAACTTACAAAAATGTGGATATAGGAAGATATGCTGCTGAAAAAATTCTGAACATTGATTCAGACGACACTTCCACTCATATTATGCTATCAAATATTTATGCGGAATCAAATATGCAGAATGAAACGGCACAAATCAGGAAACTTATGAAAGAGAAGGCTCTAAAAAAGGATCCAGGATACAGCTGGACTGAATTAAAGAATAAGATATATTCATTCTCTTCTGATTGTAATGTGCAATTTCAGGGAACTAGTGTGCGGGAAATTTTGAATGGACTGACAGCCCAATTATATGATACAGGGTATGTGCCTGAGAAAATGTTTACATTGCATTATGTAGATTAAACTGGATATTGTTGGTCAAATACTACTTGGAAAATAACCAATATCTTAAACTTTGAGCTGGATATTAATATTTCTAATATACCCCGATCAACCACATGTGAGGAGAAAGGAAATTTCTTTTGGGGGGACAATTTAGTAGTTAGAAGTAAACCTACCGTGTACTATAGACTATGCTTACTCCTGAGATGTTACCTAAAAAGACGAGAGAACTCAGTGAGATGATCAGAAATTTGAGAAGCTGTTGGTGTGGAAGGATCATCGGGTGAGAGTTTGACAAAGTCAAGTGTTTGGGGCCTTAATTTCTGGAATTCTTGATATTAGGGTCTGAAGAATGAAGATAATTGGAGATAATCCCTTGATGTGTCTTCCTTCAACCTCAGCAAACATGGATGATTCTGGGGAGTGCTTTTGGTCAATGTCACCAAGAGTTTGACGTCTAGAATGTTCTGTGGTAGACTGGTTGTTAGGAAGCGTCACATTGTCCTTTGGGAAGGCTAAAAAGCTGCCAATGTTTTCTTCATTTAACTGAAATGACTGTTCCACCAACTAAATTTTGAGGCACTGAACAGGAATTTCTGTATATTTGATCTGATTAGCAATTCATTGGGCACTGTTTATGAAGTCAATAATGGTGTTTAAGCATTTTTTGTGGTAGAGTTTTGACAGTGTTCTGTCACATGAAATTGATTTGGATGCTTCGAACTGTTTAGGAGTGAATATCTGTTATATTCAGATCTTTTCTTCCAAATTCCAAAATTTAATCAAACTAAGTTCATCTGGACAAAGAGTTATAAGAAGGATTCTGTACTGTACTCCAAATTAAGTGGTGCTAGTTTTATTCCTTTGGATTATCTTCATGGAGACTACTAGATTATCTCAATTAGTGATAATTGATTCTTAGGAATGATGGTGTAATTCATAAAACATTTGATAATATATTCATATTATAATAATACATATCCTGGGAATAGTAGTGCATGTTTGTGTGTGTTGGTGTACATGTCTATATCTATACCTATATCAATATGGGATAACATATTCCTTAGTCTCCAAACTATAGTTATTTTTCATGTTTAGTCCCCTAATTAATTTCTTGACCCATTTTCTCCTCAAATTATATATATTTTTTGTGTTAGTCCCCCAAATATAGCAACTTTTCACGTTTAGTCCCCAAACTGTTGTTGTTTTTCAGGTTTAGTCCTCAATCTATAGTTGTTTTTTTAATTCAAAAAAATGTATAGTCCCCTTTAATTACCCTGTTTTTATAAGGTTGGACTAATATTACAGAAGTTATAAAGTCTAAAGATAAAATACGCCAAAAAATAGTTGGGGACAAAACGTGAAAAACAACTATATAATGGGGTTGTGTGTGCGTGTGGTTAGTTAATTCAAACATGATGGAAGTGAATAGTTGAGAACATAAATGTTACACAAGTAATCTTGTTTGGACGGATGTCTCCTCCACCCAAATAATCTTTATTCATCTGTTACTAAGTCAAGGCTAACAATATTTTGCAATATTTACACTAAAATATTCTGGAATCCTTTATTATAACAAACTACTAAAATGCAATAAAATACGACCGAAATTCTTAAGAATAAATAAAATAATTTAGTTAAAACTACTCAATTCATAAATATAAAATCTATTCATCAGTATCTCAGTATCTTTATGCTATTTGTCTCACATTTAATCTGTTGCTTGTGATATATTCTAACAATTCTAACATGTGTATTGTGGTAATACAGAAAACAGGAACATAAAAAGAATTAGTTGTCCAAGTATGGCATTCTTTCAATACAATTGTTTTACTCGTATTGGTATGACCTTGTTAGTTGACTCTTCCAAAATGCTAGTCATTGAAACGATGCTTAATTTAGTGAGTATTGTTACTTATGACGATAAATTTATGCGATAATATATACCAATATGTGGTTACATAGGATATGAGGAAATTTAGGAAGGAGTACCCACACAGATTTAATTAGTATATCTTATCGCTTAGAGTTTCCGTGAATCATAATTCAACTTTGTCATATTTGACGACATTAGACTTGACATTATAGTTGGTTAACTGTCAGGTCAACTCATATTAACGGGAACCAAATGGGTTGGTTAACTGTTTTTATTTATTTGGGTTGGTTAAAGTTTGGAACCATAATTTTAAAAAGATATATAGTTCCAACCCGGTTAACCATTTTTCGACCCATATTTTATTTCAAAATCCAAATCAAAAGTTCTTTCCATCCATATTTACATATTCAAGAAGCTCAACCACCCACCCCCACCCCCACGCCACCCCAAGCCACGCCACGCCACGCCACACCACGCACCCACCCTACCCCACCAAAAAAAATATATTATGTGATTATGTATACACCCCTTACCCCCACCCCACCACACCCCACCCCCACTCCCACCCACCAAAAAATAATATTATGTGATTATGTATACACCCCTTATCATCACCCCTCACCCTACCCCACCCTCAACCCACTCCTCCTCCCCCACCCAAAAAAAATAATATTATGTGATTATGTATATACCCCTTACCCCCACCCCCAATCCCACCCAAAAAAAAATAATATTATGTGATTATGTATACACTTCTTACCCCCCACCCCACCCCCACAAAAAAAATAATATTATGTGATTATGTATACACCTCTTACTCCCACCCCACCCCTACTCCCACCTCCACTCCCACGCAAAAAAAATAATATTATGTGATTATGTATACACTCCTTACCACCACCACCACCCCCACCCCACCCCCCCCATCCCTACCCCACAAAAAAATATTATGTGATTATGTATAGAGCCCTTGCCCCCCACCCGACCCCAACCCCACTCCACTCCACCCCACCCCACCCCCATCCCCATCCCCATCCCCATCCCCACACCCAAAAAAATAATATTATGTGATTATATATACACCCCTTACCACTACCCCTACCCCCACCCCCCACCCACCACCCAAAAAAAATAATATTATGTGATTATGTATACACCCCTTACCACTACCCCTACCCCCCACCCCACCCTTACCCCCACTCCCCCACCCCACCCCCATCTCTACCCCACCAAAAAAAATATTATGTGATTATGTATACACCCCTTACCCCACCTAAAAAAAATAATATTATGTGATTATGTATACACTCCACCCTGACCCCCCCAAAAAATAATAATAATAAATCAAATCAGGCCTTCATGGAACTATAACCATATTAAAATGGTTAATATGGTTTTTAACCATAACCATATGGTTTTAACCCACATTATCCATATTAAAAATGGTTAATATGGTTTTAATTCTTAAATGATTGGTTAACCATATTTTGAAAACCAAAACCAACCCATAACCATATTTTACCAGGTCTAGACGACATATATATCATTTCCCTAATTTAACATGTGTCTTTATTAATATTTTACTTCTATTAAATATGAGACAATTGGAAATTGGATGATTGATGAATAGGGGAAAGGTCTGGTATTAAATTGTTTTTTGTTTCTAAAACTATACAAGTATTACAGGGAAAGGTCCACATAAAAAAGGTTTTGGTAACATTTCATATATTTTTTTATAACTATGTTTTCTTATTCTACTTTATCTTTTTTCTGCTTTTGTTTAATGACTATCTATATAATAAAACAGAGCGGCTCAAATCCCAAGACTTCAACATCCAACGACCTCAAATCAATCCCAAGGCTTCAACATCAAAAGGTCTCAAATCATTTGGGGCTTCAAGATCCGACGACCAATAATTTATCTTTCAAAAATTCAAACACACATCCACTCTCTCACTTTCTCACCCTTTCACTTCCCAAAAAACACCATTATTTGAACACACACACTTAAAATGAATCCGTTTTATAAAAAAATTAATTAACATTGAAAAAAGTGATACTTTAAAGTTAAAAGTAAATTTTTGTGAAACTTTGAAAGGGAGAGTTTTAACCCTTAATAGAAAATTTAAAGTAAACAAGACAAGAGTGTATAATAAACTCTAAAATGACTGAAAATAAATTCACGAAAGTAGCGTAAATTTTTTTATTATTCTTAAAAATAGGCAATTATATTTAAATATAAGGAATTATGAAATTAGTGTAAAGTAACAATTTTCATAACTTAACTTACTATAATGTATGATGTATTCCAATGACGTACGTCTATCACGGTGAATCCAATCTTCCATTATTTCATATTTCGTATTCCATATTCCATATTCTATAGCCTTCCTAAGTTAGACGGACGGATAGATAGAACAAGTCACTCGAATTTTAAATTTGATTATAATTTTTTATTTTAATATTACAACGTAGGGTAAAATTCTTAACCTTTTTAGTGTATCGCATTATCATTATTAAATCTTTAATTAAAAAATATTATTTAAATTTTATCTTTAATTTTAAAATTAAAATTAAAAATGAAGAGAAAATTTTGCCAAACTACAACCAACTTTACACTACCCAATTTATTAAATTTCAATGTTAATATAAAAAATTTGTGTGTTTATTTTCTACACTAATTTATTTCTACCAAGTAATAATTAATTATTATTATTATTATTATTATTATTATTATAATTCAAATATCTTTGATATAATTATCATAAATTAATAAATATAGCATGTTGCCTGAATGCACTTTATTATATGTATTTAATCAGAAATACCAATTGAAACTTTGGACATGTTTGGTAGCTGAGAAAGTAGAATAAACTAGCAGAAATTTGATTAAAAAGTTTTGAGTCCTTTCTTTTCCCCTTTTTAGTGGTTATTGTTTTTTGTTCAATTTTCTTATTTTGATAAATGGATTTATGGGTGTTCTTTATTTTTAAAACAATAAATAGAACTATATTGATTGTTGGGTGTAGTCATTATGTTGATTCTGACTTCCCAAGAAAGAATGAAAGAAACAAAATCATAGTTTAGAGTCAAAAGGCTATGTTATGCCTCCTTGGGTGAATGTTTGTCTTCTCTGGTGTCTCAAGGCATGAAAAAAATTTAATCTTTTCTATATTGTTATTACTTTTATTGCTCATATTCTTAAGCTAACAAAATTTATGTTTGATTAATATTTCTTATTTTACTACTACTTCAATTATATCAAGTAATTGACCCAGCTGGAATTTACCCATTTTTTAAAATTTGTTTGAATACATGTGATTTGAAATTGTAAATTCTTGTTGTTTTCCATCTTCTGTATTTTTTGATCTGGGTTGGAGGAGAACAATTGTTTTTAAAAAAATTTGGCTTGAGATTATATGCTTTTATTGACATGTCCCTGTTGGAGCCCTTGTCATTTTGCCTAGATGGTCAAAGTAAGACTATAAATAAGTTTATGTTCCCTCATCTTATTTCCTATTTCCTATTTCCCATTTCCCTTATTTGGAAAAGTTTTTTTGTGGGTGACCTCATCTATTGACCTCACTGTGTGCTCTTGTGCCTTCCTTTTTGGCATGGATAGATGTGTTTTTTCTTTGGCTGTTTTAAAAAGTTTTGTTTTTGCATGTCCTTTTATAATTGTTTACCATTATTTGGTTGATCTAATGAAGGAAGCTACATGGGTCATCCATATATCTATGGATAAAAATTCATAAAGATTTGATCCTGCAAGCAAGTTGTAAAATTGACCATATAACTTAACCATTAGTCATTCGTCACCTTATTTGTTTGACCTCTCCCTCTCTCTTATTTGTCTTGGTTCTTCATTTTTAAACTTCGTTGCTGAGATAATTTTAAATTTATATAATGACCTGCAATCAGTTTTTGTATCAAGTTACGGCTCTGCAAAACTGTATACCAATCTACGTGCGACAAAAAAAATATTGTTATAACAAGCAAACAATAATTTTTAATTGTCAAGTTACTATTTAAAAAGTTACAATCAATCAAAAAGGCTTATAAATAATAAAAAATAAATCTTGAAATATAGTTAAACTTAGTTTAAATTTATGAGAATTTGACTATTAAAGTTCGATATTATTTATTTATTCATTGAAATTTGTCTTCATAAGAATTTTCATTTAAATGTTTTGTAGAGTATGTATGAAAAGTGCGGGTGTGTTAAGAATTAATTTAGGCTTTTAATTTAGTTTGTGTCCATATTCAATGCTTCATTTTTTTGTGTTCATGATTTTTTTTTTGAATTATACAGTGCCTTCAGGCACGGGTTATCGCTAGTATTAAGATAAAGAGTAAACCCCAGAAGACTATATTTTGAACACATCAAGAATGTGTTCATACTATAGTGACATTATACCAATACAAGTTAGAAACATAGAAGAACCATGGAATAATAAACAAGGGAAACCAGGTACGGGATAGCTGCCTTACAAAATGTTGTAGACTAGAGAGCCTTTAACTTGATGTATTAAAGAGTTCTATCAAAGATGATAACACTAGCGAAGTGCGTAAAATCTAACATTTCTTTACTGTCAAATCTTATACATAGTGGTTGCCAAACAAAAACTCCAAAAGTGGGCTTTGTGACGCCCCCAAATTCAGTTACCTTCAAACTCAATGTAAGACCCCAACTTTTTATGAATAAAGATTTAATTTTCTCTAAATATTATTTTGAATAGTAAGGTGTTGATTTGATATAATGTTATAGGTATGAGTGATATGTGCATATTTTGCAAAGTAAGCAAGTTGTCATAAAATATTCATTTGGTCGGGGAATATTCTTTTTGTTGGAGAATATTCGTACAACGGCGCAATCATTGATGGACCACATAACGGAATAATTGTCGGATATAGAAAGCGACAGAAATAAGCTTTTTATAAAATATAACGGTAAAACTTTTATCGTTAACTGTTGAAATACCCAATGATAAAAGTGCAATAATACGCGTTGTTGCACAGTAGCACACGGTATTGCACATTATCTCTGATTATTGATTCTTACGTAAGAAGTCACTCAGTATTCAATAATTGCCACAGTAGTTGTTGCATAGTATCTCATATCATTGATTCAATAATTGTTACAGTAACATATGTGCAATATTTTATATTATTAGTTAGCATTATTGGCAATGTCTAGAAAGTTCTGTCGAGGAAAGTGATTAGGTTATATAATTGCGTGCCAATAAGGATAAATCCTTATCGAAAAGCACCCTCTTTTCCTGGGAATGATCTGATTGTTAATATTGTGAGCTTATAATATTAATTTTGAATAATTATTATGTGGTGGATATTGGTTCAATTTTGATATAAATGAAGAATTTAACATGAAACATTTGTTGAAAGTTTGACATATTATCTTCTCCGATAAAATATCTATTTAAATATATTATTATAATATTACATTATAATAGTATAATGTGATAATATAATAGTATAATTTATAATATATAACTTTAGAAATAGTAGTATTATTATAATATAAGATTTGCAGGCATGTGAATTTGTTAAAGGTAAGTGGAGATGAGAAGCTTGGCTTTGCATTCCTTTTTTTTTCAAAATCGGTGTACTATATTTCTTTTTTTTTTCAAAATCATGTGTTGGTATTCATGCGACTTATTTTCTCCCATGAGGCACTTGATTGGCGGAGATTAAAGGTTGGTGAATGATAGTGGGTTGGGTGGCCACATTATTTTTCAAACTTGCCTAATTATCTGCCAAACTTTCCCAAACCTTCTCCCTCATTTGCACTATAAATATGTTACTTGTGACGCCCCAAAAATAGGTATACATCACCCATTCTGAGTCGCTAAATACATGGTACAGAAACAACTATAACTTCATTAATACAATTGTCGTGCAAAATACGACAACACATAAACTGTGAGTTTAAATACAAAATATTGTCATCTAGATAATATCCACACTCAAATAAGTCCTCATTACAATTATTAATACACTATTTTACAGAATAGTGAGGACTACTAGAACCACTTCTAGAACCATCATTCCACACCCCGACTAGTACTCGCTACATTCTCGCCTCCTGAAAAGAAAAATGGAACAAAAAGGAAAAGGGTGAGCTCAACTAGCCCAGTAAAGAATATTATGACTAAGATAATGTGACGCCCCCAAAATAGGTCCATTCCATCCAACCCATTCCGAGTCGCCAAATACATTGTACAGAAAACAATTACAACTTTATTAATACAATTGTCGTGCAAGATACGAAAACACTTAAACTATGAGTTTAAATACAAATATATACCAACTGTGACTCATGTCCCAACCGTGGACAACACCTCATAATGGCACCTTACATAAAGGTATAGTCGAAAACTGTTTTAGAAATTAAAATCTTTGGGAAGTGCTCAAGAAAACCTTCGTACATGGGAGGCCATGCGTCTAGGTTATTATAGATATCATATGCCCACAAAATTATCCTTGGTTGACCCAATAGACCCCAAAGAAAAATGAGAAGATTACTATCATATTCTTCCTAATGGTGAGTCTTCTCTTGACATATCATTATCTCCACTGTCTCTAATTGGAAATTAAACTCCAAACAAACACCAAGATTATATAGGTAGTGCTCGTAAATATACTCAGCAAGTGGATGAACACACCCCTGTCTTATGATGATACGAGGTTGTATGTCATTAGACATCTTGTATGATAGTGGCAAAACACCCTTCCAACATTGGGTTCACCTCACCCTAGTTGATTCACCAAATATAACTACTAAATGATGACCACCGTTCTATTTCCCGGTTACCCCCGCTCGACCCAGCTACACTCGTATTACCTGAAAGGAATTGTGAAGCAAAAAGGAGAGCACAACTACCTCAATAAAGAATATTATGACTAAAGATAAATAAATTATCAATAGTCTTCATCAATAATAAATCAAAGATTTAGAACATATGGTAGATGATAAAACTTTTCAACCATAGTTGCAGCGGAACGAGCAATCCATTAGAAGAGTCAAATAGACCATAAAGTCTATTATCTTCTCCACGTTAAAAGTCCACCAACAATGTTTTATCCCTGTAACATCAATCAACAATTCCTGTCCACAATCACATGTATAACTCATAATCGTAATTATAGTTTTAAATTCCTTTTCGCATTCAGGACGAAGATAATTTTTATCATCTGTCTTAACCTGAAACATCAAAGATCATGGTTATACCAAATCACAGTTCATGTTCATAATCATACTAATAAATTCATCTTTGCACTACGGGCCAAAGATATTCATTAACAATTCATCTTTGCATTACAGGCCAAATATATTCCACAACAGGTCATCTTTGCACTACGGGCCAAATATATTCAACAACAGGTCATCTTTGCACTACATGCCAAAGATATTCAACAACATGTCATCTTTGTACTACAGGCCAAAGATATTCATATCTCAAAGAAATACATAATCATTTCAGAATTTATATAAACCATAATTATAACTATGTTGATCAATTCACCTTTCCACTTAAGCTAAAGATATTCAATTATAAATTCAATGGTCATGATCATACTAGTCAACAATTCATCTTTACCCTACTGGCCAAAGAGAACCCATAGTCACGATCATACCAATAATCTACCAATCTTTACACTCAAGTCAAAGAGAAATATCATCATTAGGGTTATAAAAATATTATATATGATAATAAAATCAATATAATCAATACATAGTTTTAATCTCCAGAGTAATATTCATAAATCAACTATAATTTGGTTAGAAAATAACCAATTTTGTAGTGAATAGTACCCATGAATAGTAACTCGTGAATAGTAACTCATGAATAGTAATCCATAAATAGTAACTTATCGTGAATAGTAACTCATGAATAGTAACTCGTGAATAGTAACTCATGAATAGTAACTCTGACATGAAAAAGTTTTAAATTTGATAAAAATTTCTAACCAATATTTTGGCATAATGATATTGAAGAAAATAACATTTTAAGAAGAATATAACACCCCTTACTATCCCTTACAATCCCTTACTATCCCTTACCTCAAAAGAGCAGTACTTCTGACTTGAAAAACGTTGAACGAACTTGCACCGTATAGCAATACACAAAGTACTAAATTACTCATAAAAATACGCTCAATATATATAGAGAGAGAAATAGAGAGAAAACTTCAGTTTCTGGTGTGATTTTAAATTCTAACCTAAGCACCCTATTTATAGGAAAATGCTTAGAACACCAAAGTAGAAAATTTAATAAATTAATAATATAATTATAAAATTTTCTTACGCACAGCTATGAAATCTGAATTCAGCATCTAACATGTGCAAGTGGGGCCCACCCACTTGTTAAAAATGTTTTTCTTTTAAAAATTATTTAAAACTTCAAAAATCAATTATTTCGGAAATTCAGAACTTCAATAATTCATAATAAATAGCCCTTTTATCAGAAAATTCGAATCTCGCGCTTTTTTATAGGATATTCAATTATCTACAATTTTACAGAAGAAAATTTTTCCAAATTCCAAACAAAAATTGACCGAAATCCATAAACGGGCGATTTTACATGCTATAATCAAATTTCAGTCAAGAAATGAGGTCCACCGACACACAAAACATGTGTTAATCATTTAATATAAAAGAAATACTCTTCCTCCTCATATACTCATATATCCCATATTCATTGTAAAAATATCATCATTATTATATTATAATAATATAATAAAATATTATTTTATCAGAAAAGATAAAATATCAATTTTTAACAATTGCACTTTAAAAATTTTCTCCATCTATATCCATAAAAAATTAATATTTTCCACATCATATAAATCAATAATTAATTATTCACAAATAATATTACAGAATCACAATATTGACAACCAGGCAGTTCCCAGGAAAGAGGGGGCTTTCCATTAAGAATTTTTTCTTGCTGGCACGCAATTAGGTGACAAAACCTCTCCTTAGACAGAATTTTCTAGACATTGCCAATAATGTTATCTAATAATATTATTCCGATAATATGAATTATTGCTTCGATAATGGAAAATACTGTGTAGTGACAATTAAAACAACAGTAATATAAAATATCAACGCAACAAGTATTGAATCAATAAAATACTGAACAGTAATTACTGTAACAATTATTGAGTAGTGCCTTCTTACGTAAGAATCAATAATTGGTACAATACCATGTGCAACTATGCAACAACGTGTATTACTGTATTTTAACCACCAGGTATTCCAATAGTGTTAACAGTAAGAACTACGCCATTATTTATAAAACTCCTTTTTGTCATTTTCTTCATCCAATCGCTTTCCGTTATGGAGCCCATATAAGGCTGTGCCGTCGTACGAATATTCCCCGACGGAAAGAATATTCCACGACCAAACGAATATTCCCCGACAACAATAAATATTTTATAACCACTTGCGTATTTTGAAAAAAAAAATTATATATCACCCTTAACTTTAACTTTTTATCAATTTAACCATTTACTAAATAGAAAAATTGAATACTTTTATTTCATAAAATTTGTGGTCTTACAATCTCCACTCCTTATGAAATTTCGTCCCCGAAATTTACGTACCTGGTATTTCGAAAAGTTAAAAATACCTTGCTTCCATTTCAGATTCTATCTCCCCTGTCATCATGATTTCTCCATTGCTCATCTCCTATATTTCAGATATCATTTAAGGATACAGCTTCAAAAACAACGGTTAATTTAACAAATTAACATATCACATAATATCCCGATATTATGACTGACTAACAAATAAGCTTAGGTAGGACACACTAGCAAAGGATTTTAATCATTTCTCCACTCCTAGTTCTATTCCCCGATCTCCGCCAGAGATAATATCCCTAAGCTCTGATACCAACTGTGATAAATGTCCCATCAGTGGACAGCACCTCACATTGGTACCTATCAGTTTTACACCGCAGAACGGCGTCCCCTACGGAGAGTCTGGCTTCGGTGCATCCCCCATCAACAGGAAGTAACCTGCGAGAGGCTCGAGGCTGTTTACTTATAGCTCTGATACAAACTGTGACAAATGTCCGACAACACTTCACAGTGATACCTATCAGTTTGCCACCGCAGAACGGCGTCCCCTACGGAGAGTCTGGCTTCGGTGCATCCCCCATCAACAGGAAGTCACCAGCGAGAGGCTCAGGGCTCTTTACTTATGGCTCTGATACCAATTGTGATGCCCCCAAAATAGGTCCATTCCATCCAACTCATTCCGAGTCGCCAAATACATGGTACAGAAAATAATTATAACTTTATTAATACAATTGTCGTGCAAGATACGACAACACTTAAACGGTGAGTTTAAATACAAATATATACCAACTGTGACTCATGTCCCAACCGTGGACAGAATCTCATAATGGCACCTTACATAAATGTATAGTCAAAAACTGTTTTATAAATTAAAATCTTTGGGAAGTGCTAAAGAAAACCTTCGTACATGGGAGGCCATGCGTCTAGGTTATTATAGATATCATATGCCGACAAAATTATCCTTGGTTGACCCAATAGACCCCAAAGAAAAACGAGAAGATTACTATCATATTCTTCCCAATGGTGAGTCTTCTCTTGACATATCATTATCTCCATTGTCTCTGATTGGGAATTAAACTCCAAACAAACACCAAGATTATATAGGTAGTGCTCGTAAATATACTCAACAAGTGGATGGGCACATCCTTGTCTTATGATGATACGAGGTTGTATGTCATTAGACATCTTGTATGATAGTGGAAAAACACCCTTCCAACGTTGGGTTTGCCTCACCCTAGTTGATTCACCAAATATAACTACTAAATGATGACCACTGTTCTATTCCCCTGTTACCCCCGCTCGACCCAGATACACTCGTATTACCTGAAAGGAATTATGAAGCAAAAGGGTGAGCACAACTAGCCCAGTAAAGAATATTATGACTAAAGATAAATAAATTATCAATAGTCTTCATCAATAATAAATCAAAGATTTAGAACATATGGTAGATGATAAAACTTTTCAACCATAGTTGCAGCGGAACGAGCAATCCATTTGAAGAGTCAAATAGACCATAAAGTCTATTATCTTCTCCATGTTAAAAGTCCACCAACAATGTTTTATCCCTGTAACATCAATCAACAATTCCTGTCCACAATCACATGTATAACTCATAATCGTAATTATAGTTTTAAATTCCTTTTCGCATTCAGGACGAAGATAATTTTCATCATCTGTCTTAACTTGAAACATTAAAGATCATGGTTATACCGAATCACAGTTCATGTTCATAATCATACTAATAAATTCATCTTTGCACTACGAGCCAAAGATATTCATCAACAGTTCATCTTTGCATTACAGGCCAAAGATATTCAACAACAGGTCATCTTTGCACTACGGGCCAAAAATATTCAACAACAGGTCATCTTTGCACTACAGGCCAAAGATATTCAACAACATGTCATCTTTGCACTATAGGCCAAAGATATTCATATCTCAAAGAAATACATAATCATTTCAGAATTTATATAAACCATAATTATAACCATGTTGATCAATTCACCTTTCCACTTAAGCTAAAGATATTCAATTATAAATTCAATGGTCATGATCATACCAGTTAACAATTCATCTTTGCACTACTGGCCAAAGAGAACCCATAGTCACGATCATACCAATAATCTACCCATCTTTACACTCAAGTCAAAGAGAAATATCATCATTAGGGTTATAAAAATGTTATATATGATAATAAAATCAATATAATCAATACATAGTTTTAATATCCAGAGTAATATTCATAAATCAACTATAATTTGGTTAGAAAAAAGAAACCAATTTTGTAGTGAATAGTACCCGTGAATAGTAACTCATGAATAGTAACCCATAAATAGTAACTAGTTGTGAATAGTAACTCATGAATAGTAACTCGTGAATAGTAACTCATGAATAGTAACCCCAACATGAAAAAGTTCTAAATTTGATAAAAATTTCTAACCAATATTTTGGCATAATGATATTGAAGAAAATATCATTTTAAGAAGAATATAACACCCCTTACTATCCCTTACAATCCCTTACTATCCCTTACCTCAAAAGAGCAGTACTTCTGACTGGAAAAATGCTGAACGAACTTGCACCGTATAGCAATACTCAAAGTACTAAAATACTCACAAAAATATGCTCAATATATAGATAGCGAAATAGAGAGAAAACTTCAGTTTCTGGTATGATTTTTAATTCTAACCTAAGCACTCTATTTATAGGAAAATGCTTAAAACACCAAAGTAGAAAATTTAATAAATTAATAATATAATTATAAAATTTTCTTACGCACACCCAAGAAATCTGAATTCAGCATCTAACATGTGCAAGTGGGGCCCATCCACTTGTTAAAAACGTTTTTCTTTTAAAAATTATTTAAAACTTTAAAAATCAATTATTCCAGAACTTCGGAACTTCAATAATTCATAATAAATAGCCCTTTTATCAGAAAATTTGAAAATCGCATCTTTTTATAGGAAATTCAATTCTCTAAAACTTTACAGAAGAAAATATTTCCAAATTTCAAACAGAAATTGACCGAAATCCATAAACGGGCGATTTTACATGCTATAATCAAATTTTAGTCAAGAAATTTTACAAAAATACTCTTCCTCCTCATATACTCATATATCCCACATTCATTGTAAAAATATCATCATTATTATATTATAATAATATAATAAAATATTATTTTATCAGAAAAGATAAAATATCAATTTTTAACAATTGTCACTTTAAAAATTTTCTCCATCTATATCCATAAAAAATCAATATTTTCCTCATCATATAAATCAATAATTAATTATTCATAAATAATATTATAGAATCACAATATTGACAACCAGACAGTTCCCAAGAAAGAGGGGGGTTTCCAATAAGAATTTTTCCTTATTGGCGCGCAATTAGGTGACCAAACCTCTCCTTAGACAGAACTTTCTAGACATTGCCAATAATGTTATGTAATAATATTATTCCGATAATATGAATTATTGCTTCGATAATGGAAAATATTGTGTAGTGACAATTAAAATAACAGTAATATAAAATATCAACGCAACAAGTATTGAATCAATAAAATACTAAACAGTAATTACTGTAACAATTATTGAGTAGTGCCTTCTTACGTAAGAATCAATAATTGGTGCAATACCGTGTGCTACTGTGCAACAACGCGTATTACTATATTTTAACCACCGGGTATTCCAACAGTGTTAACGGTAACAACTACGCCGTTATTTATAAAACTCTTTTTTGTCGTTTTCTTCATCCAATCGCTTTCCGTTATGGAGCCCACACAAGGCTGCTCCGTCGTACGAATATTCCCCGACATAAAGAATATTCCACGACCAAACAAATATTCCCCGACAACAATGAATATTTTATAACCACTTGCGTATTTTGAAAAAAATTCATATATCACCCTTAACTTTAACTTTTTATCAATTTAACCATTTATACTAAATAGAAAAATTGAATACTTTTATTTCATAAAATTCGGGGTCTTACAGATAATGTACAACAAATTATCCTTAGTCTTCAACAGGGAAAAATCTGATAGAATACAATAGACAACAAGTTTTAGATCAACAACTGAAGCGGAAACAACAATTCATTAGAAGAGTTAAGTAGAGAATGAAATCTGCTATCATCTATGAATTTAAAAGTCCGTCCTCGATATTTTATCCCTGTAACATCAATCAATATACATCTTGAATCAAATAGTCATCTTTACACTACAGGCCAAAGATATTCATCAGTTGGTCATGTTCATCTCAACACCTGTTCATCTTTGCACTACGGGCCAAAGATATTCATCAGTTGGTCATGTTCATCTAAACACCTGTTCATCTTTGCACTACGGGCCAAAGATATTCATTATAAAATCACTCATCTTTGCACTACAGGCCAAAGATATTCAGTTATATCATCATTTAGGACTTAGGATGATGAAAAATATTTTAAAGAAAACGAATCTAGTGAAACAAAAGAATAAATATTAAGGATTCGTACTTTACGCAATCCAAGTTCAAAAATACTTCATAAATAACCAGAGTGGAGTAAAATTCATGAATGATCAAAATATGGATACAATCAAAGCTAGTATCCATAATAGATATTTTGGACGAAAAACAAAAATTTAATTTTTTTGTGAATAGTGTCGTATTCGTGAATAGTGCCGTATTCGTGAATAGTGTCGTATACGTGAATAGTGTCGTATACGTGAATAGTAACTCCGACACTAAAAGATAGAAATTTCACACAAAAAATCATCATGCTTCGTGAATAGTACTCGTGAATAGTAACTCGTGAATAAAACTCATGAATAGTAATCCTGACATGAAAAGTTCTAAATTTGATAAAAATTCAGACCAATATTTTGGCATAATGATATTGAAGAAATAATATCATTTACGAAGAAAATAACATCCCTTACCTCGCAAAAACAGTACTTTTAATTGAAATACTGGATATAGTGTTGAAAGAACTTGCACTGTATAGCAATACTCAAAGTACTAAAATACTCACAAAATACGTTCGATATTATAGAGAGAGAAAACTTTAGTTTCTGGTATGATTTTCAATTCTAACCTAAGCACCCTATTTATAGGAAATTGCTTAGAACACCAAAGCAGAAAATTTAATATAATAATAATATATTTATAAAATTGTCAAGCCCACCTTAGACCAACTGAAATCAGCCCATTCTTATCACATGTTGAGCCCACTAAATTGCAAAAAAAACGTTTTTCATAAAATAAATAATTAAAACTTCCAAAAATTAATTATTTCGGAACTTCGGAACTTCAATAATTCATAATAAATAGTCCTTTTATCAGAAAATTCGAATCTCATGAATTTTTATAGGAAATTTAATTCTCTACAACTTTGCAGAAGAAAGTTTTTCTAAATTCCAAACAAAAATTGGCCGAAATCCACAAACCAGTGATTTTTCACGCTATAATCAAATTTCAGTCAAGAAATGAGGTCCACCGACACATAAAACATGTGTTAATCATTTAATGCAACAAAAATACTCTTTCTCCTCATATACTCATATATCCCACATTCATTGTAAAATTATCATCAATATTCTATTATAATCATATAATAAAATATTATTTTATTAGAAAAGATAAAATATCAATTCTGAACAATTGTCACTTTAAAAATTTTCTCCATCTATATCCATATAAAATCAATATTTTCCTCTTCATATAAATCAATAATTAATTATTCATAAATAATATTACACAATCACAGTACTGGCAAACCAGGTCGTTCTCAGGAAAGTGGGGGATTTCCAATAAGAATTTCTCCTTACTGGCGCGCAATTAGGTGACCAACCCTCTCCTTAGACAGAACTTTCTAGACATTGCCAATAATGTTTTCTAATAATATTATTCAAATAATATGAATTATTGCTTCGATAATGGAAAATACTGTGTAGTGACAATTATTGAAACAACAGTAATATAAAATATCAACGCAGTAATTATTGAATCAATAAAATAAAATATTAAACAGTAATTACTGTAATAATTATTGAGTAGTGCCTTCTTATGTAAGAATCAATAATTGGTGCAATACCGTGTGCTACTGTGCAACAACGCGTATTACTGTGTTTTAACCACCAGGTATTCCAACAGTATTAACGGAAACAACTACGCCATTATTTATAAACAACTTATACTTGTCGTTTTCTTCATCCAATCGCTTTCCGTTATGGGGCCCACACAAGGCTGCGCCTTCGTACAAATATTCCCCGACAGCAAGAATATTCCATGACCAAACGAATATTCTCCGACAACAATGAGTATTTTATAACCACTTGCTTATTTGAAATATTTGCGCATTTTACCCATAACTAACTACATTAATCAAATCAACCCTTACTATTTCAAAATGATAAATAGAGGAAATTAAATTCATTTATTAATAATTTGGGGTCTTACATTACTCGGATGAGCAACCAAGACACACACCATCATAATATTAGAAATTCTTATTCTATAATATTGTGAGTATTTCTCTTGAATATAAGAATACTTTGAGTGTAGCTTTTAATGCAAGATCACGATCATGCCAAACAACTGTCCATCTATGCACTACGGGCCAACGATGACTTTTACCACATCATTTGTCTGTAACATCACAAGTCATGATTATACCAATATATAATTTTTTGTCATAAGCATACCAATCAACAGTCCATCTATGCATTACGGGCCTAAGATGACTTTTACCACAACATAAGCATGATTATGATGACAATGATATAAGGAATCAATCCAGTGAGATCAAGAATAAATATTAGAGATTTATAATTCAATTTAGACAGAGTTCAAGAATGTTCAAATGGTCAACATGATGATCACAATGTGGATTCAAATTTAAGAATAAGATTCATATATCAAAGATAATTTGGATAGAAAAGAAATCACTTTTTTCGTGAATAGTACCCCTTGAATAGTACCCGAATAAATAATACTAAATGAATAATACCCCGTCATACAAAGTACCCCGAATAAATATTATCCCGAGTGAATGGTACCCGAGTAAATAGTACCCCATGAATAGTATCCCGATCGAGTGAATAGTACCCCTAATGAAAATGTTGAAATTTAGTAAAAAAGGTTTAGACCAATATTCTAATGAAACGATACTAGATGAAGCGCAATACTCAAAGATATTCTATTAATTTCAGGGATTATAGAAGAAATACTTACTATGACGAACGAGATTTTTGTAATTTAATTTGAATTTTTATTGAATTAAATAAATATTTTTTGATGATTTAATTATTGGGTTAAATAATTAATTGATGAATTTGTGGTAGATTAATTTAATTATATGTGTTACATTGATTAAATTAATATGGAAAATTTATTAGTCAAAAGTATGTATTTAATTAAGCTCATTTGATTAAATTAATTATTTAATAAGCATAATGTTATTTTAATTAATTTAATAATTAATTAGAGATTTAATGACTTGACATAATTAATAAATGAGAATTTAATTATGTGACTATGTGATTTAATGTAGAACTATTATGTTTTTTTATTTAATTGAATTAAATAATATATTTGATTAATTACTTAAATGGGTGTGACATTATTAAACTATATAATAAATAAGTTAATTAAAATAAATTAAAAAAGGGATTAATAAGCTAGCCAAACATGGCCCTAAGGGGAGTTGGTCGGTTAACGCACGAAAGGATTAACTGACCACAACAACGTCAGTTTATACATATTTAATTCTTTGTTCATTCATTCATTTTTTACAAGTCTGGGAAAGTTCAGAGAGAAAAATAGAGAAATTAGAGAGGAAATTTGAGAGAAATTATGAATTTGGAAGGAAAATTGAGAGTTAAGAAGAGCATTCCATCATCTTTCCTTATCATAACAGAGTAATCAAGGGCAAACCCTTAATCTTAGTTTTAATTTATGTTATTAAAGTTTTTCATGAAAATTAGCTTTTAACTTTCTGTAATTAAATTTTCATGGATAATTGATAAACATATGATGTTGTATATGTTTACAATATGTTTATATCATATATTCATGTGATTAGAGTAATTGATTTCATGAAAACATGCTAGAATCAGAGTTTTTAACGAGTGTTTTTAGTTCTCTATAAAACAAATAATGTATGATCAATGCATGAATTGATAATTTATGTGTATATACCTGATAATATATAATCATAACACATTTTCTACCATCTATGTATGTTTTCAAACCATCAATTTTATATAAATATGTCGTAATTGGAGTTTTACAGTCTTACATAGAAAAATATATGAATATGGCTTATAAGTACAAAATTTTATGTTTAAATTGCATATTAATCGGTGAATTGATGAATGATTTCGTTTATACATGTAAAAATGAAAAGAACAAAACTTAAACGAACTGATTTAGTCGAAAAACGAGTTCGCAGTGGTTGATTTCGTTAATAATGTTAAAATGAAGTTTTTCATAAGAACAATGAAATTATGTGATTTTATTTAAGTAATTGTATGATTTAAGGTGTTAAAAACATGCTAGAAGTATCATTAAATGTGTATGTTTAGTTTAAAACTCATGGGTGCGTTTGAATTCGTTGTTTGGATGAAGTTTTGGCCATGTTCTGTGTTTTTTCGCGAAATTCAGATTCTGGAACTGGCGTTCTGCTCTGCAGCACCAGCTCCAGGCTAAAAATCTGAGTTGCAGCGCCAGCCGTGCTGCATTGCCAAACTTAAGCCTATAGTCTGAGCTGCAGCTCCAATCTTAGCTTAATTGGTGGAGCTGCAGCGCCAGATGCAGTTCAAATGGTGGAGCTGCAGACTCTATAGTTTTGCCCAGAAATGAGATTCTTAATTGTTCAAGTCCAGGAAATGTAATTGTAACCTAATCTAATGAACATAAAAATATATTAGACATATAATGTGATGTTAAAATAGATTTTTAACTTGTCAATAAGGTATTTACATGTTTAATTGATTTTTTGAATGCATATTTAGCTCGTTGTTTATGAAGTTTAATAATGTGTGAAAATTAATGTTATGATCAAAGTTTAGTGAGAAGAGAATGAAGTTGTGATGCTAGTTACATTATAAATAACTAGTATTGTGAATGTAAATGGTATGTAAGATTAAATTGAGGAACGTGAATAGTTAACGTGTAATATACGCACGAGGCAAGTTTTTAAACCTTACCTCTTTACATTGAACAAGTTTTCTAACCCTAAACTTTATTTGAGCAAGTTCTAGACTTATATTCTATATTGAGCAAGTTCTTGTTATTTATTGATCAAGTTCAAGATTTCATATTAGATGTTATCATTCTTTTAAAACATTATTCATGTTATATAATACTTATTCCATTGTATACCTCTTGAGTTTATTATTCAAACTAAATATAATTTATTATTGAACCTTGTAAGACTAGCGAACCCTTATTGATTCGACTAGTCCATAGTTGATGAACGTTTTAAATTTCAGAACCCTTGTTGAGTTTATCCAAACAAAACTTTCTTTGGTGTGGACTCTAATGTAAAACTGAGTTGAACAACCCTGTTATAGGGGATTAATTATGCTTTAGCGTTAAGATATTGTGCACAGTATGGTACTAAGGGCTGATCCCCCTAAGTACGAGAAGAAGAGTCCATAGTCTTACGATTGTTAAAGGTTTCAAGTATAAACACTTGACAACCTAGGACATAGTTCAAGATCTTATGACCCTCAGAAGTTCTTTTGATTCTTGTTATTTATTCTTGATTAAAAGCTGAGTTTTCTTATTTCAGAAGTCTTTGATTCACTCACATATTATTATATTGTTGTTACTTTATTATACTTATGGGAAATCATGCTCACTCTTGCTTAATAATAACATTGTAGTTAATAACGAAAGTGTTAGTTCCCAGAGGCACAATAGTTATCTAGAAGGGGGGGGGGGTTGAATAGATATTTAAAATTCTTTTCGTTTTAACTTGTTAGTTGATAATGATTAAAACACAGTGGAATTAATATTTTTTAATCTCCCTTATGATATAGTGAATTAATGAGAGTGAGACAGTTATAGCAGTTATGAAAGTTATAGCAAGAATGTAATAGACATAATAGTTTTAAGTAGTTCAGAGCACTTAAAGCTCCTAGTCCACTCTTCTACTCCTCGAGTAGGAAATCCACTAAGGATGTCTTTTACACTTTTTGAATCTCACAGATTCCTTCTAGACCAGCTGTCTAGGCACTTCTTAGTTCACTCTTGAACTCTTCAAGTCCAGCAGACTTGGTTCTTCACAGTTCACTTAGAACTCTTCAAGTCCTACTGACTTGGAACTCTTACTTCAGTTGATTGGTAGTTTTCGAGTTCTTGGTTGGTGCTACTCAGTTGCCGTTTAAGCATTCGTTCGAAATAACTGAGTAGCTGAGAAAGCTTTCTCTTTTTTCTCAGATTGTAGAGTTGAGTGTTGAGTGTTCTTGTGCGTTTTATTCAATGCTTGCTTGGTTATCTCATCTGCATCTGTTTTGCATATATGTGATCCTTGAAATCTATCTGTTGAAGCCATTTGTTGAAGTATTAAATGCGTTTGACATTTCTGAACTTTGATGGAGACTTTTCTGCACACCATCTAAATTGCATTCTGGCCCACTGACACAGTAGACTGTTTTCTCACCTAACACCTGAAAAGGTGTTTTCTCCTGTCCTATGGTCCTTTTCTTAGCTTCTTCAATATGTTTCTTTTGTTTTATACTAAGGATATCTTTTGTGCCGTTGGGACTGATGAGGACTTCAACGTATAAACCCTATTCCATATTTGTTGGAGTTTATCTCCAATCAATAAGGTAAGACTCGATGCTTCTGACATAAGGCATATGATACTATACAATTCAGGTTGTGGTGTCTTCTCACATTGATGCTTGATCTGATGCTATCTAATGAGAGCACTATAATTTCTCTTAAAGACTTGCACACTACGATCTTCACTTGCTTGTCTTGCAAGCTCTACGTTTCCGAGAGCACACTACGATCTCTGAATTGGCTCGACAAACGTTGGGACCACTCTACAATTTTTCAGTGAGGCCCTTCAAGGCAAGCACACTGCGATCCTCGATGCTCTACGTTTCTGCCTTGACTTCTGCAATCTTGATCAGCTTGACACACTAAGATCTCTTCGAAGCCTATCTATTACATCTCAAGATCACCTAACATCTTTGATCACTTTATCTATACATTCTTTTATAGAATTATACACACTAAAGGTTTAGATCAACCTAACAGATTTGATCTATCACTAAGTCCTTGTACATACATTTTTGAAAGGACTTTACATATAGTCATGAGCATTTACTTTAAACATCAAATCAAAATATGCACTCTCCCAACAATCTCCCCCTATTTGATGTTGACATAAACAAAGAGATTTTGTTGTCATGATTATTAGTTTCTAGATGCATTTGCAGGTAAGTAAATATGACTTAATATTTCAGTAAGCAGCTGAAATTTCTATAGAATAAGTATGAATTTATTTATGTTTGAGGAATAGATATTACAATTTAGCTTTACATCAATAAAAATTTAAACATTCACTTATCTCTATTTCTTTGATCTTTTGTGTGGAGGATTGGCATACTCCTCAGCCATTCTTTTTCTGCTTGTTTCATCTCTCCTAGCTAGATCTTCCAGCTCACTTGGGCTTAGCCTAAGATTGTGATCATGCCTATTCATGAATGTAAGATCTCCAATTAGCATTCTAAGGCCTGTGGTGGTCACATTTTGTGAGCTAGCAGTTGGCCCTAGACTCCTTATTGGTTGAGCCATTAAAAATCCCTGCTAATCAGATCGTTGCATCTGATGGCCGGATCATGGAGTCTGTTGGTGAGACTATCTTGTAGGAGGACTCCTTGAGGATTGAGTTTAAAATTGTCCTCTGCCTTTGCCCTTTCCTTGATCTCATTTTCCTTTATTCTCCCCCTTTATGTCAGCATCAAGGGTTCGAATATCTTCGAAAAGGCGAGTCACTCCTTGGACGAGCTCGTTGAGTTGGCTATGGGTTTGAGCAATGTCCTCTCGATTATCTTTGATCAGAGCATCAGATCGAGCTTCTCTGTGTCGGAGGACGGTTAGAACATTGTCAGTTTACTGTCCTTGGTTGACTTAGAATTCTTAAAATTCTTTTACAGTTTGCAGATTGATGATGCTCTCCAACATAAGTTTATTTCGGGCTTCTTGAGTGTTCTGTAATACAAGGCCAACTTCACTGAGTCTTTTAGCTTCTAGAAAGTGGATATCATCCATATCCTTTATGTTCTTCACCATTTCTTTTATGATTTCCTTGAGCTTCTTTGTGAGCTCAGAGCTTAGGGTGCTGGGGAGAGCATTGGCAGCCGTGATCATTTTAGTCAGTCTTAGTTGAATGAGTTCTGTGTGGGCTTTAAGGCTATCATCGATATCCTGAATCACTTTCTTTGACACTTCGGATAACTCAAATTTGGTGGGTAGATCTGACAGGAGTTCGCTGAGTTGTGGAATGTGTGGAGGAGAGGGTGTACTCTTGTTTTGATCTTGCAAGGAGTAGAGTGCAAGATCAAGGTTGAAGTATTCATCTATGGACGAAGAGGGAATATTAGATGGAGGGCCCTGTGTTTGGGTGTCTGGAGTAGGTGGCTCTACGATTTGACCTTGGGACTCTACGATGAGGCTAAAGTCAATAATCATAGAGATGATGGGAGTTGGGATGAATATGAAGTTGGGTATATTTGGTTCATCAGTTACAAAATTTTGGGATTCTGTAACTGGGAATTGACTTCGTGGATTTAAGACCACTTCCAACCAGCTTAGAAATTCATAAAATTGGCTGAAGAAAGATAGTGGATAGTGATTAGCTCTGAACAAGATTGGGATAGATAATACCTCATGCACCATTCTTAAAGAGGGACCATTGGTGATCAGCTGTTTGGCAAAGTTGAATTTTCCTGAGAATCCATGTGCTAGCACAGAGATGGCTGGATATTCTTTGAAGCTCCAAAACATGTGATTCTAGGAGTTTAGAATTTAAGCTTGATGAAAATTCATCATGGGTAGATAGGAGAATAACTGCTCGTAGTTAGCTTTTCTATACCCATTACAGCCCACAACTATGATCTCAACCTCATCATCTTCGTCCTCTTCTCTGTCTTCATTCAAGGATTCCACTATATTAATGACTTCATTTTGTTCTTGCTCTAGTTCGCTCTCATTTTCTGCAGGAGCAGCTTCTTCTGTCATGGGGATATCATGAGGCTCCCCTTCAACATGATCATCCATCTGCAGGGCTAGTTGCTCTCCCTTAGCTGAAGCATTTTCTAGGGTGAGAACTTCAGGTATCTCCCCCTCAGCTTAAGCTATGTCCTTTTGGCTTTGTTTGGATAGTTTTTTTTCAGCAGCCATATTTTTGTCTTCTTCTTTGAGTACTCCTTCATTGACAAGATGTACTTTTTAACCAATTTTTGTCTTGGTTTTCTAGGCTGAGCCACAGCTTCAGGGCTTCCTTGAGCTTTAGCTCTGTCCTGTTGATCAGCCAGAGCATCTGGTGCAGCAACTTCTTTGTTCGAGGTGTCTAGTCTGGTCTCTACGATCGGTAAAGACTCTACGATCGGAGAGACATATGGCCTCTTGGACTTGTGACTTATTTTGTTCTTCTTTAGCAGCTGTGATATGGTAGCTCTGTCTTCATCTGCCTTAGCTTGCTGTTCTTTTCTTCTTAAGATCCTCAGAGTCTCAATATCAGAGGACTCTACTGGTATATCAGTGGTAGACCCTTGAGGTTCTTCTGCCACTCTAGCCTTTAGCTTTCTCTTGCCCTTGCTTTTTCTGACCAGAGCAGTGGGTTCTTCTTTGTTGATCTCTTCCTCTTCTTCTTCAGTCTCTTTGATGACTGACATATTTCTTGGAATCTATGATTCCTTTATATCACTAGTTCTTCCACTGGACTCAGAAATCATATGTACATTCTCTGATGGATTCCTTTTCCAGTTCTCAAACAGTTGCTGGGTCATCCATCTATTTGGATTGATGGACTCTCCTTAATTGTCTGCAGTTTTATCACTCAGAGCAGATTGTAGGATGATGCTTATAAATCGCCCGTATAGCATCTTTTGAGAGCTCTTTTTCTTCTTCGATCCATTTCCCAATCCATTCAAGCAGTAGAGCTCCATATTTAATTTGTATCCCACAACTTATGGCAGTCATGAGCTTAAGTTGTACCTCATTTATAGAATCGTGGCTGGAGCTCTTGCAGCATATAGACTTCCCAATAATATCGTCGAGTCTGGTTTGCATTCGTCGAGTCTGAACTGTAATCGTCGTGTCTGCTCAGCAATCTTCGTGTCTGACCGGGTCTTTGTGGTGAAATTTTGACTCATCATTCTTCTTAGTTTAAGTTAACTCAGGAAGGGCCAACCTCATAGAGTGAATCAAGGGTTAGGTTTGTTCTTGAGGCGCTTATCAGACAGATTGCTTTGTTTTGAACTTATCATCATAGGATGCTCCTTTGTTTTGTTGATGGGGTTCTACCATCGTTGAGTCTTCACTGCGATCGTTGTCTTTTATGTCACTACAGCTCTACGATCGTGGACTTCCTTTGGTCATGTCTATGATTTCAAACACAGCCTTTATATCTGTATGGATAGCACAGACTAGAGCATATATTTCATGGTTGTAAATTAAGCATGCCTAGCTCACTTATTAACTTGTTAAATCTGGATTCATCTAGAGGTTTTGTAAAGACATCAGCAAGTTGATTTTCAGTAGGTTTATATTGTAAAGATATAGTTCCATTTTGCACATGATCCCTGATGAAGTGATACCTTATTTTTATATGCTTAGTCCTAGAATGCATGACATGATTATGAGTTATTGCTATGGCACTTGTGTTATCACAGTGAATAGGTATGGATTTGAATTCAAACCCATAATCTGCCACTACAAGAAATAGTTCTATTTCCGACGGAATTAAGGGCGACTGAATGGATTCACTCGGAATTAATATATTCCCGACGGAATATTCAATCGTACATAAATCCCTCGAGAATAGAATAACTTTGACAGAATTCAGTAGAGTTTATATCATGCTTATGGCGCGAAAGTTTCCCTCCAACGCCAATAACAACCTCGACCGAATCGATATTAAAGTTGACGGACTATGCGTCGAGGATACCTTATTATCGACGAATCTAACATCGACAGAATTTCGTCGGCCATAAGCCTTTAAACCTAATTGCTATCAGCAGCGCCCCTCACTTCTGCTGCTGCTTATCATTCATTTCCTCTCTCTCTACTACCATGCTGCTTATCTCCTCCCACTCCTCCCGTCCCTCTCCTCGCCAGCATCCGCGCCTCTGGCGACCTCCAACCACCTCCGGCTCTCCTCATCTTTGGCTCTCCTCACCTCTGGCGAGTCACTGCTGCTCTGCCTCTCTCTCTTTCGTCCCTCTCTGCTCCTCTTTCTCTTTGAATTTAAGGTTAGTTTTATCAATTAATTTTAAATTTAGAACCCTAAATTTTCAGATATGTATATGGTTATGCATAAATTTTCAGATATGTATATGGTATAAGTACTTAGAACCCTAAATTTTATGTTTAAATGTTGTTGAAAGTGTTGAGATATTGTTGAAAGTATTGAAATAATCTGTTGAAATGTTGCTGAACCCTAAATTTCCTTTGCAGTGTTCAAATTGGGATTTTCTGTGATAGTTTACTAAATTTAGAGCTTCATTATTTTAATTGTTTGTTCGTTATTGTTAATTACTGCCTATTTTGCAGATTTGAGTATATAAAATTATTAAATTGTATTGTTAACTTGTTGGTTGTTCATATATTATAGTTGATTAATTGATTAAGTGTCATATTTGTTAAATTCGACGGAATTCCTGACGAAATTCTGTCAGAACTTAGCAATTACACATTCTTTATTATATTAATGTATAGTTATCAGTTTCTCAATACTAAAATACAATTTAAATAAATTGAATTATGACATATAATACAAATTAAATTAAATAAAAAATTGACTTAATTTAATTTAAGATAATAAAATTTAAATAAATTATTTAATATTAAATTATATAATATAATAAAAAAATTAATTAAATTTAAAATAAAATAAAATAAAAAATATGATATAATATAATACAAATTAAATTTAAATTAATTAAATTTAATTAATTTAATATAATAAAATTTAAATAATTTAAATATTATAATATAATATAATATAAATACAAATACAAATAAATTAAATTAAATTCAAATAAATAAATAATTTAAAATAAAATAAAATAAAATAAAAATATGATTTAATTTAAGATAATACAAATTCAATTAAATTAAATTCAAATAAAAATTGACTTAATTTAATTTAAAATAATATAATACAAAATAAATATAATTAAACTGAGTAGCACTTACTTAGTTAAATAAAATCAAAATTAAATAAAATATAATAAAATAAAAATATGATTTAATTTAAGATAATACAAATTCAATTAAATTAAATTCAAAAAAAAATTGACTTAATTTAATTTAAAATAATATAATACAAAATAAATATAATTAAACTGAGTAGCACTTACTTAGTTAAATAAATTCAAAATTAAATAAAATATAATAAAATAAAAATATGATTTAATTTAAGATAATACAAATTAAATTTAATTAAAAAAATTGACTTAATATAATATAATATAATACAAAATAAATATAATTAAACTGAGTAGCACTTACTTAGTTAAATAAAATCAAAATTAAATAAAATACAATAAAAAAAATACAATTAAATACAATTAATAACTAAGTAACATTTGTTTAGTTGGGATGCAGTATAATTAAGTAGCATTTGCTTAGTTGGGGTTAAATTTTCAATAAACTAAGTAGCACTTACTTAGTTTTTCATTGGCAAAATAAACCATGTTGTAAGACCCCAACTTTTTATAAATAAAGATTTAATTTCTCTAATTATTATTTTGAAATAGTAAGGGGTTTATTTGATTAATGTAGTTAGTTATGGGTAAAATGCGCAAATATTTTAAATAAGCAAGTGGTTATAAAATACTCATTGTTGTAGGAGAATATTCGTTTGGTCGTAGAATATTCTTGCTGTCGGGGAATATTCGTACGACGGCGCAGCCTTGTGTGGGCCCATAACGGAAAGCGATTGGATGAAGAAAACGACAAGTATAAGTTGTTTATAAATAACGGCATAGTTGTTACCGTTAATACTGTTGGAATACCTGGTGGTTAAAACACAGTAATACGCGTTGTTGCACAGTAGCACACGGTATTACACCAATTATTGATTCTTACGTAAGAAGGCACTACTCAATAATTGTTACAGTAATTACTGTTTAATATTTTATTTTATTGATTCAATAATTGCTGCGTTAATATTTTATATTTTTGTTGTTTCAATAATTGTCACTACACAGTATTTTCTATTATCGAAGCAATAATTCATATTAATTGAATAATATTATTAGAAAACATTATTGGAAATGTCTAGAAAGTTCTGTCTAAGGAGAGGTTTGGTCACCTAATTGCGCGCCAGTAAGGACAAATTCTTATTAGAAAGCCCCCTCTTTCATGGGAACGGCCTGGTTGCCAGTACTGTGATTCTGTAATATTATTTATGAATAATTAATTATTGATTTATATGATGAGGAAAATATTAATTGTATGTGGTATAGATGGAGAAAATTTTTAAAGTGATAATTGTTAAGAATTGATATTTTATCTTTTAAAATAATATTTTATTATATGATTATAATAGAATAATGATGATATTTTTACAATGAATGTGAGATATATGAGTATATAAGGCGAAAGAGTATTTTCGTTGCATTAAATGATTAACACATGTTTTGTGTGTCGGTGGACCTCATTTCTTGACTGAAATTTGATTATAGCCTGAAAAATCATCCGTTTGTGGATTTCGGTATATTTATGTTTGGAATTTGGAAAAAATTTCTTCTGCAAAGTTGTAGAGAATTGAATTTCCTATAGAAAGTCGCGAGATTCGAATTTTCTGATAAAAAGACTATTTATTATGAATTATTGAAGTTCCGAAGTTCCGAAATAATTGATTTTTGTAAGTTTTAATTATTTATTTTATGAAAAATGTTTTTTTTTGCAATTTAGTGGGCTCAACATGTGATAAGAATGGGCTGATTTCAGTTGGTCTAAGGTGGGCTTGACAATTTTATAAATATATTATTATTATATTAAATTTTCTGCTTTGGTGTTCTAAGCAATTTCTTATAAATAGGGTGCTTAGGTTAGAATTTAAAATCACACCAAAAACTAAAATCTTCTCTCTCTTTCTCTCTCGATATATTGAGCGTACTTTTGTGAGTATCTTAGTACTTTGAGTATTGCTATACGGTTCAAGTTCTTTCAGCACTATATCCAGTCAGAAGTACTATCTTTTTTAGGTAAGGGATGTTATTTTCTTCGTAAGTGATATTATTTCTTCAATATCATTATGCCAAAATATTGGTTGGAACTTTTTATCAAATTTGGAACTTTTTCATGTCGGGATTACAATTCATGAGTTACTATTCACGAGTTACTATTCATGAGTTACTATTCACGAGTACTATTCATGAAGCGTGATGATATTTTTTTGTGAAATTTCTATCTTTTGGTGTTAGAGTTACTATTCACATATACGATACTATTCACGTATACGGCACTATTCATGAATACGACACTATTCACAGAAAAATTAAATTTTCTTTTCTGTGTCCAAGATTGTCTGTTATGATTCTTATCTTTGATTGGATCTATATTTTGGTATTCATTCTTAAATTTTACTCCACTCTGGTTATTTATGAAGTATTTTTGAACTTGGATTGCGTAAAGTACGAATCCTTAATATTTATTCTTTTGTTTCACTAGATTCATTTTCTTTAAAATATTTTTCATCATCCTCAGTCCTAAATGATGATATAACTGAATATCTTTGGCCTGTAGTGCAAAGATGAATGATTTTATAATGAATATCTTTGGCCCATAATGCAAAGATGAACATGTGTTTAGATGAACATGACCAACTGATGAATATCTTTGGCTCGTAGTGCAAAGATGAACAGGTGTTGAGATGAACATGACCAACTGATGAATATCTTTGGCCTGTAGTGCAAAGATGATTATTTGATTCAAGATGTATATTTATTGATGTTACAGGGATAAAATATCAAGGATGAACTTTTAAATTCATAGATGATAATAGATTTCATTCTCTACTTAACTCTTCTAATGAATTGTTGTTTCTACTGCAGTTGTTGATCTAAAACTTCTTGTCTATTGTATTATATCAGTTTTTTCCCTGTTAAAGACTAAGGATAATTTGGTGTACATTATCTTAGTCATAATGTTCTTTACTGGGCTAGTTGAGCTCACCCTTTTCCTTTTTGTTCCATTTTTCTTCTCAGGAGGCGAGAATGTAGCGAGTACTAGCCGGGGTGTGGAATGATGGTTCTAGAAGTTGTTCTAGTAGTCCTCACTATTCTTTAAAATAGTGTATTAATAATTGTAATGAGAACTTATTTGAGTGTGGATATTGTCTAGATGACAATATTTTGTATTTAAACTCATAGTTTATGTGTTGTTGTATTTTGCACGACAATTGTATTAATGAAGTTATAGTTTTTTCTGTACCATGTATTTGGCGACTCAGAATGGATGATGTATACCTATTTTGGGGGCGTCACAGTTGGTATCAGAGCTTAGGGATATGATCTCTGGCAGAGATTAGAGAATAGAACTAAGAAGGGAGAGACGAGTAAATCCTTCGCTAGTGTGTCCTACCTAAGCTTATTTATTGGTCGGTCATAATATAGGGGTATTATGTGATTTGTTAATTTGTTAAATTAACCCTTGTTTTATGGCAGTATTTGAGAATGTCGACTGAGAATGTTAACAGTGGAGTAAATCAGACCATGGAGACACCTTTGCTCACCAACGAGGAGAACGTGCAATAGGCTAGCAATGTTCCTCCTGTGAACAACACCACTGAGCAAATGACGAACGATTGTATTTTTAGGAACTTTCTAGAATTCATGCAAAACCGAACGAGAAAGACTACTATTCAAAATACGGGTGGAAACACTGGCAACTCACGGATGGTCACCGCTAAGCAGTTCAAGGAGTTAGGACCGCCAGAGTTTTTGGGAAAGCCAGAACCACTTACGGAAGAGACGTGGATAAAGCAGATCACTAAGATATTTGATGTCTTGGGATGCTCAGAGGAACAAAAGGTTTCTTTCGCCACTTTCATGTTACGAGGAGAGGCAGATTATTGGTGAGAATCCGTAAAGCGTACTCAGCCTACCGCACTGAAGATGTCTTGAGAGAAGTTCCAAGAATTGTTCAACGACAAGTATTTTCCCGAAAGTATTCTTCACATGAAGAAGGTAGAGTTCATCAAGCTGGGGCAAAACAATATGAACGTGTCGCAGTACGAAGCTAAGTTTACCGAGTTGTCTCGATTTACATCACATTTGGTTGATAATGAGGAGAGAATGACGCGAATGTTTCTGCGAGGTTTGAAACCCAAAATACGTCAATACCTCATTTCTCACAAACTTTGTTTATATTCAGATGTTATGAATAGGGCTCAGTTATTGGAGCGCGATAATGAGTCGGCTCAACTGAAGAATAATGACCAACAACTCGATGATAATCGTACCGGTGGTAACGGTCATCGGAACAATGATAACCATCGTGGAGGAAATTATCATGCCGGAAATGGTAACCACTTCGGTGGTAATCATGGCCAAGATAATAGGAAAGGTGAGTCAAGTGGAAATTTCAAGAAGAGAAGATTTAACAATGACGAGAAGACGTCGGCACCAACACCAACAACGAATTTTAGAGGAGGCGAAAGACCGCCAGTTAGATGCTACAGATGCGGAGAAGAGGAACACATAAGTCCAAACCGTTCACAGCCTTCCAATGTATATTATAATTATGGAAAAGAAGTTCATATCGCTTGAGATTGTACGATAGCGAAACCCAATCTAGCGGGGATGGTGAATCAAAAGTCTGTCCCAAAAAAGTCAAAGTCAATGGTTCCTGGAAGAGCATTTTTCGTGACTGGTCAGAATGCGAGGAACCCGAACGAAGTTAACATGGGTTAGTTAATTATAAATTCTTACGAAGTTTATACCTTATTAGATACAGGTTCTACCCATTCATTTATCTCTCCTGCTTATACTCAGCGTTTAAACTTGACTCCGGAGAAAATTAGACTTTGACTTATCTGTTGAAACTCCGTTATGAGAAACTTTCATTACATCCACTGTTTATAAATCTTGTTTGATCCATGTTGGCACCATCACATTACATGTTGACCTTATTTCTTTAAAGATACTTGCTTTTGATGTGATTTTGGGGATTGATTGATTAACTACTCATCATGCCAAAATTGATTGCTTTCGTAAGGTTGTTAGTTTTCATATTTTTAAGCAACCTGTTATTCGAATTCAAGCAACCAAACCATTGAAGTCAAACACTTTCATATCAAGCCATAAAGTCATTCGTTTATTGAAAAATTAATGTCAAGTTTTCTTAGCCCATGTTATGGACTTGAACAAAAATACGTCAGATTTGAATGATATTTCTATTGTTAGTAAATTTCCTGATGTATTTCCTGAAGAATTTCTTGGTCTACCCCCAAAGTGTGATATTGAATTTTGTATCGACTTTGAACCCGGTACAAAACCCATTTCTAAAATTTCATATTGAATGGCTTCTATTGAACTTTAGGAGTTAAAAATTCAACTGTAGAAGTTTGTACACGAGCCTTTATCTGGTGACTTCCTTTGTGGAATGCACCGAAGCCAGACTCTCCGTAGGGGACGCCATATTTGTGTAATAGTAAACTGATAGGTGTCATTGTGATGTGCTATCCAAGATTGGGATACGAGTCACAGTTGAGAGCATCCTAAGTCAGTAATCGAAATACGTAGCTTTCTATCCTTAGTTGGTTATTATCGAAGATTTTGTGGAAAGATTTTCTCGAATCGCTACTCTATTAACTCAACTGACTCGAAAAGATGCAAAATTCGAATGAAGTGAGGAATGTAGAACTCAACATGCGGCAACGACGTTTGCTCGAGCTGTTGAAAGATTACGGCCATATCATTCAATACCATCCTAAAAAAAAAATGAACGTGGTAGCTGACGTGTTGAGTAGAAAATCGTATGTGGTTACGAGTGCGATATTGTTAACACAAAGACCCATTTAGTATGACTTACAAAAGATTGAGATAGAGTTAAAGATTCCAAGAATCTGCGTGAAGATAACGAATATACGCATAGAACCGACTTTAATCGATAAAGTTAAAACCGCTCAAGCTACACACCAGAGCGGATAAATATAAAGAAGAAGGTGCAAGAAGGAGTTATTTTAGAAGTAAGAGTTGATGAAGAGAAGAAATCTCAACCTTTGATTTATTAGTCCATTTGAAATCCTCGATTGAATAAAACTATTGCCTATAGACTCGCTTTACAGCCAAGTATGACGCGTGTTTATAACGTTTTTCACGTATTGATGTTACGTAAATATGTGGACGATCCGAACCACATTATTGAGTTAGAACCAGACGAGATAGCAGAATATTTAACGTACGAGGAGGTACCAGTTAAGATCTTGGATGGGAACGAGCGTGTCCTACGTATGTCAATTTCGAGAACGAAATTTCATAAGGAGGGGAGGTTGTAAGACCCCAAATTTTTATAAATAAAGATTTAATTTCTCTAATTATTATTTTGAAATAGTAAAGGGTTTATTTGATTAATGTGGTTAGTTATGGGTAAAATGCGCAAATATTTTAAATAAGCAAGTGGTTATAAAATACTCATTGTTGTCGGAGAATATTCGTTTGGTCGTGGAATATTCTTGCTGTCGGGGAATATTCGTACGACGGTGCAGCCTTGTGTGGGCCCATAACAGAAAATGATTGGATGATGAAAATGACAAGTATAAGTTGTTTATAAATAACGGCGTAGTTGTTACCGTTAATACTGTTGGAATACTCGGTGGTTAAAACACAGTAATACGCGTTGTTGCACAGTAGCACACGGTATTGCACCAATTATTGATTCTTATGTAAGATGGCACTACTCAATAATTGTTACAATAATTACTGTTTAATATTTTATTTTATTGATTCAATAATTGTTGCGTTGATATTTTGTATTACTATTGTTTCAATAATTGTCACTACACAGTATTTTCCATTATCGAAGCAATAATTCATATTATCTGAATAATATTATTAGAAAACATTATTGGCAATGTCTAGAAAGTTCTGTCTAAGGAGAGGTTAAGTCACATAATTGCGCGCCAGTAAGGAGAAATTCTTATTGGAAAGCCCCCTCTTTCATGGGAACGGCCTGATTGCCAGTGCTGTGATTCTGTAATATTATTTGTGAATAATTAATTATTGATTTATATGATGAGGAAAATATTAATTTTATGTGGATATAGATGGAGAAAATTTTTAAAGTGACAATTGTTAAGAATTGATATTTTATCTTTTAAAATAATATTTTATTTTATGATTATAATAGAATAATGATGATATTTTTACAATGAATGTGGGATATATGAGTATGAGGCGAAAGAGTATTTTTGTTGCATTAAATGATTAACACATGTTTTGTGTGTCGGTGGACCTCATTTCTTAACTGAAATTTGATTATAGCTTAAAAAATCACCCGTTTGTGGATTTTGGTCAATTTCTGTTTGGAATTTAGAAAAACTTTCTTCTACAAAGTTGTAGAGAATTGAATTTCCTATAAAATGCTGTGAGATTTGAATTTTCTGATAAAAGGACTATTTATTATGAATTATTGAAGTTTCAAAGTTCCGAAATAATTAATTTTTGGAAGTTTTAATTATTTATTTTATGAAAAATGTTTTTTTTACAATTTAGTGGGCTCAACATGTGATAAGAATGGGCTGATTTCAGTTGGTCTAAGGTGGGCTTGACAATTTTATAAATATATTATTATTATATTAAATTTTCTGCTTTGGTGTTCTAAGCAATTTCCTATAAATAGGGTGCTTAGGTTAGAATTAAAAATCACACCAGAAACTGAAATCTTCTCTCTCTTTCTCTCTCGATATATTGAGCGTATTTTTGTGAGTATCTTAGTACTTTGAGTATTGCTATACGGTTCAAGTTCTTTCAGCACTATATCCAGTCAGAAGTACTATCCTTTTGAGGTAAGAGATGTTATTTTTTTTCGTAAGTGATATTATTTGTTCAATATCATTATGTCGAAATATTGGTTGGAACTTTTTATCAAATTTGGAACTTTTTTATGTCGGGGTTACTATTCATGAGTTACTATTCACGAGTTACTATTCATGAGTACTATCCACGAAGCATGATGATATTTTTTGTGAAATTTCTATCTTTTGGTGTCGGAGTTACTATTCACGTATACGACACAATTCACGAATACGACACTATTCACAAAAAAAATAAATTTTCTTTTTTGTGTCCAAGATTGTCTGTTACGATTCCTATCTTTGATTAGATCTATATTTTGGTCTTCATTCTTTAATTTTACTCCACTCTGTTATTTATGAAGTATTTTTGAACTTAGATTGCGTAAAGTACGAATCCTTAATATTTATTCTTTTGTTTCACTAGATTCGTTTTCTTTAAAATATTTTTCATCATCATAAGTCCTAAATGATGATATAACTGAATATCTTTGGCCTGTAGTGCAAAGATGAATGATTTTATAATGAATATCTTTGGCCCGTAATGCAAAGATGAACATGTGCTTAGATGAACATGACCAACTGATGAATATCTTTGGCTCGTAGTGCAAAGATGAACAAGTGTTGAGATGAACATGACCAACTGATGAATATCTTTGGCCTGTAGTGCAAAGATGATTATTTGATTCAAGATGTATATTTATTGATGTTACAGGGATAAAATATCAAGGATGGACTTTTAAATTCATAGATGATAGTAGATTTTATTCTCTACTTAACTCTTCTAATGAATTGTTGTTTCTGCTGCAGTTGTTGATCTAAAACTTCTTGTCTATTGTATTCTATCAGTTTTTTCCTGTTAAAGACTAAGGATAATTTGTTGTACATTATCTTAATCATAATGTTCTTTACTAGGCTAGTTGAGCTCACCCTTTTCCTTTTTGTTCTATTTTTCTTCTCAGGAGGCGAGAATGTAGCGAGTACTAGCCGGAGTGTGGAATGATGGTTCTAGAAGTGGTTCTAGTAGTCCTCACTATTCTATAAAATAGTGTATTAATAATTGTAATGAGGACTTATTTGAGTGTGGATATTGTCTAGATGACAATATTTTGTATTTAAACTCACAGTTTATGTGTTGTTGTATTTTGCATGACAATTGTATTAATGAAGTTGAATGTCCAATAATAATCTAGAAGGGGGGGGTTGAATAGATTATTACAGATTAAAAATTATCTTAGGCCTTTTTGATTTTTTTGTATAATTAATTTACAGTGTTAGAAAATAATATGCAAGACAATAAAAAATCAATCACACAATGCACAGAGATTTGTCTGGTTCACAACATACATCCCGGGTATGCTGCTACATCCAGGCTACTCTCCAGGACATGAGATCCTATTACTATCAGTAATAAAAACTCCTTCAACGGGCGGAGAAGCCTTTACAAAGTTTTATAGTCAAACTTTTAACTGTTCCCAACTAATCTATCTTGGACAACAAGCTCCCTGTTCCCTCCTCAAGTTTAGTTGTACCTTCTTTTGAGTTCAGTTCTATTCTATGATCTGGTCTTGAAACAACAGCCTCTTCCTTACCTCACAAGTACACTAGAGACCCAACTTCCCGCTGACCTCTCTAAGACTCTGGTCTTGGTCGAAGAATTACTCGTCTTTCTCACAGGTACATAAAATAAACTAACTCTAACCTTTTCTCTTTTTACAAATGATTTTACAACAATATGCTTCTCAAATAAGCAGATAAAAATTTAGTACATATGAATGCTTCTTAAATAACAGATATAATTTAGTACATATGAATGCTTCTTAAATAAGCAGATATAATTTAGTACAGATTGATGTTTCTCAAATAAACAGATATCAATTAAAGATCAAATATAGTTATAAAATTTCAGAGACTTTTATACTTGAGAAATTATGCTTCTTTGTAAGCAGATAGTAAATTGTGCTTAGATCAAATAATGCTTCTGTGTAAGCAAATATGTAAATTATGCACTATTATAAAAGTTTAAATAACTTTTATATTTTTGTGAAAAGATGCTTCTTGAATAAGTAAATAAGTCAATTTTAGCTTTTACTCAAAAATACTTCTGTTTAAGCAGATATATAATTTAATGCAAATTTATAAAGAAATATTTATTCTTTATGGAGTAAAGAAAAAGTCAATTTAAATAACTTTTAGAGTGGGAATGCTTCTGAGTAAGCAAATAAGTTATTTTAAACTTTGAATCAAATATGCTTCTATTTAAGCAGATATATTCACTTAAGTTTATGAAATAAAAGTTTAAATAACTTTTATATTATGCAACAAGTATTTTATGAATAAATAAATTTATGAACAAATACTTGTGATGATAGATATCAAGTATAATAAATAAAGCAGTTAAGCAATACTTGATATAACAAATATTAATTGTTTAACTCAAATAATATATAAGAATATTTTATCTATTATGTGAACTTTTATAAATAGTGTCACTTGGTACTATAAGGAATCGTACGGTCGGATTCCTCTCCGTAGCCTTGCGGCGTCCAAGTATAACTGAATTTATAATTTTCACAATTGATATTTATATAAATATTTCCAATAGATCACTACGATTCTCAAATCTGGTTCGGATGACTACTCTTTTTGGAGCAGTATCTCAGTGTTGTTTTGAGCTATCAAGTGTCGTATCTATTTTACGATATTTATATAAATAATATCAATAAAAGGTTACTGAAGACTATAAGGAATCGTACAGTTGGATTCCTCTCCGTAAAGATTTATCTCCATAGCCTTGCAGCGCCCAAGTAGACCTGGCAAACGGGCCCAAAGCCCGCGGGCCGGGCCGGCCCACCCGTCAAAACTCGGGCTTTGGGCCGCCATTTTTAAGCCCGTGAAAACCCGGGCCGTTTTGGCCCGGCCCGTGGAGGCCCGGCCCGCGGGCGCCCGGCCCGCCCGCCAATTATTAATTTTTTTTTTTTTTTAAAAATAAAGTGTTAGGTTGTGAGGCTTGAACACAAGACATGTAAGTAAATAAATAAGAGTTCAAACCAACTGAGCTACAACAACTATTTGTTTTTGATGTAATCTTCAATATATTTTAACTATAATTGATAATACAAATTGATAATACTATTAAAATTTTAATTAATTGAGCTATGTAGTTAATGTATGTAATTAATTAATCGTGTTTGTTTGTATTATTATTTATTATTAATGATTTTATTTTTTTTAATATTTTTTATTATTATTATTTTTGATGTAACAAAGAGTTTGCAAAAAAAAAATGGTCGAAGCCCGCGGGCCGGCCCGGCCCGCCCGCCACGGGCTGGCCATTTTCAGCCCACCAAAATCCGGGCCTTTTTGGCCCGGCCCGTCGTTGGCCCGGCCTGGCCCAGCCCGCCCGTTTGCCAGGTCTATAAATATATAGAATTGTGTAGAACAATTTATATTTGTATGTCTATAAATATAAATAAGCAAGAGATAATTCAAATAAATAAATCAAATAACTTATCTCAATTTACTTAGACCAATTTCCTCTTTTCAAATAATCAGAACTTTTGTAAGAAGAAATATAGAAAGCTTTTTCAGAGAGAGAGTATGTGGGAGAGAAAATAAGTTTTTCTTTGTAAGTGAATTGGCGAAATGAAATGGAAAGAAATGCCTCCTATTTATAGATTTTTAAAGTCAGGGGTAAAATGGTAATTTTTGAAATCTGATTTGAAATTAATGGTTGAGATGATCAATTTTGAAATGGACGGTTTGGATGAAAAGATGAACCACGAATTGCCAAATGGTCCGCCTACAAATTTCCGCTCAGGCTATTTTCAAACTACACTGCATTTATTGTGAACGTCAAAGTTTCAAAGTGCCCGTCGTGTCCAAAAAAGCTAGTCACGCGATTATGAAGAAGCTAGCATAATGTTCATTATTTTATGATACAATGCATGCATGAAAGTTATATATCTATCTAATAAAATACAAATGATTTTGAATTTTCCGCTCACTTAATAAATCATCTGGGTCGTCTAAAGTTTGGGATAAATCCCACCGTTCATACATCTATCTAATAAAATACATCTATCTATCTAATAATCTAATAATAATTTAATAAAATACAAATGACTTTAAATTTTCCGCTCACTCAATAAATTATTTTGATCGTTCAAAGTTTGAGATAAATCATATTGTCCATACAGTGCCGGAGGCACAGGACCCAGCTAGTATATATATATTACTGGTATATGTACTAACACACACACACACACTTTGCATGATGTATGCTTTATATAATGCATGCATAATTAATAACTATATATATATATATATAGTTTATACATATATTATATATACACACTGACACTACACACACACACACACATGCACGGTTTTGTCCAAAAAATTGTCCAAAAAATTGTCACTTGGTTTTTGACAAAAATAATTTGCCAGCTTATGTTATACACGGTTTCCAACACGGTAAAAAATGTCCCAATATAATGATTTGTCATGCATGCACGATTTTTGGTCAAAAAGAATTACCAACATGATTCATACATATATATAGAAATGTAGTACTAATCTTAAGATATATATATATATATATATATATATATATATATATATATATATATATATATATATATATATACGGGAAGCTTCAAGAGCATAATTCTTAAAAAGCATAATGCCTTAAATAGCATAATTTTATCAAAACGACGTAGTTTTGTAAACACGCGGTGGCATTTTTGTAAATACCGTGCCACCGCGTATTTACAAAAATGTCCACCGCGTGTTTACAAAACTACGTCGTTTTGATAAAATTATGTTATTTAAGGCATTATGCTATTTAAGAATTATGCTCTTGAAGCTTCCCGTGTATATATATATATATATATATATATATATATATATATATATATATATACGGTTTATATTATAATATAAATATTATTTATATAAAGTAATAAAATAATTTTACCCAATTTTGAAATAAAATAATTTTTGAGATAATTAAATAATAAAATTAATTTGAAAATAAATAAAAGATGCCCACAATTAAAAATAATTTAATCAACATTTTCATCTTTTTTCTAAATTTGGTCAAACAAACATTTGATAATCAACATATAACTTTTTATCCCACAATGCATGACCCAATTGATTTAACATTTTAAACATCAAGATCAAGATAATTAATTAAATAAGATTTAGAAAATATTTTTGGTCAAAATAAATAAGATAATTAAAACAATTATAATATAAATCCTATGGAGAGGATTCTACCATTTTAATTAATTTATTTACTAATTATTGTTATCATCAAAATAAAACTAAAAGTTGGAGACCCAACAATCTCCCCCTTTTTAATGATGACAGTCAACTAAAAATATTTTCCATAAAAGCTCCCCCTCAATTTATGCAATCATCAAAAAAATTTAAAATTTGTGAAAAACTAACATGCAACAATATATAACAATTATTTTTCTTCTCCCCAATAATATTTTTCTTCTCCCCCTTTATCATCATAAAAAATGGGGGGGGGGGGGGGTAAGAATAGTATAACTACTTTTCAGAACCTGCAGAAGAAGAGATTAGAAAAAAATTCTTGTAAAAATTTAGTTACCTCCTGCATTATTTGAATTTGTGTGGTTGCCTTTGATTGACCAAAATTACTATACAAGAATAGAGATTATTTACCATTTAGATGTAGAAAAATTTAAAAGAATGTGTAATATTAAATCTATTATATATATAATATTTAAAATAGATTTAAATATTAAATATATTCTTTAAAAAATATTCCTGTATATATATAATTTTTTTTAAAAAATTTATTATAAAAAATATGTATATGGACATATATATATATATATATATATATATATATATATATATATACAGACAGAATCAAGAGTAGAACTCCTAAGTAGTAGAACTCTCTTAAATAATAGAACTTTATCAAAACGACGTAGTTTTGATAAAACGCGGTGGCATTTTTGTAAATACCATGTCACCGCGTATTTACAAAAATGCCACCGCGTCTTATCAAAATTACGTCGTTTTGATAAAATTCTATTATTTAAGACATTCTACTACTTAAGAATTCTACTCTTGATCCTTTCTATATATATATATATATATATATATATATATATATATATATATATATATATATATATATATATATATATATATGCAAATATAATTATGAGAAAACTGACATATGCCACTTACACTTGCACAATTATGATGACCTGCATAGTCAGAATCTTTTTCACCTGATTTCATTTGTACCCCTAGGAAGATGTTTAATTCTCCCTTCATGCTCATTTTTAAAAACCATACTCATGCTTTCAGAGAAATCATTTCACAAAGTAATATCAATAGACCCAACAATGATGTTGTCAGCTATTTTTACTAGAATCAGCTCCAAGACATACCTGCAACATTTATCAATTTCAAGAACTGGTACCCTTTAATAAGAAGGGTCCTTTGGGTGATTTGTCCATTTTGTATAAGGAACATTTGTGTTTTCCTTTACAAAAATAGGTACAAAATAATCAATCTTAATAGACACGAACATTTTATGAGTAGCAGGTCTATAAGATGCATGATTTGTTCTATTATTATATCCTAAAAAACTTTGATAAAAATTTCTATGAGATTTTTGACTTTTATTATAAAACTCTTTCCTTGTATTAATAATTGGTGCAATGTATGTTCCTTTAGGCACCCAAATCATTTTTCCTTTATAATTTTCATTTCGAGCATTACACATATGAAAAGAATGACCATTTCTATTACAGTAAGAACATTTAGTAAATGGAGATGTATAATTTTCTTTTTCTTTACTTGTAACTTGATAAAGTCCTTTATTTTTACTAAATTCTTCGATGTATCCTAATCCTTTTTTGTTAAATCCACATCTTTGTTGATTAAGCATGACATCAAGGTTTTCTTTTCCTTTTGTGAATTTAAGAACTATAAAATTTAAATCATCACGTTCTTTAGTTAAAATATTAATTTGATCTATTAAAGAAGAATCTTCATTTTGTTTTTCTAATTCTATCTTTAGAGATGCATATTCAAAATTGAGATTTTTAATATCTTCACTTAACACTTGATTTTTCATTTGAGTATTTTCATTAATTACAACAAGTGTTGAATTTTCTATTTCAAGATTTTTATTTATTCTTTTAAATTGTTCTAATTCTTCTTTTAAGAAATCATTTTCCAAGTTTACTTTATTTAAACTTTCATTAGTTATAATCATGTTTGCATTTTCCATTTCTAGATTTTTGTTAATTTTAATTAATTTTTCTACTAAAATTTTTAACTTAATAAAATTTTCTTTAATAATTTTATTATCTTCATGTAAACAATTATACGCTTCTTGTAGTTCATGATGTTTTTCATTTATATTATCTAAGGTATGCATGACAAATGAAGTACTAGATAATTGATGTTCAAAATGTACCTCAGATCTTGGTGATGACTCATTGTTTGCCATTAAGCACAGATTTGCAATTTCATCAACTTGTTCAACAACTTCTTCATCATATCTTTCTTGATTTACAAGTAACTCTTTGAAAGTAATTCCTTTCTCTCTGATATTTGTATCTGATCCTTCTTTTTTGACTAACATGTCAACTTCGTGGGCACGCATATTTCCAATAAGGCAATCAAGAGGATAAGTAGTTAGGTCTTGCCTTTCCTTAATAACAATAACCTTCATTCTCCAGATGAATGGAAGGGCTTTGAAAATTCTTCTGTTTCTCTCTATAGTTGTATATGCCTTCCCCTGATGTTCTAGTTCATCAATGATTCTGGAAAACCGTGTTTCCATATCAATGATCTTTTCACCTTCTTCTAGCTTGAAACTTTCATACTCCTGGATTAGAGCATCTTTTCTGGTTTCTTTGATATGACTGGTTCCTTCATAGGTTAGAATCAATTTTTCCCAAATTTCTTTTGCATTCTTGCAGTTGCTAACTCTTTTGTATTCTTTTTCAATGAGAGCACTGGTCAGCACTTGTTCAGCTAGGGATGCAATGTTCATAGCCTTTTCATCATCAGTGTTGAATTCATCAACATCTTTTTCAACGATCTTTTCTCCCACGATTTTTGTTAGAACTTTTACACCTTGTTCTATTGCAAGCCAAACTTTGATTCCTTGTGATTTGACATAGATTCTAAATTTGTTCTTCCAGGTGGCAAAGTTTGTACCATCAAATAGTGGAGTTCTGGTCATTGATAGTCCTTCTCCGTAACCAGTAGCATTGTAGGCCATAGATGGATCTACTCTTAGGTATGCCTGTATTTACTCAACAAACAAGTTAAAGAGCACCGCTTTGATACAATTTGAAAGTCCAATAATAATCTTGAAGGGGGGGTTGAATAGATTATTACAGATTAAAAATTATCTTTGGCCTTTTTGATTTTTTGTATAATTAATTACAGTGTTAGAAATTAATATGCTAGACAATAAAAAAATCAATCACACAATGCACAGAGATTTGTCTGGTTCACAACATACATCTCGGGTATACTGCTACGTCCAGTCTCAAGCTCCTCTCCAGGACTTGATATCCTATTACTATCAGTAATAAAAACTCCTTCAACAGGCGGAGAAGCCTTTACAAAATTTTATAGTCAAACTTTCAACTGTTCCCAACTAATCTATCTTAAACAGCAAGCTCCCCGCTCCCTCCTCAAGTTTAGTTGTACCTTCTTTTGAGTTCAGTTCTATTCTATGATCTGGTCTTGAAACAACAGCCTCTTCCTCACCTCACAAGTACACTAGAGACCCAACTTCCCGCTGACCTCTCTAAGACTCTGGTCTTGGTCGAAGAATTACTCATCTTTCTCACAGGTACATAAAATAAACTAACTCTAACCTTTTCTCTTTTTACAAATGATTTTACAACAATATGCTTCTCCAATAAGCAGATAAGAATTTAATACAGATTGATGTTTCTCAAATAAGCAGATAAGAATTTAGTACAGATTGATGCTTCTCAAATAAGCAGATATAATTTAGTACATATGAATGCTTCTTAAATAAGCAGATATAATTTAGTACAGATTGATGTTTCTCAAATAAACAGATATCAATTAAAGATCAAATATAGTTATAAAATTTAAGAGACTATTTTACTTGAGAAATTATGCTTCTTTGTAAGCAGATAGTAAATTGTACTTAGATCAAATAATGCTTCTGTGTAAGCAAATATGAAAATTATGCACTATTATAAAAGTTTAAATAACTTTTATATTTTGTGTAAAAAGATGCTTCTTGAATAAGTAAATAAGTCAATTTTAGCTTTTACTCAAAAATGCTTCTGTTTAAGCAGATATATAATTTAATGCAAATTTATAAAGAAATATTTATTCTTTATGGAGTAAAGAAAAAGTTAGTTTAAATAACTTTTAGAGTGGGAATGCTTCTGAGTAAGCAAATAAGTTATTTTAAACTTTGAATTAAATATGCTTCTATTTAAGTAGATATATTCACTTAAGTTTATGAAATAAAAGTTCAAATAACTTTTATATTATGCAACAAGTATTTTATGAATAAATAAATTTATGAACAAATACTTGTGATGATAGATATCAAGTATAATAAATAAAGCAGTTAAGCAATACTTGATATAACAAATATTAATTGTTTAACTCAAATAATATATAAGAATATTTTATCTATTATGTGAACTTTTATAAATAGTGTCACTTGGTACTATAAGGAATCGTACGGTCGGATTCCTCTCCGTAGCCTTGCAGCGCCCAAGTATAACTGAATTTATAATTTTCACAATTGATATTTATATAAATATTTTCAATAGATCACTACGATTCTCAAATCCGGTTCGGATGACTACTCTTTTTGGAGCAGTATCTCAGTGTTGTTTTGAGCTATCAAGTGTCGTATCTATTTTACGATATTTATATAAATAATATCAATAAAAGGTTACTGAAGACTATAAGGAAGTGTACGGTTGGATTCCTCTCCGTAGAGGTTTATCTCCGTAGCCTTGCGGCGCCTAAGTATCCTTTTATTTGATAAATAGATGAAATATAGATATATAGAATTGTGTAGAACAATTTATATTTGTATATATATAAATATAAATAAGCAAGATATAATTCAAATAAATAAATCAAATACCTTATCTCAATTTACTTAGACCAATTTCCTCTTCTCAAATAATCAAAACTTTTGTAATAAGAGATATAGAAAGCTTTTTCAGAGAGAGAGAGAGTATTTTGGAGAGAAAATAAGCTTTTCTTTGTAAGTGAATTGGCAAAATGAAAAGGAAAGAAATGCCTCCAATTTTTAGATTTTTAAAGTCAGGGGTAAAATGGTAATTTTTGAAATCTGATTTGAAATTAATGGTTGAGATGATCAATTTTGAAATGGACGGTTTGGATGAAAAGATGAGCCACGAATTTCCAAATGGTCCGCCTACAAATTTTCGCCCAGGCTATTTTCAAACTACACAGCATTTATTTTGAACTCATCAATTCGGTCAAAGTTTCAAAGTGCCAGTCTTGTTCCAAAAAGCTAGTCACCCGATTTTGATGAAGCTAGCATAATGTTCATTATATTATGATACAATGCATGCATGAAAGTTATAAGTTATATATATATATATAGAGAGTCAGGATCCAGTCCAGGATTCCGGACTCTATTAAAATTCGGACTTTTTTTTTGCTTTTTTTTGAAACAACTAAAAAATAAAAATTATGGAATTGAAATTTTTACATAATACAGTGTTTTTGGCGTGATTTGGATGCCTATACCAAAACATTTCTGTACAGTCTGGGCAGACTGTACATACATTGGTTGGTGTAGGTATTAAAAACACACAAAAAAACTTTATTATGGAAAAATTTTAGTTCCATAATTTTTTTTAGTTGTTCTACAAAAAAAAAAGGTCCGGATTTTGATCAGGTCCGGGAGTCCGGACCTGATCAGTTTCATATATATATATATATATATATATATATATATATATATATATATATATATATATATATATATATATTACTGTTATATGTACTAACACACACACACACACACACACACTTTTCATGATGTATGCTTTATATAATGCATGCATGCATAATTAATAACTATATATATATAGTATACATATGGCACTATATATATCTATATAATAAAACAGAGCGGCTCAAATCCCAAGACTTCAACATCCAACGACCTCAAATCAATCCCAAGGCTTCAACATCAAAAGATCTCAAATCATTTGGGGCTTCAAGATCCGACGACCAATAATTTATCTTTCAAAAATTCAAACACACATCCACTCTCTCACTTTCTCACTCTTTCACTTCCCAAAAAACACCATTATTTGAACACACACACTTAAAATGAATCCGTTTTATAAAAAAAATTAATTAACATTGAAAAAAGTGATACTTTAAAGTTAAAAGTAAATTTTTGTGAAACTTTGAAAGGGAGAGTTTTAACCCTTAATAGAAAATTTAAAGTAAACAAGACAAGAGTGTATAATAAACTCTAAAATGACTGAAAATAAATTCACGAAAGTAGCGTAAATTTTTTTATTATTCTTAAAAATAGGCAATTATATTTAAATATAAGGAATTATGAAATTAGTGTAAAGTAACAATTTTCATAACTTAACTTACTATAATGTATGATGTATTCCAATGACGTACGTCTATCACGGTGAATCCAATCTTCCATTATTTCATATTTCGTATTCCATATTCCATATTCTATAGCCTTCCTAAGTTAGACGGACGGATAGATAGAACAAGTCACTCGAATTTTAAATTTGATTATAATTTTTTATTTTAATATTACAACGTAGGGTAAAATTCTTAACCTTTTTAGTGTATCGCATTATCATTATTAAATCTTTAATTAAAAAATATTATTTAAATTTTATCTTTAATTTTAAAATTAAAATTAAAAATGAAGAGAAAATTTTGCCAAACTACAACCAACTTTACACTACCCAATTTATTAAATTTCAATGTTAATATAAAAAATTTGTGTGTTTATTTTCTACACTAATTTATTTCTACCAAGTAATAATTAATTATTATTATTATTATTATTATTATTATAATTCAAATATCTTTGATATAATTATCATAAATTAATAAATATAGCATGTTGCCTGAATGCACTTTATTATATGTATTTAATCAGAAATACCAATTGAAACTTTGGACATGTTTGGTAGCTGAGAAAGTAGAATAAACTAGCAGAAATTTGATTAAAAAGTTTTGAGTCCTTTCTTTTCCCCTTTTTAGTGGTTATTGTTTTTTGTTCAATTTTCTTATTTTGATAAATGGATTTATGGGTGTTCTTTATTTTTAAAACAATAAATAGAACTATATTGATTGTTGGGTGTAGTCATTATGTTGATTCTGACTTCCGAAGAAAGAATGAAAGAAACAAAATCATAGTTTAGAGTCAAAAGGCTATGTTATGCCTCCTTGGGTGAATGTTTGTCTTCTCTGGTGTCTCAAGGCATGAAAAAAATTTAATCTTTTCTATATTGTTATTACTTTTATTGCTCATATTCTTAAGCTAACAAAATTTATGTTTGATTAATATTTCTTATTTTACTACTACTTCAATTATATCAAGTAATTGACCCAGCTGGAATTTACCCATTTTTTAAAATTTGTTTGAATACATGTGATTTGAAATTGTAAATTCTTGTTGTTTTCCATCTTCTGTATTTTTTGATCTGGGTTGGAGGAGAACAATTGTTTTTAAAAAAATTTGGCTTGAGATTATATGCTTTTATTGACATGTCCCTGTTGGAGCCCTTGTCATTTTGCCTAGATGGTCAAAGTAAGACTATAAATAAGTTTATGTTCCCTCATCTTATTTCCTATTTCCTATTTCCCATTTCCCTTATTTGGAAAAGTTTTTTTGTGGGTGACCTCATCTATTGACCTCACTGTGTGCTCTTGTGCCTTCCTTTTTGGCATGGATAGATGTGTTTTTTCTTTGGCTGTTTTAAAAAGTTTTGTTTTTGCATGTCCTTTTATAATTGTTTACCATTATTTGGTTGATCTAATGAAGGAAGCTACATGGGTCATCCATATATCTATGGATAAAAATTCATAAAGATTTGATCCTGCAAGCAAGTTGTAAAATTGACCATATAACTTAACCATTAGTCATTCGTCACCTTATTTGTTTGACCTCTCCCTCTCTCTTATTTGTCTTGGTTCTTCATTTTTAAACTTCGTTGCTGAGATAATTTTAAATTTATATAATGACCTGCAATCAGTTTTTGTATCAAGTTACGGCTCTGCAAAACTGTATACCAATCTACGTGCGACAAAAAAAATATTGTTATAACAAGCAAACAATAATTTTTAATTGTCAAGTTACTATTTAAAAAGTTACAATCAATCAAAAAGGCTTATAAATAATAAAAAATAAATCTTGAAATATAGTTAAACTTAGTTTAAATTTATGAGAATTTGACTATTAAAGTTCGATATTATTTATTTATTCATTGAAATTTGTCTTCATAAGAATTTTCATTTAAATGTTTTGTAGAGTATGTATGAAAAGTGCGGGTGTGTTAAGAATTAATTTAGGCTTTTAATTTAGTTTGTGTCCATATTCAATGCTTCATTTTTTTGTGTTCATGATTTTTTTTTGAATTATACAGTGCCTTCAGGCACGGGTTATCGCTAGTATATATATATAACACGCACACCTATATATATATACTACTTATGCATGCAATGATTACTAACCATATATATATACTTATAAAGTTATATACACACATGCACGGTTTTGTCAGAAAAATTGTCACTTGGTTTTTGACAAAAACAATTTGCCAGCTTATGTTATACACTGTTTCCAACACGGTAAAAAAATGTTCCAATATAATGATTTGTCATGCATGCACGATTTTTGGTCAAAAAGAATTACCAACATGATTCATACATATATATAGTAATGTAGTACTAATCTTAAGATATATATATATATATATATATATATATATATATATATATATATATATATACAGCTTATATTATAATATATATTATTTATATAAAGTAATAAAATAATTTTGTCCAATTTTGAAATAAAATAATTTTTGAGATAATTAAATAATAAATTAATTTGAAAATAAATAAAAGATGCCCATAATTAAAAATGATTTAATCAACATTTTCATCTTTTTTCTAAATTTGGTCAAACAAGCATTTGATAATCAACATATAACTTTTTGTCCCACAATGCGTGACCCAATTGATTTAACATTTTTAACATCAAGATCAAGATAATCAATTAAATAAGATTTAGAATATATTTTTGGCAAAATAAATAAGATAATTAAAACAATTATTATATAAATCCTATGGAGAGGATTCTACCCTTTTAATTAATTTATTTACTAATTATTGTTATCATCAAAATAAAACTAAAAGTTGGAGACCCAACAGAAGTTATAGTTATTTCTGTTCCATGTATTTGGCAACTCAGAATGAGTGATGTATACCTATTTTGGGGGCGTCACACAAGTAATATTTGCTTAGTTAGAATGATAATATGGTTCCCATAAAAAAAATATGGGAACCAGATCATATCGTTCAAACTAAGCAAATGATATACGAAGTTTATCTTGATGAAGACATACATGCTTTGGAGGTGTCAACTTAGAAACCCATTAGACATTCACTCATTAGGAGTGAATGTCGAATAGTCCACAGTTTGGGACTGTTACAAGATGTTATGTCTCTCACTTAGGTCAGTGTCGAAGCACATGGTGCATTTTTATAAATTTTGAGGAACTTTCAGCTGGTGTCGCTACATGTTCTCCGAGTGCATACTTAAACTAAGTTTTCTTGGTCTATTTCGTGTATCCCAGCCACGTTGTGCTATATGATGACGATGTGGTGGTTGATGATGTCGTTGACGTACTCGATGTTGACGAAGTGGAGGAAGATGTGGTTGTCAGTCCGTATGTGGTGGTAGAAGATGATACTGAGGAAGAAATTGATATAGAAGAGGAAGAGACAGAATCAGAAGATGGAAACGAAAATAATTTTGATTCTGATGGGTTTGACGACGTACTACTTCACTAATTGGTGTTTTATAAATATTATATAACGAAACTAGATATTATAATTGCAATGAAATTTAATTAATGTCATCGTATCTATGTCTGTTATTTCAGTAGTACAGCTATGCCTCGACATAGCGGTGGAGGTGGCCATGGTGGCGGCTGCTCCGGATCAGGCGACGGCTCCCAGGGCGGGTCGTTTTTAGATGTTAGTGAGTTGATTTTTTTTTGGCTCAGTGACGTGTTTTTAATAAATGTATTATACATTCATTGGTAATGTCATAACTATGTTAAATATACAGATGCTAGACGTCGACGTCTGCGAGGGCCAAACCTCGGTCGATTAGGTCATCCGCCGACAGTGCCTGACGTCGTTCCAGTTGATATCGGCTCGTTTGTGTAGGTTTTAACTATCACTTATGTTCAATTGCGAAGATATTATTGAAAGTAGTATTCACACAAGCCAATCATGTTTGATGATAAAACATATACTTTGTAACAATCTTATTCATTTATTAATAAAAAATATTATTTTATTAAAGGCTTTTAATTATCTACATGATGCTGTTTTATAATATATGATAAACCCATAGTTTTAAGTAATGCTTTTAGAATAATGATGATGTTCATTCTAATGATATCTAAATTCTTAGAAAGCTTAAAACTAAAATAGTTCCCAATCGTTGGATAACTAAATTGGGGATTAGTGAATCTGGATAGATTGGTGCATACGTTGCTTGCTCATTGGATGAGGATGATTGATCTCATGATCATTTGTGTGGAGACACTAAAGCAAATATGTAGGTGCTTATTAGAGAATAAGTTCACTGAACGTGGATCGCTAAGAAAATACCTAATGGAGTATTACTTGTCTGTTAATAGAAATTCTTGTAGTGATAGTAGTACAAGTGATCCTTGGACTTGAAATTATTATAGTATCTTGTGTATGATGAGTTATACTTTGACTTATTCCTTAAGACCCTTAGGGTATATCAAAGGGTATGCTTGGGTATAATAAGTTGTACATGGAGATAATATATGATCAATAAAGAATCTACCACTTCTAGTAAAAGAAGAGAAATGTCCTATGTGATTCGATAAATGACAACCCAGTAGTCCTTGGCCAAGGCAGAATGAAATTAGAAAGGAGTTTCTAATTTGTATTATTTGTAGTTGTGCATTTAAGAGTCGAAATACATATAATTAAATAAAATAAGACTTGACAGTAATTCAATGTCTTATATTTAATTGGGACCTTGTATGGTGGAAGGATTGTATTGTACGGTAACTATTTACTCAAAGGTTCTTTTATGATTAATGTTACAATCTATATTATCTGGAAAGTCGTTGATCGCTAGGGAGGCTTATCCCTATTGTAGAATAAATATTATTTATTTAAATAAATTAATAGTTTAATTTATTTATTTAAATAAGATTAGAATTATTCTAATTGATTTATTCACAACCAGTTTAATATGGAGAACCTAAAAGGGTCACACCATAAAAGAAAGAATAATTATTTAAGAAGTTAATGACATAATCGTAATAATAAGTTAAGTATATTTAATTTAATCTTTGGTGATAGAATAAATTAAATAGCTTAATATTTATTATTTAATATTTTGGAAATATTAAATATAAATTAATAAGAGGAGTCTTATTATTATTAATATTATTATTATTTAATTCCTAAAGGAGTTTGGGAATTATTTAATAAAAGTACTCTCATATATTCCTAATAAGATTATGAAGTTAAATTAATTAAAAGAGTTTAATTAATTATCCTTAATAAGATTAAGGAGCTTAATTAATTAAAAAAATTTAATTAATTAAATAATACCATATTTTCTAATTAGATTAAAAGGGTTAACTGATATCTTTATAAGATGAGTCTTATATCAGATATCAATATACGTAATTCTAATAGTTGAGAGAGTACACTCTTTTTCTATGAGAGATAGAAAAACTAGGGTTTTGCCAAACCACCCATCTTCTTGAATCTTTCATCTTCCTTAGTGGATCACCTCTAGTGGCCAAACACTTGGGTGACTAACGTTGATCAAAGGAAGGAACCAAACCCGGTGGATTCAAGTTGAACGCGAAAAAGATTGGAGGTGAACTTGTATATGAGGAAGCTCGAGTATTCAAGTGTATGATTATAGTTCTTCATATTTTCGTTTAATTAATAATTATGTATAAATGGTGATCCAGGTATACGGTTTGTAAAATTTTAAAACTCTGATTTTCTACGTTTCCGTTTATTTTGTGCAATTTGATTGCGTTCATTAATATTACAAACTTAACAGTGGTATCAGAGCCAAACCTTTATGCGAATTATTAATTATTTTAATTTGATATATATATTGATATGTGTTTAGAACAATTTTATTGGGCATATTTTTATTGTATAAAATTTATTAATATATATATATATATATATATATATATATATATATATATATATATATATATATATATATATATATGAAACTGATCAGGTCCGGACTCCCGGACTTGATCAAAATTCGGACCCTATTTTTTTTATTTTTTTTGTAGAACAACTAAAAAAAATATGGAACTATAATTTTCCATAATACAGTTTTTTGGGTGTGTTTTTAATACCTACACCAACCAATGTATGTACAGTCTGCCCAGACTGTACAGAAATATTTTGGTATAGGCATCCAAATCACGCCAAAAATACTGTATTATGTAAAAATTCCAAATCAATAATTTTTTTTTAGTTGTTTTAAAAAAAAGAAAAAAAAAATAATCTGGATTTTAATAGAGTCCGGGATCCCGGACTAGATCCGGACTATATATATATATATATATATATATATATATATAATAAAATACAAATGATTTTGAATTTCCCGCTCACTCAATTAATCATCTGGGCCGTCCAAAATTTGGGATAAATCCTACCGTCCATACATCTATCTAATAAAATACATCTATCTATCTATCTATCTATCTATCTATCTATCTAATCTATCTAATAAAATAAAAATAATTTTGAATTTCTCGCTTACTCATTGAATCATCTGGGCCGTTCAAAATTTAAGATAAATCTCATTGTCTATACAATGCCAGAGGCACGGGACCCAACTAGTATATATATATTTCGCGAAATCACAATCCATTTTTTTGAAAAACGTGGCTTAGCGAATGACGTTAAATAGTGAACTGATTTTAATTTTCAAAACGTTGATCCTGTGCATGTACATATGGCTATATGATTAAAGTTATATCATATATATATATATATATATTTATTTATATATATGGAAAAAATGTGTAATACACAGCTGTGTATTACACAGTAGGCTATAACGACGATTTTTTGGGCTATAGCGACGGTTTCACCTGTCGTCCTAGCTATTCTGGGCTATGACGACAGTTTAACGTCGCTATAACCCAAAAAATCTGTCGTCCTAGGCCTACCGTGTAATACACAGCTGTGTATATACATATAGCCCTATATATATAAATATGTATGATTACTATATATATATATAAGTAATCTGATTACTATATCTATAAGGAATCAGGATGATAACTTATATATATATATATATAATAGTTCTCAGGATCCCTTTTATAAATTAAACATTCAATGTTCGGTTTATATTATCAATATATATATTGATTTTAATTATTTTATAATTAAAATAAAATGTTTATTTTAATCTTAAAATAAAAAGTTTATTTTAATCTTAAAATAAAAAGGGTTTATTTTAATTTTAAAATTAGATTTCATGCTAACTAATTAGAGTTGGAATTAGATTCCATTATAATTAATTAGAGTTGAAATTGGATTACATGTTTCCTTAAATAAATGAGTTTATTTAGATATGAAATAAGATTTCATATTATTCAAAATAAATGAGTTTATTTGTGAATAGGAAAGAGAATCATAATTTTCTTAAATAAAGGAGTTTATTTAGATATTAAATACGATTTCATATTATTCAAAATAAAGGAGTTTATTTGTGAATACGAAAGAGAATCCGCGTTTCCTTTAATAAAGGAGTTTTATTTTTTTAACTTGGAATTGGATTCCATAATTAATTAAAATAAAAGAGTTTATTTTGATTAATGATTTTGATTAAAATAAAATAGTTTATTTTATTCAAAACTAGATAAATTAAAATAAAAGTGGTTTATTTTGATTTAAATTTGAATTAAAATAAAGGAGTTTATTTTGATTCAAAATTAGATTTTATACTAACTAAATTTGCCCATTAAATGATATCAATATATATATATATATTGAATGTTTATTATTCATGAGATGAATGTTATTTATTGATGCATATGGTGATGTGTATGATAATAAATGGGATTGATTATGGACTATTGACCAATGTGATTGAATTTTATTTTAGTTGGATGCATGAATGTATGTGTTTATTAGATGGGGTCTGCGTACCTCATCTTCTCTAATTTTTCTTAATGTAAATTCTATCTCCCTCCTGTTTACTTCCACTTGACTGCTAATCAAGGTTTCTATTTATTTTAAATAGTTTTGTACTAGGAATAATTAGAATTAATTTTGAAGAATTGGAGATCAAGGAGCAAGGAGCGCTTGAAGATCCGTTTGTAATGGAACCCGTGTTTAAATGTAATAGTTATATTTAAATATTAAATATTGTACCCCTAGGGTTTAACTTTTTGGTTCACTTGGTGGCTCTAGTGAACCAAACTAGAATAAATTCCATAATCAATCCGAGTAGAATATAGTATTCTATATGTGCATGCTTATACTATATATATTATATATTATGCAAACATGCTTCACATGTTAATTAATATGACGCATATTTTATATATATATGTGCATGCGCGCTAAACAAGATGAGACAAATAATAACATGAAAACCCCTGAAATATTTTATATTAAGTCCTAAGCGTTCAAAGATATTTGGAATATCGAACGTCGCCTTCTAGCATGATAAAAAATAATAGAGTATCAATTAATTATTATAAGTTTGTTGTGTCACCACAAGGCTTATCTTAATTCTTTGAGATGTTAATTTTATCACATTAGATGCTTATAAAGAAAATTGAATAATATTGTTTTGTTGTGTCACCACAAGGACAATATTATTCTTTTTTGAATATATGGAGTGCTAGATTGGACTTAACTTGGATAATTTTGATTCGGATGTGCCACCACTTGATCAAAATAATCTAAGAGGCAAAATACAAAGAGTTGCATAGTTGATGTAATTGACAAGAGTTGTCTACCTATTTATTTATATATAGTTTTTTGTGTCACCACAAGACTATAGACATTTGAAATTGGATCCTTATTCTCAGTAGCAAATCTTTAATTAGATTTTGCCGAACTATATAAGTGAGGGTAATATAGTTTGAAGAAAATAGTGGGAGATACCAATTTAAAACAAGACCTAATTTATTTTGGTAATTAATAAAAGAATGTATGCTAAAATATTGTTAATTACAAATTCATTTACAAAATTTTATAATATCTAAATTACTATCATTGTGAAGCATATAATACGTTATTTAACCGGACCGAATTAAACGGATTGGTTAAAGAGATTGAGAATAGTTCTTATGGCTGAAAAGATATCTTATGTCCTTAATACGCCTATTCCGGCAATGGTTGCAGATAATGCCTCTGAGGAAGAGATTGCTACTTTTAGAAAGAGGCAAGATGATGCACAATTGGCTCAATGCATCATGCTCGCATCCATGAGTAACGAGCTTCAGCGTCAGCATGAAACTATGGATGCTCCTACTATATTCCTGCACATCAAGTAGTTGATGGTGAGGAAAGTGGGACTAATAGATATCAGATATCTAATGAGCTCTTCCGATCTAGAATGACCAACGACAGTACAGTACAGACACAAGTCCTTAACATTATCAACTTGATCGATTAATTAGGACAACATGTTTTGTCATGGATGGAGAGTTGAGCCAAGATTTGATCTTCCACTCACTCTTGGACTCCTTTCACAATTGTTGTGAATTATTTCATATGAACAAGCTAGATATCAGCCTCGCTGATTTGCTTAACATGTTAAAAAATGTTGAGTCACTTTCCAACCAAGAAAGACCATGTTTTACTGGTAGGGGCCAAATGATCTTCTGAAAAGAAGAATGATTCAAAGAAGGTAAATAGAAAGGCAAAAATAAAGGATAATAAGAACAAAAATGATACGGATAACAAAGGAGTTTGCTTCCACTATAATAAGCCTGGACACTAGAAAGAAACTGCGAGAAAAATCTTGCAGAGGCTAACCAAAGAAGCTTAGTGGAGTTTCAGTTACAAATACAATTTTTTTCATAATTTAAAATAAATTTTTCTTTAAGTCAAAGTTCTACTTGGGTATTAGATACCGACTTTGGTTATCATAAAAATAGATTTATGAAGGGACCAAGCAGAAGTAGAAAGCTAAACAAAGAAAAGTAATCCTATGTGTAGGAAATGAAGCAAAGGTTGCTGCATTAGCCATAGAAACTTATAATTTAGCATTGCCTACGAGAAAATCTATTAAGTCAATAAGTTGTTATTGTATTCTAGTTCTCGTTAAAAACATCATTTCCATTTTGTTGTTGGATAATTAAATCTTTGGTATTATATTTAAGAACAATTGTTGTTCTATTTATAATAATAATGTTTTGTATAGAACTGGAATATTACTTAATAGATTTTTTATACTTGACTTATGTGAAAAATTATTTTATAAATTGAACAAACTAGTATAAGAAAAGGAGATGATCATTTAAAGAGTTGAATGTTTGTATTTGATGAAATATAAGTGTGAATTATTTGAAAGGTTCAAAGAATTCAGAAGTGAAACAAATTGGCAAAGTATTAAGATTCTTTGATCGGATCAAGGAAGGAATACTTGTGCAATAAGTTTCTAGATCATCTCAAATGGTTTTTCTCATAATAGACTCCTCCTGATACGCAATAATTGATTGATGTATCTGAAAGGAAAAATTATACCTTGTTGGACATGGTGCGGTCTATAATGATTTTACCGACATTCCAGTATTCTTCTGGGATAATGTCCTAGAAATGGTTGCATATCTACGAAAAGGTAACCTCAAAATCCGGCCCCAAGACTCCATAAAAGTTATGGACAGGGATGATTTTTAATCTTAAGTATGTTAAGATAAGGGGTTGTCCAACTTATGTGAAAAGGTTTCAAAGGATAAGCTTGGGACAATATTTGACATGTACAGATTTGTGGGACATCCTAAAGTATGTTTAGGGTATATGTTTTATAATCCTACTTAGCAAAAGGTGTTTATTGCGAAACACGCTGCCTTCTAAGATAAAAGTGTTTATCATTGAAAGGGCTAGTGGGAGGATAATAGAATCTTGAAGAGTTTAAGAACTTCAAAACACTATAAGTCAAATAAGAGGAACTTGTAGATAGACCTATTATACCACAATAGAATCGTAAATCTGGAATAGTACCGAAGATACCTGGGAGGTATGGATTCATCATAGATGATGATGATGATGAGGTACGCATCATTGAAGATGATAATCCAGTTACATACGATGAGGTAAGAGTTGTAGACACTCAGAGAAATGAATTGAAGCAAGCTTCTCAAAAATGGAACATTCTTTTTGATGAGACAATCAAAAGAGTTTGATTTTATCAAAAACAAGAATGAACCTAGTGTGTACAAAAGGGTCAGTGGGAGCTCGTGATATTCCTAGTATTATATGTTGATATACTACAGATAAGGAATGACATACTAATGCTACAATCAGTAAAGATAAAGTTGTCTAAACATTTCTCCATGAATGATTTGGGAAGAGTATCTTAATTGGGGATAAAATCTATATACATAGATTCAAGAGGATGCTCGAGTTAACCCAAGGAACGCATATTCATTTGATACTAAAGTCGTTTAGCATGGAAAACTCCAAGAGATGTCTCATGTTGATGAGTCATGGAGTGTATCTCTCTTAATAGTCCCCATAGACTCATAAAAGAGAGATCGTATGAGTAACTATCATGTATGCAATGAAATGTACGAGACCTGATATTGATCAGTCATATTCTGGAGAAGTTCACTGTGAGTTAGTGAAAAATATCTTAAAGTACTTAATCGACACTAAGGATTTGATCATATTCATGGTGGGTCTGAATTAAAACTAGATGGCTTAATAGACTCAAGTTTTTTAAGACAGACCAAGACGACAGAAAATCCACTTTAAAGTAAAGCGTTACCTTGAACGGTGGTGCAGTGAATTAGAAAGATTCCAAAAAGCAAAGAGTTGTTGGTGTAGTGATAAAGACAAAGTATATAGCTGTTAATGAAGCTGCAAGTTGATTGTTTGGATGATAAGTTCATTATAGAACTAGGAATAGTTCCTAAGTCTCATCTTGGATCTAAACATGTGTTGTGGCACTTTCATTTGATTAAAGGAATCATTGAAAGATGGTAAATCACTATAGATATAGTGGACTCTCAAGAACAACATTACATATCCATTAACTAAAGCTTATCCAACAGCAGGATAATCGTCACTTAGAGATGAAGGGTATGAGATACCATGGCGATTGGCTTTAGTGCAAGTGGGAGATTGAAAGTAGTATGCACACAAGCCAATCATGTTTTATGATAAAGCATATACTTTGTAACAATCTTATTCATTTATTAATAAAAAGTATTAATTTATTAAAGGCTTTTAATTATCAACATGATGCTGTTTTATAATATGTGATAAACCCATAGTTTTAAGCAATGCTTTTAGAATAATGATGATGATCATTCTAATGAGATCTAAATTCTTAGAAAGCTTGAAACTAAAATAGTTCCCAATCGTTGGATTACTAAATTGGGGATTAGTGAATCCGGATAGATTGGTGCATACGTTGTTTGCTCATTGGATGAGGATGATTGAAATTATGATCATTTGTGATGAGACACTAAAGCAAGTATGCAGGTGCTTATTAGAGAATAAGTTCACTAAACGTGGCTCGCTAAGGAATACCTAATGGAGTTTTACTTGTCTGTCAATAGAAATTCTTGTAATGATAGTAGTACAAGTGATCCTTGGACTTGAGATCATCATAGTATCTTGTGTATGATGAGTTATACTTTGACTTATTCCTTAATACCCTTAAGGTATATCAAAGGGTATGTTTGGGTATAATAAGTTGTACATAGAGATAATGCATGATCAATAAAGAATCTACCACTTCTAGTAAAAGAAGAAAAATGTATTATGTGATTCGATAAATGACAACCCAGTAGTCCTTAGACAAGACAGAATGAAATTAGAAAGGAGTTTCTAATTTGCATTTTTTGGAGTTATTCATTTAAGAGTCGAAATACATATAATTAAATAAAATAAGACTTGACAGTAATTCCATGTCTTATATTTAACTGGGACATTGTATGGTGGAAGGATTGTATTGTACGGTAACTATTTACTCAAAGGTTCTTTTATGATTAATGTTGAAATCTATATTATCTGAAAAGTCGCTGATCGCTAGGGAGGCTTATCCCTATTGTAGAATAAATATTATTTATTTAAATAAATTGATAGTTTAATTTATTTATTTAATTAAGATTAGAATTGTTCTAATTGATTTATTCACAACCGGTTTAATATGGAGAACCTAAAAGGTCACACCATAAAAGAAAGAATAATTATTTAAGAAGTTAATGACATAATCGTAATAATAAGTTAAGTATATTTAATTTAATCTATGCTGATAGAATAAATTAAATAGCTTAATATTTATTATTTAATATTTTGGAAATATTAAATATAAATTAATAAGAGGAGTCTTATTAAAGGAGTTTGGGAATTAATTAATAAACGTACTCTCATATATTCCTAATAAGATTAGGAGGTTAAATTAATTAAAAGAGTTTAATTAATTATCCCTAATAAGATTAGGGAGCTTAATTAATTAAATAATACGCTATTTTCTAATTAGATTAGAAGGGTTAACTAATATCTTTATAAGAGGAGTCTTATATCAGATATCAATGTACGTAATTCAAATAGTTGGGAGAGTATGCTTTTTTTCTATAAGAGATATAAAAACTAGGATTTTGCCAAACCGCCCATCTTTTTGAATCTTTCTTCTTCCTTGGTGGATCACCTTTAGAGGCCAAACACTTGGGTGGCTAACGTTGATCAAAGGAAGGAACCAAAAACGGTGGATTCAAGTTGAACGCGAAAAAGATTGGAGGTGAACTTGTACCTGAGGAAGCTCGAATCTTCAAGGGTATGATTCTAGTTCTTTATATTTTCGTTTAATTAATAATTATGCATAAAGGATGATCCGGGTATACGGTTTGTAAAATTTTAAAACTCTGATTTTCCACGTTTCCACTTATTTTTTGCAATTTGATTGCGTTTATGAATATTACAAACCTAACAATTATTATGTTATTAATAAATTAAAATGTTCTTAATAAATTTTGTATTCTAGTATTATTGATCCTGTCGCTAAGGCGACCGTACACGCCATCTGCCTGGCGCATCTCCCTACTGGCTGCATGCGATTTAGCCAGCACTCGCGTTACGATGCCGACTTCATGGTGACAATGTTGCGGGAGTTTCACGTAAGTCGAATTACATATATTAAATCAGGGTTCATGTTATTTACATATTGTTCAAATAATTAATTATACGTATATTATTTCTGTTTGATAGAGATACTATAGATATGAGACCGACATCACTGAGGCGGATGGTGACGCCGTTATCATTGTCCACATCTCAAAGAATTATGCCGGCTGGTTGTACGAGATACGACAGAGGGCAGTCCAGGCGGCAGAAGAATTGCCCGGGACTACTTTGAGAGATCATCAGCCGTCAGTAGTATTAGATCCAACATGGGCTGCGATGTGTGTACTGGGATGATGCTGCGTTCAAGACCAAGTCAAAGCAGATGAAGAAGAATCGAGGCAAGCTGCGAGTTGTACATACTTCTGGCTCGCAGTCGTTTCAGGAGGTTAAGGTGGTATGTATTTCCCTTTAGTTTAGTTTAATATTAAACTGCAACTATAGTAAATTAAGGTGATATTATTTTTATGTATATATGATTTAGGCCATGCGGAGTAGCTTGGGCCGACCTCCTACTATGATGGAGTTTGGGATAGAGTCCATACGCCGAAGGGTTCTACTTCGGGGTCGACGATGTCTCCAGCAGCACTAGCTATACGGGTAATACATTTACTATAATAAATATTATTTAGGATAATATTACGTAATTTATATGATGATACCAAGATAACTCACATGTACATATATCAAATTAAAGTAGCGGTTTGAGAAGATCCACAACCAGCGTATAACGGAGTTGCAGGCTGCTAGGGGCGATGCTGAGACGTAAGATTCTAACGTCCCTCCTCCCGAGATTAGTTTATCTCAGGACGATGAGACGGCTCTTTGGGTCGCGTCTCAGGTACTCCCACTAGTACTAGCAGCCGGTATTGTGACAACCCGATATTTTCTATATAAATAAATCATAAATTTTGCGTATAATTTTTTTTATTTATTAAAATAAATATGAATGATATGTGTCAAGGTAATGTGTAATTATAATTATATGTGTGATAAATAAAATTTATTTATTACATTAAGTATTGCAAATAAATTTATTTTAGAATTATTGACTATTATCAATTATAATTTTTATACTAATTAATTCCTTATTGGAAATGTTTTATTAATTATTTTTCAAGAAAAATAAAATCTTATATTATTTAAATAATATATGAAATGATTTTAGAATAATTATAATGATTATTTCATTATATGAATTTGTTCAGGATATTAAGTTAATTATTTTAACTTAATTATGACAGATAAATCAGATATGGAATCCAAACCCTAGTTCTGGGTTTTGATCAAGGAATGAGAATAATAATTATTTGTCAGTTTTATAGATATGTATGGTTATGTGTTTAATATTAATGTGTGGAATAGTTTTATTATATTACGATCAAACCTTAATAATATTTTACAAACCCTATTTCTGGTTCTGGAATAAGGAATGATGATAAAAATATAATATTATTTATATTTTGATTTTTCAGTGCTATAGATATGTACTGTATGTATGTGAGCTAGTAATGATTGAGTAATGATTGAGTAATTTTAACTTATAATATAATTAACAAATTAATTTTTCAAAAGTTTTAGAAACAAAAAAAAAATCAATTTATTTTTTTGTACAAACCCCAGTTGCTAAAAATAATTTATGCTAAGTGCTAAACTTTAGGGTTGAACCCTAAGGGTCAAACCCTAAGGATTTGTGCAAATGACAAGAAAGCAATTAATTGTATTTTAGAAATGACCAAAATGCCCTTGTGAGTGTTTTAGTAAGCTAACTTGCAAAGTTGGCAATATCTTTAGTTGTTCAATCACTATCTTGACTTGGGAACATTTTTACCAGCCAACTTAATCTCCATTTGACAGCCAACATCAGATCTTACATGAATCTAGCAATATATAAGAGATTTAGAGAGAGAAAAATCACAATAATTGCTCATTTTTATTGTTGCTCTCACCAACTCTCTCTCTAACCTAAACCTCCGAAATATTATAGTAGATCAGTCATATAATCAGCCCCTAGGACAACCAATAACATATTGGAGGATTAAATCAAGAATTAGAAGCTAGAAAGGTATAAATCAAATTTCATTTTTAATCCAAGTTGCTAAGAAAAATTTTGTGTTTTTATGTTTAATCAAGTGTTAAAATATGTTTTTAGTTGATGTATGTTGATCCATCATGGATCCATAGCATCAAAGCGCTTTAATTTAGTGTTTTTCAAAAACTGTCCAAGAACATTTTCTGTGGTCTGACAAGCTAATGTCAGGAGCCACAGATTCTTGTTCGTTTGTTGTTTGTGTTGTTTTAAAGCTTCAATATGTAGCTTGGTATATGGTCTTTAAGATTCAAGTGGTAGAATAGCTATTTGATGTCTGGAATCAAAGTTATTTAAGGTCAAAACCCATTGACCGACATTGACTGCACGAAATTCTGGGCAGCCCAGAACCTAAAAATCTTGTCTGACAGCTTTTTTGAACAGCCCAGATCTGACTGATTTGATTTTGTTTGATGGTGTTTTTATAATCAATGTATAGATTAACATATGTAATTTATGTGTATAGCGTTAGATCATGTTAATAATCAACAGGATGAGTGTGATTTTTGGTCAAAGTAAGCCGATCGGCCATGATTTCACTTTCTGGGAAAAAATCCAGAAATTTTAGGAGTAAAATTCTGACATGTTTTGACCGGCCAGATCTTGCTGATGTTTTGATGTTTTTGTGTTATGATACTTTGTAATTGTAGTCCTACATGTTGACTACAAACTGGAGTTGATAGATCATATAAACGTTATACGAACATTAAGTTATAAGGACTCAAAGTAGGTACCTCGAAATCTGTTAAATCCAGAATGTTGAAGAACAACGTTGTCAGGTTTTTGGAGAGCTTAAATCTCTCTGATCTGATGTTGTTCTGCCACGAAACTTGTTATGTACTTGTAGTATTACATGAATACTACAATATGAAATTAATTTCAAGGCCAGAAACACATTATCCTAAGAGATACTACCGGTCAAACCACCCCCTAGCACACTGTCATGCATATCTGGAAATCCTCAAGAACACCTATAGCGACAGAAAGTGTCGCTATAGCCCTTTAGCAATAGTTTTACTTATAATTTCTGGAAATTAATAATTTTTTTGATAAAAATGGTTTTTAATTATTAAAAATACATAATAAATTCTTAAAAATTATTATAATGTCTAAAAATTATATTTTATTTATTTTGGGTATATTTTGAAAACATTTAATATTTTTGGAATGTAAATGGTATTTATTTATTTAATTACAATATTAGATAAATTATTTAAAAATAGTTTTAATTCATGAAAAATCATGAAAAATTATATTATTGTGTTAAAAAATAATTTTGAGTTATTTTTGATAACTTTTAATATTTTGTGATAATTTTCATTAATAGATTAATATTAATGATATTTAAGTTATTTATTAAATGAATTAAATAAATGAATTAAAAATGATTTTATTATATTAAAAATCATTTTAAATAATAATAAGGTATTTAAGAATATTTTAAGTTATAAAATATAACTTTTAATATTTAATGGTTAATTTCATTAATTAATGATTATTAATGATATTAAAGTTATTTAATAATTATATTAAATAAATTAGTTTTAAAATGATTTTAATGTTATAATAATCATTTTAAATGAAAATAAAGTGTTTAAAGATATTTTAAGTTATAAACTATAACTTTTAATATTTAAAGGATAATTTCATTAATAATTTAATATTAATGATATATTAATGATATTAAGTTTATTTAATAATTATATTAAATAAATAGTTTAAAAATGGTTTTATTTATTTAAAAATCATTTAAAAGGGGATATAAATGAATTAAAAATATTTTAAGTTATAATTAATGACTTTTAATATTTAGATAATAGTTCATTAATATTTAAATATTAATGATAATTATTTAATAATGATTTTAGATGTTTTAAAAATCATTTAAGGGTAATATAAGTACTTTAAAAATATTTTTAGTTATTATAAATAACTTTAATATTTTGGCAATGGTTTCATTAATAGTTTAATATTAATTAAATATTAATGATAATAGAATTGTTTGATATTTAAATCATTTAATAATGATTCTGATATTTCAAAAATTATGATAAGTGGTAATAATTATTTTATAATTATTATAAGGTCATGAAAAATGATATGACTGTTATTTAATTTGTCTAAATGGATATTGAACAACTGTTTAGAGTCTTAGACTCGATAATTACCCGATAAAGATTTCGGTAGACCGACATGTTTCAGAAATTGATCTGGACTTAGATAATTTAATTAGTTAACTGTTTATTTGTGATTCAATGGTTGTTAAGGTTATGTGACTATGTGATTAGGAATGAGTTGATGTTAGTTTGTGATGCCATGATTGTTGAACATGTGTGATAAGATGATTAGGTTATGTGCTGACTGCGAAAGACAGTACTATGTGTTATGGTATATTATTCTAATCGAACGATTGATTTAATTAATGATAGGTCGTGATAGAAAGATAGAACTAAGTTGAGAATTGAAACAGCGCATCAGGCAAGTATCCTAACTTTGCATTTTCTTTATGCAATGGACAGAAGTGAGAAGTTCAGAATTATTATTATTAATGTACAGATGGTTAAACCTATATTATATACACCCTTTGATTATCAACATGTTAGTATATGATAATTCGGATATATATTCTGTTCGTTAATTTCTAGAAATGATTATACAAGTGTCCCCACTTGGATAATCATTGTATTTAATCACATGTTGATACACCTTTGTTATATATATATGTTGAATTATAGATTATTGTTGGATAAAATAAAACCTTTTGTCTGGAACCCTGACAAATATGACCATCCCGTTCACGGGAAAATTTTTATGCGCCCAAGGCGGACCAAATAAATGATAACATCGTTCTTGTAATGTAGTATTGATCAATGCAGGGCACAACGGGCTGATCACCCCCGTGTCCGTAAGTTATGACGGTTTGCAGATGAAGTTCTGCTAAACCTTTTCAAAAATAAAAATAATGTTCATAAAATGTCACTTAAAACCTATTTATAGTCAGTACGTAGTTTCAAAAATTTGAAAGAGGGTTGTTATGTTATTAATATCGGTTCAGAATACTTCACAACTATTGACTTGTTGTAGATGGATATTATAAAGAAAATATTTAAATTTTTTCAGCTTATATATATATATATATAATACTTGCTGGGGACTCAAATGCTCATCCTTGCTTAATTTAAATGTTTTCAGATAAGTATGAAAAATCAGAAGGATCGGTCAAGAACAATTGAAAAGGAAAGCAAACAGATTAGGTTTACGGTGTCATATAGTAAAGGTTGCGTACTTGGGATTAAACTCTGATAAAGGTAAGATAAGTTTATAATTTATTTTAGTGTTATTATTATTAGTAATATTTTCGCTCATAGAAATGGTATCGTGAAGTACCGAGTTTGGGTTTCAAGTATCCGGATTTGGGGCCTTTACAACATGGTATCAGAGCTATAGGGTTAGAAACCTTAGGTGGGTTAGACCTTAGGCTATAACCTTAAAATAGAGGGAAACGTTGAAACTACAAATAACTCATATAGAGTTAGTGGGTTGGTATAATTCAAAGATAAATCTCGGTGAGTTGTTAAGCCACAGAGTTTCCTAACTCTGATAATAAAGTTGAATAGTAATTGTGAATATATCGAGTCTAAAAGATTGAAAGTGCATGGAAAGGAGATCGTAAAACAAAAACAATTAAGACATATAATTAAATCATAATATATACGATGAGATTACCTCGTGATCTGATAAAATTATGACAGCCATAAAGAATCAATCTTATGATTGGAAAGTTTAAAGCAAGATTGCTGTGTGAATGATACAGATTCAAGAAAGGATTATGAATACGGATTAAATGAAATTAGAATAGAAAAAGGGGGTTAATATTAGGTGGGGATTTCAATGAGGACTCATGTCGGTAGCTGAGTTGTATGATTCCTTGTATGGGCGGGGAATTGTACTTTGTGTAAAAACTACTTAGTATCTGACACTGATAATCATTGAAATGTTTGTGTCGCGATATTTGCTATATGTATGTTAAGAGGGTGATTCCTTTCTCATGTGTATAAAAAAATAGATAGGTCATAGGTAGAGAACCTAGGGTTAAGTACGAGTTCTTAAAACTCATACTTATGTGACATTCTTGACTCATAGTTATATGAAATGTTTATGAATCCCTCAGCAAATGGACGCCAAAGGTCTGACTAGGATAAGTTCGTAAACTCATATAACTGTGACAAGTTTATGGACTCATAAGTGTGGTTTGACGAACTGGGTATAGTTAATTATGAATGGATTATTGTGGATGATGGGAATAGATAAGATTCTAAATAGTTAATCTTTAGTGAAGGCATAAGAAATATGTAGTATTGGTATTAGCTGAATATGTATGTTTCTGTATGGTATATGTGATAACTATGTTTGTGTAATAAAATATTTTTAACTTTTGTGTTGGACAGAGTTGTAAATCCAGACTTTTGAAGTCACAAAGGGATAGCGAATGTTTAAAATAGAATGTGCTATGACATGTCAAGTGTTATGAATATGAGTCTATGTTGGATTAATGAAATAAGTTGTATAAAGATAGTAATTATTTATCTAAGAATTGTTTAATGCAATTTTCAGAAGCTAATATTTTGAATACATGATTATTTGAGTAGAAAATTTTGTGTGATATGTTAAGCGGTTACGATAAGGCTTAGTATGTAAGAATAATTTATAAAAATGTCGTCAAGATGAAAACGAAACCAAAGAATAGAAGAATCTGTCAACAAAGCTGGCGGACAACCAGACTCAATACAGAAACTTGCGAATATGGACGATCAAGCTGTGCAGAACGGAATACCAGCTGCGAAAGATCAACCAGATAATCGAATGTCGAACGTTAAAGAATTCAAGGCGGTCTTATCGTCAGAATTCAAAGGTATAAATGACCCTGTAGAAGTCCAAACTTGGGTTAAGGAAATTAAAAAGGTGTTCATGATAGTTAGGGTAGCTGAGGGGCAAAAGACCGCTTTTGCCACCTGCATGATGAAGGGTGAGGCAAAATTTTTGGTGGAAAGCAAATTAGACGAGGGCAGGAGCAGGTGTGGTAGCATGGGATAGGTTTAAGACTTTATTTTTTTCAAAAATTATTTTTCTGGTAGTATGCAGGCTAGAATGGAGGTGAAATTTCTGGAGTTAAAGCAAGGTGATATGTCAGTGAAATTTAATGAATTGGCTAGGTTTACTCCTCATCAAGTTGGTACGGAGGCTAGAAAAACACGAAGGTTTGAGCTGGGATTAAAACCCTAGCTCTACAACAAGGTGGCAGTGTTGCAGATCCCTACATTTACAGCACTCACGGGGAAAACGATTATTGCCGAGGAGGGGAGTGAGGCCATGAGCTTCTATAACAAGGTATGAAGGACCAAGGGTAAGATTGAGGGACCTGAAAAGGTAGGAATTAATAGTGGAAGTAAGGGTGGAAATGAAAAGAGGAAGGCAAATAACTTTGGGAGTGTGCAGGTGAAGCATGAAGGTGTGAAAAAGAAGCAGGTGGTGTAATGACTTGTGGAAAGAACCACTCGGGTAAATGTTTGAAAGGAAAGTTTGTGTGATATAAGTATAGGCAGAAGGGACATATCTCTCCCAACTGTCTCAATCCAAGAATGTATAGTAGGGGTTTCAAGTATGGATCAATGGAGCATAAGGTGAAAGTCTATCCAAGAAAGATAAGGGTGGTAAGGAATGCGAATATGGGAAAAGACAGCAGGACATTGGCGACAACGGGACCAACATCAACGAACGAACCAACAGAATCAAATGCAAGCGTCTTCAACATGACCGTTCAAGATATCGTGGCAACCGGGGATGCAACTCCAGGTATTACTCGAACCAATTTTATTTTCTTATATATGATTTTCCTATTTATAGTAAATTATTTTATAAAGAAATTTTGAAGGAGGAATTTGAGTTTCCTTAGAAATCAAATTTTCGTTTAATCAGAAAGACAAGCTTTAAGTAAATAGTTAAAGATCAGTCTGATCAAAGGTGATCAAGATCTATCTGCAATGATTGTGTATACTATGAACCCTGGTATGTATAGGTTTTAAAAGGTTATTCCGGGGACGGAATCTTTATAAGGGAGGGTGAATGTGACAACCCGATATTTTCTATATAAATAAATCATAAATTTTGCGTATAATTTTTTTTTATTTATTAAAATAAATATGAATGATATGTGTCAAGGTAATGTGTAATTATAATTATATGTGTGATAAATAAAATTTATCTATTACATTAAGTATTGCAAATAAATTTATTTTAGAATTATTGACTATTATCAATTATAATTTTTATACTAATTAATTCCTTATTGGAAATGTTTTATTAATTATTTTTCAAGAAAATAAAATCTTATATTACTTAAATAATATATGAAATGATTTTAGAATAATTATAATGATTATTTCATTATATGAATTTGTTCAGGATATTAAGTTAATTATTTTACCTTAATTATGACAGATAAATCAGATATGGAATCCAAACCCTAGTTCTGGGTTTTGATCAAGGAATGAGAATAATAATTATTTGTCAGTTTTATAGATATGTATGGTTATGTGTTTAATATTAATGTGTGGGATAGTTTTATTATATTACGATCAAACCTTAATAATATTTTACAAACCCTATTTCTGGTTCTGGAATAAGGAATGATGATAAAAATATAATATTATTTATATTTTGATTTTTCAGTGCTATAGATATGTACTGTATGTATGTGAGCTAGTAATGATTGAGTAATTGTGGCGCAGTATTTGGAAACCCTAGTTTTACTGTGGGAAAACCCTAATTTTGAAACTCAATTGTGAGTTTAAGGCTATTATATAACTATGTTATATGATTAAGGTTATGTGTTACATAATGTCATGCTAATTATGAAAACCCTAATTTTAGAAATTAGAAACCCTAATTGCGTATTAGTAATTCTAATTATCAAAAAACCTAGAACCCTAATTTAATTTCTAGAAACCCTAATTATATTTCTAGAAACCCTAATTATCGAAATTTTAAACCCTAATTGCTATAATTAGTAAAGTTAATTGTGATTAAGGGTAATAAACCTTAATGTCCCTATATAATTATTAACTTAATATAATTAACAAATTCATTTTTCAAAAGTTTTAGAAACAAAAAAAAATCAATTTATTTTTTTGTACAAACCCTAGTTGCTAAAAATAATTTATGCTAAGTGCTAAACTTTAGGGTTGAACCCTAAGGGTCAAACCCTATGGATTTGTGCAAATGACAAGAAAGCAATTAATTGTATTTTAGAAATGACCAAAATGCCCTTGTGAGTGTTTTAGTAAGCTAACTTGCAAAGTTGGCAATATCTTTAGTTGTTCAACCACTATCTTGACTTGGGAACATTTTTACCAGCCAACTTAATCTCCATTTGACAGCCAACATCAGATCTTACATGAATCTAGCAATATATAAGAGATTTAGAGAGAGAAAAATCACAATAATTGCTCATTTTTATTGTTGCTCTCACCAACTCTCTCTCTAACCTAAACCTCCGAAATATTATAGTAGATCAGTCATATAATCAGCCCCTAGGACAACCAATAACATATTGGAGGATTAAATCAAGAATTGGAAGCTAGAAAGGTATAAATCAAATTTCATTTTTAATCCAAGTTGCTAAGAAAAATTTTGTGTTTTTATGTTTAATCAAGTGTTAAAATATGTTTTTAGTTGATGTATGTTGATCCATCATGGATCCATAGCATCAAAGCGCTTTAATTTAGTGTTTTTCAAAAACTGTCCAAGAACATTTTCTGTGGTCTGACAAGCTAATGTCTGGAGCCACATATTCTTGTTCGTTTGTTGTTTGTGTTGTTTTAAAGCTTCAATATGTAGCTTGGTATATGGTCTTTAAGATTCAAGTGGTAGAATAGCTATTTGATGTCTGGAATCAAAGTTATTTAAGGTCAAAACCCATTGACCGACATTGACTGCACGAAATTCTGGGCAGCCCAGAACCTAAAAATCTTGTCTGACAGCTTTTTTGAACAGCCCAGATCTGACTGATTTGATTTTGTTTGATGGTGTTTTTATAATCAATGTATAGATTAACATATGTAATTTATGTGTATAGCGTTAGATCATATTAATAATCAACAGGATGAGTGTGATTTTTGGTCAAAGTAAGCCGATCGGCCATGATTTCACTTTCTGGGAAAAAATCCAGAAATTTTAGGAGTAAAATTCTGACATGTTTTGACCGGCCAGATCTTGCTGATGTTTTGATGTTTTTGTGTTATGATACTTTGTAATTGTAGTCCTACATGTTGACTACAAACTGGAGTTGATAGATCATATAAACGTTATACGAACATTAAGTTATAAGGACTCAAAGTAGGTACCTCAAAATCTGTTAAATCCAGAATGTTGAAGAACAACGTTGTCAGGTTTTTGGAGAGCTTAAATCTCTCTGATCTGATGTTGTTCAGCCATGAAACTTGTTATGTACTTGTAGTATTACATGAATACTACAATATGAAATTAATTTCAAGGCCAGAAACACATTATCCTAAGAGATACTACCGGTCAAACCACCCCTAGCACACTGTCATGCATATCTGGAAATCCTCAAGAACACCTATAGCGACAGAAAATGTCGCTATAGCCCTTTAGCAATAGTTTTACTTATAATTTCTGGAAATTAATAATTTTTTTTTGATAAAAATGGTTTTTAATTATTAAAAATACATAATAAATTCTTAAAAATTATTATAATGTCTAAAAATTATATTTTATTTATTTTGGGTATATTTTGAAAACATTTAATATTTTTGGAATGTAAATGGTATTTATTTATTTAATTACAATATTAGATAAATTATTTAAAAATAGTTTTAATTCATGAAAAATCATGAAAAATTATATTATTGTGTTAGAAAATAATTTTAAGTTATTTTTGATAACTTTTAATATTTTGTGATAATTTTCATTAATAAATTAATATTAATGATAGTTAAGTTATTTATTAAATTAATTAAATAAATGAATTAAAAATGATTTTATTATATTAAAAATCATTTTAAATAATAATAAGGTATTTAAGAATATTTTAAGTTATAAAATATAAATTTTAATATTTAATGGTTAATTTCATTAATTAATGATTATTAATGATATTAAAGTTATTTAATAATTATATTAAATAATTTTTTTTAAAAATGATTTTAAAGTTATAATAATCATTTTAAATGAAAATAAAGTGTTTAAAGATATTTTAAGTTATAAACTATAACTTTTAATATTTAAAGGATAATTTCATTAATAATTTAATATTAATGATATATTAATGATATTAAGTTTATTTAATAATTATATTAAATAAATAGTTTAAAAATGGTTTTATTTATTTAAAAATCATTTAAAAGGGGATATAAATGAATTAAAAATATTTTAAGTTATAATTAATGACTTTTAATATTTAGATAATAGTTCATTAATATTTAAATATTAATGGTAATTATTTAATAATGATTTTAGATGTTTTAAAAATCATTTAAGGGTAATATAAGTACTTTAAAAATATTTTTAGTTATTATAAATAACTTTAATATTTTGGCAATGGTTTCATTAATAGTTTAATATTAATTAAATATTAATGATAATAGAATTGTTTGATATTTAAATCATTTAATATTGATTCTGATATTTCAAAAATTATGATAAGTGGTAATAATTATTTTATAATTATTATAAGGTCATGAAAAATGATATGACTGTTATTTAATTAGTCTAAATGGATATTGAACAACTGTTTAGAGTCTTAGACTCGATAATTACCCGATAAAGATGTCGGTAGACCGACATGTTTCAGAAATTGATCTGGACTTAGATAATTTAATTAGTTAACTGTTTATTTGTGATTCAATGGTTGTTAAGGTTATGTGACTATGTGATTAGGAATGAGTTGATGTTAGTTTGTGATGCCATGATTGTTGAACATGTGTGATAAGATGATTAGGTTATGTGCTGACTACGAAAGACAATACTATGTGTTATGGTATATTGTTCTAATCGAACGATTGATTTAATTAATGATAGGTCGTGATAGAAAGATAGAACTAAGTTGAGAATTGTAAGCATCACATCAGGCAAGTATCCTAACTTTGCATTTTATTTATGCAATGGACAGAAGTGAGAAGTTCAGAATTATTATTATTAATGTACAGATGGTTAAACCTATATTATATACACCCTTTGATTATCAACATGTTAGTATATGATAATTCGGATATATATTCTGTTCGTTAATTTTTAGAAATGATTATACAAGTGTCCCCACTTGGATAATCATTGTATTTAATCACATGTTGATACACCTTTGTTATACATATATGTTGAATTATAGATTATTGTTGGATATAATAAAACCTTTTGTCTGGAACCCTGACAAATATGAACATCCCGTTCATGGGAAAATTTTTATGCGCCCAAGGCGGACCAAGTAAATGATAACATCGTTCTTGTAATGTAGTATTGATCAATGCAGGGCACAACGGGATGATCACCCCCGTGTCCGTAAGTTATGACGGTTTGCAGATGAAGTTCTGCTAAACCTTTTCGAAAATAAAAACAATGTTAATAAAATGTCACTTAAACCCTATTTATAGCCAGTACGTAGTTTCAAAAATTTGAAAGAGGGTTGTTATGTTATTAATATCGGTTTAGAATACTTCACAACTATTGACTTGTTGTAGATGGATATTATAAAGAAAATATTTAAATTCTTTCAGCTTATATATATATATAATACTTGCTGGGCACTCAAATGCTCATCCTTGCTTAATTTAAATGTTTTCAGATAAGTATGAAAAATCAGAAGGATCGGTCAAGAACAATTGAAAAGGAAAGCAAACAGATTAGGTTTACGGTGTCATATAGTAAAGGTTGCGTACTTGGTATTAAACTCTGATAAAGGTAAGATAAGTTTATAATTTATTTTAGTGTTATTATCATTAGTAATATTTCCGCTCATAGAAATGTTATCGTGAAGTACCGAGTTCGGGTTTCAAGTATTTGGATTTGGGGCCTTTACAGGTATCGAGTGCTGGGGTTATCGAGGATACCAACCTATACACTGCCAGGAGGTATAATATTTTTAGTTTATTTATTGTTTATGAATAAAGAAAATTCGCCATATTTATCATGTTATATTTATTTTTGTAGGCTCTAGCTAGCGTCTGCGTCCGAGAGCCCCCGTGGGACCATCACATACATGCACTGGCTTAGACGATGCTTTGTTCTAGCATGTTATGGCTGCAGTGTTAGAGAGGTTTGAGACCGATCTGCTGTTCCATTGTTAGGACCTTCCCAATCGTTCTCGCCTCTATCAGCCTGCACAGGATGTTGCAGCTGGCGCCACCGCCGAGAGTACGGATATCCCTCCGGAGCAGTGGGCCGCGATACACGACAAGATTATTTGGATGGTAGTTACCTTAGTCGAGGATGCATTTGGGCCGATGTTGAGTCAGCCCTCGACTACTCAAGTATACTATTCGTTTTAAATTTAAAAATATATTCTACATATAATTTAATTTTCATTTAGTTATCTTTAACTGAATCATATATATGGACTAATGAGTTGCATTATATTGTATCAACAGGGTGATGAGCGGACTGACGAGTGGGATGACGATGGTGGCAATTTTCATACTCCAGAGTAGCGTCGACGCCCGCCCGATGATCCTCCTCATACCCGGGGCTCTACTAGTTTTACTTAGTTTACATTCGTTTGTAGTTTACATTATTTTTGACTAAGTTTACATTTTGAGTTACATTATTTTTGATGTATTGTAGTTTAAACCTTGTCATTACTTTGTTTTTGTTGTGATTTGACATTTAGTTTAATTTAGCCTAATGAGATGTTTGATATAGTTTTGTTTAGATTAATTGGATGTTTTTGACCTTTTTACTTCTAATTTAGTTAGTTTTTGACATATTGTCAGCCTTGGTAATTGTAATTCATGTTATTGGTCATATTGTTAGCTTGTGTATATGTATGTGCTGTTGGGAATACAAGAATAGGTACAAGATGTGGGTTAAATCCTTGGATATTGCAAAAATTAAAAAAAAACCAAAAAAAAAACTATTCTCTACGGAATAGTACTATTCTCGACGGAATTCCATTGGAAATAAGTCCTTCCCCATTTTTGTCATGCTGCCACATGTCATGCTTATCACCGACCGAATAGCCTCGACCGAAGTATTTCAGTCGGACATATGGTATCCTCGACCAAATATTCAGTCGAGGATAAGTCCGTTGAGGTTAAGTATCCCCGACCGAAAGATCAACTGACTTAATTTTGACCTGCTTATATACGACTTAATTTCTGACCTAAAATTCGGTCAGAAATAAGTTTAACCTCGAATAAATATGCTTAATACCGATGAAATATTCCGTTTGAAATAACCCTTTTTGTTATAGTGTGCTAGCTGATTTTTCATCCATAGGATCTGAGCACAGCAGCTGCCAGCAACAATGTATTTAGCTTCTGCAGTTGAAGTAGATGCTGAATTTGGCTTCTTGCTAAACTAGGACACAAGTCTGTTTCCTAACAATTGACAGGTGCCACTGGTACTCTTTTTATCTATTTTGCAGCCAGCAATATCAGCATCTGTGTATCCTATTAGTTCAAATGAGGACTCCTTGGGATACCAAAGTCCCAAGTGAGGTGTACCCTTGAGATACCTAAAAATACTCTTTACAACAGTTAAATGTGATTCTGGTTCTATATCACCACGAATCTGGTGTCGACGTCGGGATTTTTGGGTGTCCCTTTTCGTTACTTGTTCTTTGGTGTTCTCTTTTTAGGTGAGATTTGTTTGAAAAAGCAAGTGAAAAAGGTCCGACATGTATAATGTCGACGATGGACTGTTAATAGTCGCCAGTTGGTTTTTTAAATGGTTGTACCAACACAACCAAGAAAAGGTTTGCAAATTGATCCAGTGGTGTGACACTGTTATACGGGTCGGTGAAACCGAGATTCGTTTAGGGTCCGGGGACTTGGTTATGCGGGGGGGAAGGTGTTAGGCACCCCCCGACATCCATGTTACCACGGTGACCGCCTATTTTCAAGAAACTATTATCTGAGTGTGTGTGTGTGAGGGTCAATGTGCTTTAATATGGAAGTTGTGCGACGCCTTGTTCGAACCTATATACACAGGGTTTGAATTTATGTAAAATTCAGTTTTTGGCAAGATATGGCAGTGATGTTTTATAAAAGAGGTTTTTCAAACCCTGATGCTCAATAGGAATTGAGACCTTTTACACTCCCATTTTTATTAAGTGATCGGCTTGATTGATTTTATTTAACGGATGCGAGGCATCCGTACGAAAATAATATACAAAAATAATGTCGACTTCCTCGTGGGTATTGAAACCATCTGAGGAAATTCAAACATCGCAGAATAATTTATAAGCTGCTTACAGCTAAAAAATGTCCATCACGGGAACCGAATTTAGATTCAATTGGATGAATCTTTGATGACATGATTCCTAGGCTCACAAAATACTGCAGTTTATATGAAAGCAGTAAGCAGGTATATATATAAAAGCTGTAAATATATATATACAGACAAGATCACCAAACATGAAGCACCTCCATGGTGGATCAAAAATGTAAATAAAGCTGTTAAAAGCTATCAACCATCACAGAGGAAACTCCAGGCGGGACGAAATGTAAATAAAGCTGTAAATACGGTCAACCGCCACGCAGGAAACTCCAGGCGGGACAGAATGTAAAGAAAGCTGTAAAAGCGATCAACCACCACGAAGTAAACTCCAGGTGGGACAAAATATGTATATATATATATATATAAAAGCAATAAACGCACCGGATGTAAAATCCAGGCTCATCGAACAGAGTTCGACCACAGTTCATATATATAAGTGTATATATATATATATATATATATATATATATATACTTATATATATTAACTGTGTGTCGAACTTTGTTCGAGTAAACTCACCAGACCAGAGTCTAGGCTCATCGAACAAAGTTCGACACACAGTTAATATATATAAGTATATATATATATATATATATATATATATATGTATATATATATATATATATATATATATATATATATATATACGGGAAGGATCAAGAGCATAATTCTTAAATAGCATAATGCCTTAAGTAACATAATTTCATCAAAACGACGTCGTTTTAATGGGACGCGGTGGCATTTTTGTAAATACCATGCCACCGCGTATTTACAAAAATGCCACCACGTCCCATTAAAACGACGTCATTTTGATGAAATTATGCTACTTAAGGCATTATGCTATTTAAGAATTATGCTCTTGATCCTTTCTGTATATATATACATATATATATATATATATGTATATATATATATATATATATATATATATATATATGTATATATATATATATATATATATATATATTAAAGTAGTAAACGCTTCAGACCGAAGTCTAGGCTCAATTGAGGCATAATTTGATAATGTTAGTCAATATATATATAGGCTGAAATGAAACCACAGACCGAAGTCCGGGCAAAAGCAAGCAACACGACTCTCAACGTGTAGAAGGGTGTGTGCAAAGATGAAGAGAAAGACTCTAAAGTGTGTGAGAAGGCTTACAGCTGACTGATAAAGAAAGCTTTTATATCGTTAGAGTGGGTAAACACATGCTTTTGTAGGTACAAAAGAGGCTATATATGAGCTCACATGTGTTTAAAAGTGGGAAAATACACTCTATGGACGAGTGCAGAGCAAATTGTGTAGGGTTTCCTCGTCTTTTTTTCTTACAAAATGGCCACCCCAAGTCCTCTATTTATAGAGGGGGGTTCCGCAGGTGTGTAGAAGGTGTACCTGTGGCTGCCCGGGGTGCCCTGGGCAGTGTGGGTCCCGCCGTGTCGAAGTACGTACGCGCTGTTCGCTCGGTCGCTCATAACTTTTAATCCGGGAGTCCGATGGAAGCGTGCCATACCATTTCGGAAAGCTCTTTCCTAGAGCTACACAATGACATATAATTTGACCTTTTTTGATTCCAGGAAGATGGGTCCATGATCGAAATGGCATTCCTGAGTTTCTGTCAGGCAATCCGTTGAGCCGTTTTATGTAGTTTGCACTCCGGAGTTAAGATATCACTCTTGTGGGACTTCATTTGAAGTATTTTGAGTTAAAATGAGTGTATTTGATTTTAAGTGAATTTTAATTGGCAAAATAACCATTTTGCCCCTCCCGGGATTATCTCTTGTTTTCACGCAGTTGTAGCAGTCGTTTCTCAGGGTTATCTCTGAGGTTGACTTGATGTTGACTTTGACTATCCTCAGGATTATCTCTGAGGTTGGATTGACCTCTTGGGGCTATCTCCAGGCTTTGATCTTGATTCTCCGGGGTTATCTCCGAGGTTAAAACTGATTTTCCTGGGATTATCTCCGGGGTTGGAACCTGATTTCCCGGGGCTATCTCTTGGGTTGGAAACTGAATCTCCCGGGGTTATCTCCGGGGTTTGAAGTTGATGTCGTAGTCCTCCAGGGTTATCTTTGGAGTGGGAAAAGATGCTTTTGCCCTCCTGCATGGTTAGTAACAGAGAAGAAAATTTTGAGTGTCTACAGATGCCCCTCTTTATCATGTTCATGTAATGCAATGGAAAGGACATGATAAAGATTAGTAGACATTTGAAACATGATAAGGTATTTTCAATGATGCAAATCGCAATGTAGTGAATGTTTATGATGAATGTGACAATGTTTTCGCAAATCACAGTTCGCATTTCGCACTTCGCTTTTGGCCAAATCGCACATCACAAATCGCACATCGCATTTCGCATATCGTAAATCGCCTATCGCATATCGCATATCACAAATCGAATATTGTAAAATCGCAAATCGCAATGTTATGATGAATGTTAAAATATTTTTGCAAATCGCTTTACCTATATCGATCATTGCTGATACATATGCTGGTGTTGACTCCAATAGTTTGACATTTAATCGCTGACTTATTTGATGAAGATAAGTTGGGATGTTTTCCACATCTCTGATGGGGATGACGTTCTGAAATCACCAGACCCTCCTGATGTATTCGCTGGTAGTTGCAACGGTGACTATCCTGCTGATCGCCAAACTTTTTTAGTTCCCACTCGAACGGTGGTATACGAAGCTTTCATCGCTGAAATGTCTTGATGTTGTGCTGAATTCCAATGGTTTAAGAATAATGAATCTTCTGATACCTTCAATGAAGTAATATTCCACGGATTACGTCACTAGACTTCGCCTGACGTTATGCTAGATTGATGACAATCACCAGATGTCTCACCCTTTTTGAGGTGATTTGGAGTTTCCTTTCGCTGTTGGGTGCTTGTGCCCCATTTCCTTAAGCGTTTGATTCACAACCCGGCTGAACTGATGACTTGAATGCCGCTGAAATCCCTGGAGGGTGTAATTCATTCTTTCGATGCCCTGATTTGAACGTCGGTGTAGAGGCCTCAGCTTGTGATGACTTAACGCATGTTGATGGTGTAGATTTCATTCGCTAGGCCTTTCGTTGTTGACCTTCTACTTCTGAGTTAAGAACATTTTTGAGAAGTTTCCCCTTCTTTCGCAGGGGCACGCTTATATCGCTATGATTTCTTTCAGGAGTTCACCCCTTTCTTTTTGATGAGAAGCTTGATGTCGTCTTAAGCTCCTTCCATTTCTTGGAATTGGAAAAAATGCTGAGGGTTCATATGAGAAACTCTCTTTGTTGATGAAGTCGTGAGTGAATAATATCTGAATCGCCATTGAGATGATGATGGATCGTGTTGATGGCGCTAACTGGTGCATTTTCCATTTTAGGATGATTGATAAATGCCTCAGTGTTGAGTTGTCACTACTTCTGAGATTGCCCCCAAACTTGTTGTAAGGGATCCAATATTCGGTTGTCACCAATTTTGAAATAGCCCCAGCCTCGCTTGTTGGCTGGGGTAGTTGCTTTGACAAATGAGATGATAAGACACCGAGATCGCAAGAGGCTTTTACTTCTGTACCATTTGGTGAACAGGTAGTGGATGTGGGCTTTGATGTTGACAGCTCTTTCTGATAGAGATGTCGCTTTGTTAGAGAGATGATGCTCTAACTTATAGGGATATCGTTGTTGCTGAGCGGGATGACGTTATGTCCACCTGAGATATCACATGTAGTTGGCAGTGGATTTGTTGGCTCGTGTAGAAACCCTTGGGTAGGAGATCACAGTGTTACCTCCTTCTTCTGAGAGGGAATTAATGTTGGACTTGATAGCCCGCAGATACACTGATTTGTAAATGGGCTTGTATTTTCCTGCACAGACTAGCTTATCCATTTTCTTATGTATAGTACACATTATATATATCAAACAACATTATATATGGCAGGGAAATATATGTTGATTCACTTCCCTTTTAGTTGTGCCTTGCTACTTGCTTGATATTCGCTTATTTCTCCAGGGCTTTGTGATCTGGATGTATTCTGAACTCCTCCTTGATGGATGGACAATGAGATGTCTCAGGATTTTCAGAATGGATCGTCGATCTGTGTGTATTCCCTACCATCTTTGGTGTCTTGGGACTTGTTTTTGTATGTGGTTATGCATAGGAGTATGTTTTTTTTTGTTTTTTCTGTGGTGAGACCGGACCATATAACATGGCTGCCTACGTACTCCCGTGTATTGGGGAGATCAGGTCGACGTAGTTCGCCCTGCAGGGCGAGTTGAAAAACATGATCCAATAAGCAGGTCAGACTGCGGGGAAGAGAAAGTTTGATCCTAAGTTGAGGATAAACTGGAGGTGTGAAAAGTTTGATCCCATGTATGGGTAGCCAAATTGCAAACGTAAGAGGTCCAGATCGCGGTGGGATGACCTAAGTGGTATGATCGTAGTGAAGCCAGGCTGATGACTTGAAAGGATATTTCCCTGAGGGGAAAAGTGTGGAAGAGTTGTATGTGGTAAAGGGTTAAAGAACCGAAATGACTGGTAATCTGATGATCCAAAACTAGGATGTTCGCTTGATGGTAACCTTAGACATAGTACCGTTTCACGGTGTTCGATTTGATAAGCTGTGGAAATTCATCGTCGTCCATTTCCTGTAATCTGAAAACGTCTCCTGTCAATACTTCCTTGACAACAAACGGGCTTTCCCAGTTCGGGGAGAATTTTCCTTTAGACTGAGCTTGGTTATCAATGATCTTTTTCAAAACCAAGTCGTGTTGTTTGAACTGCCGTAGTCAGACTTTTCTGTTGTAGGAACTTCTTTACAAGTAGAGGGACGCTCATGTGTGAGCCACATACTCCCCCATGGACTTTATCCATGAGCCTCTGAGCTAGGTCCTCATCCAGACATCTGAGGAGACCACGTTCTGCATCTATTTTTGTATAGTGCATCTCCGTTCAGGTAGAATTTTATAGCAAGTTGATGGATCCGCCTTTTCTCAGTCGGGCTCGCCTCAACGGGTGTAGATCCATCTCGTAAGTACTTCTTGATGTATTGATACCAAGGATGCTGGATGGGAGGTAGGTCATCCGATACTTTTCAATGAAATTCCCATAGGCTGGAGCTTTTTGTTGGGAAAATGTGAGGGTTGACATATCTTCCTTTTCATGTATATTGACCAAGGAGGCCCATGTTGCTAGAGCATCCGCAAAATCATTCATATTCCAAGGAATGTGGAGGAAGGATTTCTCTTCAAACTCCAAAGCCATTTGTAGAACCTGCCGATGGTAAGGCAGCAACTGTTGAACCTGTTGAAGAGCTTTTTTTTTTCTTTCTCTCTTTTTTTTCTTTTTTTTATTCTTTAGATTATGGAAAAGAGTCCTATGGCTCACTGATAGGTAGCTCCGACATTGATGAGACCGAAGGACAATCATCTGTAGCAAAAGGTTCCCCAAGGCGTGATGAAAGAAGTTTTCTCACGATCTTCCTTAGCAACCATGATCTGATGATATCCCGCAAAGCAATCAACAAAGGAGTACATGTTGTATTGCGCAGTATTGTCAATGAGAATGTGGATAAATCGCACGAGAAAGATATCTTTTAAGAAAGCTTTGTTCAAGTCCCAGTAATCCACGAAAACTCGCACCTTCCCTCTAGGTTTAGGTACGGGAACGATGTTGGATATCCACTCAGGATATGTTGACACCATGATGATGCCGGCTTTAATCGCCTGAGCTTCTGCCTGGGTGGCTTGAATCCCCCTTTGATGGGAAGGCAATGAATGATAATTTCCGTGTATAAACCGACCATGTCTTCGAGAGACCATGCAAACACTTCCTGGAATAGGGTCAATAGAGTAACCATGTCATTCCTTTGGTTTGGAGTGAGGTCTGTACCAATTTGGATTTGTTTGGAGTTTTCTAAGGTTCCGAGATTTAAAAGAGGTGGTTTGATCAAGATTTCGCTTGGGTTTGTCTTCGACCCATTCTTTGATCTCCTGAGGTATCTCATAGTCCTCTTGTATTTCCATCAAGTCTGAGTCCAACTTTACATCAAAGTTACAGTCCTTGTGGAGAATAAACACCTCATTAGCAAGTCTAGGCACATCTAACTTTAGAGTCCTGAACCAACATGCTCTCACCTGATATATGAAACTGTTCAATCACACAAAGTGTTAGCATATAATGACAAAAGTAACTGCTAATACTGTACAGAAAAAATAAGCAGTTATTGTTATCTACACGGCAGAATGAGTTTCTGCCCGCTTTACCCTCGTCGACCAATGCAAGGAGTACTGCTCCAATTGTCAAGGGCAAAGTCCTGATGGACTGCGGTGATGGAGGGGTTGTCATCATCCTCCTTCTCCCGAATGATGACCATTACGTCTAGGCAATCATCGTCTGGGGTGTATCTGTTTGTATGTTCATCATGGACAATGACGCGTATGTCTGACATCATTCTGACAATGTATTATTTAATTCTTCGTTCCTCTTCTTCCACTCTGGGATCTGGAACAAAGACTTCTTTCTCCCTTACTGGTATCAGCTTGGGAAATAACATAGCCATTACTCTGGCTGACACCTTTACAGGAGGTTGTGCGGACTCAGGAGTTGTAGTTGGAGACAATCGTTGTGTGGCTGAAGGAATATGTATGTGCTTATGATGATTCATGCGACTAGTACTAGCAGTATCTTGACCTTGGGTTCCTCCTTGTGCGGAGGATTCAACATGTACGGGTATTTTCTGACCCTGTGTAGACTGTTGTAGTTCTTTGAGTAGAACAACCAAATCTGTAATTTGTTTGCTTAATCTGTTGAATTCTTTGCGAGAAATTGGATTAAGGCCAGTCTGGTCAGATGACGACATGATTGACTGTAGGCATGCACCCTTTTTTGATTTTGACCGGGTAGTAGGTCCAATCGGTTCCCTGCTAAATACTTGCATAGTTTAGTCTTTAGGGAATGTATAATAACATGCTCTGTGATGTGTCCAGTTTAGAAATTTTATCCTGAAAAATGGATGTCAGCTGTTTGTAGCATGTCAATTTGTATGTGTACACATTTCTTTATATTTCTCATTACATGGAGATAGATATGGCATGAAATTATGTAATTGAAATGAGAGCATGAAGAGACTTTTCTCTGTTTTGGGTTTATCAGAGGCTGACCTATCTTAGGTTACTCTCGCGGCTTTTTGGCATGAAGGTTCCCAAATCATCGCAATCTACTAGACGGGAAATTAATCCCGTTTTTCAACTGGAGCGAATTTAGGTGGTGCCTTTCCTGAGCCTCGGAGAATTAGGCTTCTCACGAGTCCAGTAATCAAACACAGACGGGATAGCCTCCTGGTGGAGGGACCACACAACATACATTCACATACATCGCATCTCACCATATGAAAATGATGACATGTGCAAAGCACTAATATCACAAAGCAGATATGGTGCGAAACACTAATATCACAAGCAGTTATGGTGTGAAGCACTAACATCACAAGCAGTTATGGTGCGACGCACTAGTATCACAAGCAGTTTATGGTACGAAGCACTAGGTGCAAATAAGGAGATGCATTCGTACACATTCATCAAATATAAATGCAACATCCACACACAAGCAGATATTAGTTTTGAAAAAGATTGTAACAGTGGCTTAAGTCCTCTTACTGGAGTCCCTAGCAGAGTCGCCACCTATCGACGTCGGGATTTTTGGGTGTCCCTTTCTGTTACTTGTTCTTTGTTGTTCTCTTTTTAGGTGGAATTTGTTTGAAAAAATAAGTGAAAAAGGTCCGACATGTATAATGTCGACGGTGGACTGTTAAGAGTCACCAGTTGGTTTTTTAAATAGTTGTACCAACACAACCGAGAAAAGGTTTCCACATTGACCCAGTGGTGTGACACTGTTATACGAGTCGGTGAAACCGAGATTCGTTTAGGGTCCGGGACTTGGTTATGCGGGGGAAAGGTGTTAGGCACCCCCCGACATCCGTGTTACCACGGTGACCGCCTCTTTTCAAGAAACTATTATCTGAGTGTGTGTGTGTGTGTGGGTCAATGTGCTTTTATATGGAAGTTGTGCGAGGCCTCGTTCGAACCTATATACACTGGGTTTAAATTTATGTAAAAATTCAGTTTTAGCAAGATATGGCAGTGATGTTTTATAAAAGAGGTTTTTTAAACCCTGATGCTCAATAGGAATTGAGACCTTTTACACTCCTATTTTTATTAAGTGATCGGCTTGATTGATTTTTTTTGACGGATACGAGGCATCCGTACGAAAATAATATACAAAAATAATGCCGACTTCCTCGTGGGTATGGAAACCATATGAGGAAATTAAGACATCACATAATAATTTACAAGATGCTTACAGCTGAAAAATGTCCATCACGGGAACCGAATCTAGATTCAATAGGATGAATCTGTGATCACCAACCACGAAGCACCTCCATGGGGGATCAAAAATATAATTAAAGCTGTTAAAAGCTATCAACCACCACGGAGGAAACTCCAGGCGGGACAGAATGTAAAGAAAGCTGTAAAAGCGATCAACCACCATGAAGTAAACTCCAGGTGTTACAAAATATGTATATATATATATATATATATAAAAGCGAGTAAACGCACCAGACTGGAGTCTGGGCTAATCAAACAAAGTCCGACACACAGTTAATATTTATAAGTATACGCACCAGACTGGAGTCTGGGCTAATCAAACAAAGTCCGACACACAGTTAATATATATAAGTATATATATATATATATATATATATATATATATATATATATATATATATATATATATATATATATTTACATATATATTGACTAACATTATCGAGTTATGCCTCGATTGAGCCTAGACTTCGGTCTGGAGCGTTTACTGCTTTAATATATATATATATATATATATATATATATATATATATATATATATATATATATATATACAGGATAAAATGAAACCACGGACCGAAGTCCGGGCAAAAGCAAGCAACACGACTCTCAACGTGTAGAAATGTGTGTGCAAAGATGAAGAGAAAGACTCTAAAGTGTGTGAGAAGGCTTACAACTGACTGATAAAGAAAGCATCTATATCTTTAGAGTGGGTAAACACAGGCTTTTGTAAGTACAAAAGAGGCTATATATTAGCTCACATGTGTTTAAAAGTGGGAAAATACACTGTATGGGCGAGTGCACAGCAAATTGTGCAGGGTTTCCTAGTCTTTTTCTCTTACAAAATGGCCACCCCAAGCCCTCTATTTATAGAGGGGGGATCCGCAGGTGTACCTGTGGCACCTAGTAGCAGGTGTACCTGTGGCTGCCCGGGGTGCCCCGGGCAGTGTGAGTCCCGCCGTGTCGAAGTACGTACGCGTTGTTCGCTCAGTCGCTCATAACTTTCAATCCGGGAGTCCGATGGAAGCGTGCCATACCATTCCGGAAAGCTCTTTTCTAAATCCACACAATGACATAAGGTTTGACCTTTTTTGATTCTAGGAAGATGGGTCCATGACCAAAATGGCATTCCTGGGTTTCCGTTTGGCAATCCGGTGAGCCATTTTGTGTAGTTTGCACTCCGGAGTTAAGATATCGCTCTTGTGGGACTTTCTTTGAAGTATTTTGAGTTGAAATGAGTGTATTTGATTTGAAGTGAAGTTGAGTTGGCAAAATGACCATTTTGCCCCTACCGGGGTTATCTCTGATTTTCGCGCAGTTGTAGCAGTCGTTTCTCAGGGTTATCTCTGAGGTTGACTTGATGTTGACTTTGACTATCCTCAGGATTATCTCTGAGGTTGGATTGACCTCCTGGGGCTATCTCCAGGCTTTGATCTTGATCCTCTGGGGTTATCTCCGAGGTTAAAACTGACTTTCCCGGGATTATCTCTGGGGTTGGAATCTGATTTCCCGGGGCTATCTCCGAGGTTGGAAACTGGATCTCCTGGGGTTTTCTCTTGGGTTTGAAGTTGATGGCGTAGTCCTCCAGGGTTATCTTTGGAGTGGGAAAAAGGCGCTTTTGCCCTCCTACATGGTTAGTAACAGGAGAAGAAAATTTCGAGTGTCTACATCTGGTACACTAGTTCTAACTATTGCGGAAGATATAAACATAAATTGTCTATATATTAAATATTACACACTATCCCCAAGGTCGAGAACCTTACTTAAAACCTGAATCAATATCCTATCTAACATACAATGTTATTATAATACAATACTGTTACAAATCTAGCTGCACACATATTCCCAAGCTAAATTTGGCTTTGACTTTTCCTTGTATCCAACGTATTCGCCTTAATCTGTAATATTTATCATGATATAGCAAGGGTGAGAAACAAGTTTGCCTAACAAGTTTAAGTTCAATAAATTATGGATATATCATGATGGAAAGATTTTGAATAATAACTAGCTAACATTCAACAATATAATTGTGAACTAGCATGGAAAAATTTTCATAGCTGAACGAACATTAAACATAAACATATCAATTATATCTGGACCGAATGGTAATGAAGGTGATCAACCTTTCATATCTGATGAACACATGCAATATGCACAAAGTGCGATTCAACAATTCATAGACGTGATGTAATAAACAATAATTAATCACAAGTTAAACGAACAGTTCAAGAAAAACTTTCATAATAAGCGAGTATAAGAAACTTTCCTGATCGGTTGATTACCATTACGAAACACAACTTAGCTTTATCCGAAGACCTAATATTAATCATATCGATTTCCCAAGTTAAAATAATATCATCACAATATAAAATAACCTAAACACATTACCACATAATCCTATTAGTTTATATAGCATATAAGACCTAGTATCAAGTCAAACTATTGCAGTCTGAGTTGAATTCGGCACAATTCTGACATCCCGACGACCCAGTCGGATAACTATCGAGCCTAACATCCATAAGACTCTGTCTAAACACAATATAATTAACTTCAACAATTAATTATTCAGTTAAAATAATTTCCATAGGCTCATATATAATAATTTTTAAGTAATTATTATCATTTATTATTATTTTTCAATCATTAACATCATATTCATATGATTTAAATACCACTTAATTCCATTATCATTAATATTTATTTAATACTAAATATTAATGAAAATCATAACATAATATTATAATATATCAAAGTATTTTTAATACTTTAAAATCATATTTATATGATTTTTAAACCTTTAAATTCATTATCCTATAATTGCTTTTAATATTAAAATATTAATATTTTCATGAAAAAATATCAAAAGTTATATTTTATAACTTCAAATATTTTTATAACACTTAAATCATTTTTATATGATTTTAAAATCTTTAATTCTATTTTTTCATAATTTATTTAATATATTTAGTAAATAAATTAAGTATCATTAATATTAATTAATTAATAAAATTTATCACAAAATATTAAAAGTCATCAAAAATAACTTAAAATATTTTCTTATACAATAATATAATTTTTCATGTATTAAAATCATTTTTAAGTAATTTACTTAATATTATAATTAAATAAATTAAATACCATTATTATTGCAAAAATATTAAATATTTATGAAATATATTCAGAATAATTAAAAACTAATTTTTAGGCTTTAAAATAAATTTTAGGAATTTATTATGTATTTTTAATAATTAAAATCCATTTTTTTCTAATTATTAAATAAAATAATTTATTTTCTAATTAAACTGTCGCTAAAGGTGCTATAGGCGACAAAATTATCCCTAAAAGTGTTCTTGAACTACCCAGAACCTTCAAAGTTAGTTATCAGGTTGTTAGGTTTGACCATGATTTGATCTTAGTTTCTAATGTTATTTGAGCTTGCAAAAGTCTGAAAGTTGTAGTAATGATGTAGTACTACAACCCTAAACAAATTCCATGACCAAAACATCACACAACAAAAAGATCTAAGTTATGAAATTGTTGTGAGACGTGTTCTTGAGTTTCTGGGTTGCCTAGAAACTCAAGCAGCTACAAGGGTACTACTTTGCAACCATGGATCTATGATTTCCAAACTTACCTAATGTGTTTTATTGGTTCAATCATGAAGCATACATGACAGGGAAAAATTATATAACAACAAATAATCATAACAACATCACATTAAAAAGATTTGGCATGGTCAAACAAGTCAAAAACATTGTTCTTCACGAATCATGGTTTTCTAGAAAATGCCAAAACGGATTTTCAACGCAATTTTGACCTTGCATAACTTTGATCCAAGGTATGATCTGGGAGTTATAGAGGCATGAATAGGTAACCTACATGTCAGTGTACATAACTATAACTAGAACATAGCCAAACTGGTTAACAGCAGAAAGATCTATGGCCTAGAAAAACGTTGTCAGACAAGATCTGGGTTTCTGGGTTGCCCAGAAACCCGTTTTCGTGATTGGTCAATGCAGTATGTCTGCTTATATCTAGAGATCTAGACACGATCTGTGCTTGATTCAAGTTCCAGATCAAATCCCTTACATCATATTATAAGTCTATAACTTAAAACACAACAAATAATTAACATACAAGGATCTATGAGCCCTGACATTAGCTTGTCACACAATATTTTCCAACTTTTCCAGATTTTTTAAAACTTTAATTTTGAGCATATAGATGTCATGGATCTTAGATTTAACAACCCAGATCACTAAATAACATCCTCTAACACATATCTAACCAATCATTAACAACCTCTAACATTAATTACATAGATTTGCAAGTTAGGGTTTTATACCTCCTTTTTTAGCTTGATCTTGATTCTGACCTTGATGTTTGTTCTTGGCAAGCTAAAGGCTGACATTTGTTTTGTTTCTCACTCACTTTCACTCTAAATTTTTGGATGGGAGATAGAGAATGGACTTGGCTCAAACAAAAAATAAAGTAAGCTGTGTCTTACTTTTAAATCTCTTAGATTTTTAATCTATGGTCACAATTGATGTTAAGTGGCAATGAGATATGATATTTGTGAGATATAGGCACATGGCTAGCTAGGGTTGGTCACCAACCACTAACTAGGGCTAGATCTACACTCCATCCCAATAAAATATTCAAGAAGGGCAATTTTGTCATTGGACTTGTAAAGCAAATGGCAACTTGGTAACTTGTCATAACCCTTAGGGTTTAACCCTAAGGTTACACAAATTCAAATTCCCAGGCTTTTCTAATTAGGTTCTAAAAATAAAAAATTAAGATTTGAAAAATATAATTAGGGTTTATTAATTACATTAGGGTTTATTAATTACATCTAAGCTTGCTAATTAGGGTTAATATTTCCTTAATTGAAATTACTAATTTAGCAATTAGGTTCTATAATTGTACATTAGGGTTTCTAGCTGAATAATTAGGGTTTTCTAATAATTTAATTAGGGCTATCCCTAATTAAATATAAAATCAATAACATAAAAACCTTATACATATTTTCAAACTTCCTAATTAGGGTTTTAATATTCCGAATTAGGGTTTTGGATTCCCGAAACTGAAACTAGGGTTTTTAGAACTGGTGCTAGGGTTTCTTATCAGTCGATATGGTTTTCTAACTGAACGTCGAGGTTCTTAATATATTATTAGGGTTTATGACTGATATAGCTTATCTGGTCAATCCTTTACTCTTAACCACATACTGTACACACAAATGACCATATACACGGAACACTTTAAACCTTCACCAAATGTTTTTAAATTCACAAAATCTCTTTCCTAAAATGTCAAATCCATACACTTATTTTCTGTCTAAGTTTAATATTTAACCTTAATTAAATCTTTTAAGATTTTAATAAATATCTAAATTCTCGGGTTATTACAGTTGAAGTAGGTACTGAATTTTGCTTCTTGATAAACCAGGACACAAGTCTATTTCCTAGCAATTGACAGGTGCCACCGGTACTCTTTCTATCTATTTTGCAGCCTGCAAAATCAGCATCTGTGTATCCCGTTAGTTCAAATGAGGACTCCTTGGGATACCAAAGCCCCAAGTGAGGTGTACCCTTCAGATACCTGAAAATCTTCTTTACAGCAGTTAAATGCGATTCTTTAGGATTAGCCTGAAATCTAGCACAAATGCATGTTGCAAACATTATATCTGTTCTACTGGAAGTTAGATATAGAAGAGAGCCTATCATACCTCTGTAATGAGTTATATCAATACTTTTACCTTTTTCATCTTTTTCAAGCTTGGTTGCAGGAGCAATTGGGGGTTTCATGGGAGAGGCTGATTCCATACCATACTTCTTAAGTAAATGTTTTATGTACTTGGCTTGGTTTATGAAGATTCCTTCATCAGTCTGCTTTACTTGCAGTCCAAGGAAGAAATTCAGCTCACCCATCATGCTCATTTCAAACTTGCTCTACATAAGCTTGGAGAATCTCTTACATAGCTTTTCATCAGTAGAACCAAAAATAATATCATCAACATATATTTGAACCAATAGGACTTTGTCTTTATGCTTTCTAAGAAATAATGTCGTATCTACTCTACCTCTAGTGAATCCATTTTCAATAAGAAAGTTAGTTAGTGTTTCATACCATGCTCTAGGTGCTTGTTTAAGACCATATAAGGCTTTTTCCAATCTATAAACATAATTGGAAAGAGATGGATTGATGAAACCTGGAGGTTGCTCTACATAGACTTCTTCTTGAAGTTCTCCATTCAGGAATGCACTTTTAACATCCATTTGGAAGACCTTGAATTTCATGTGAGCAGCAAAGGCAAGGAATATTCTGATGGCTTCTAGTCTGGAAACAGTTGCAAATGTCTAATCATAGTCAATGCCTTCTTCTTGAGAGTAACCCTTGGCCACTAGTCTTGACTTATTCCTGGATATTACTCCATCTTCATCCATTTTGTTTCTAAAGACCCACTTGGTTCCAATGACAGGATGACTCTTTGGTCTTGGTACCTGTGAGAGCCCCGAATCCGGGTTTCGAATCACCGCGAATTCGGTTCAATCATTCTATACAACTATTACTATTTACGAAAGATATAAACATAAATTATTTACACAATAAACTTTACACACTATTCCCCAAGGTCAAATAACCTTAAATTATACACAATTTATAACTTATCGAACATATAACATTATTATACAATACTGTTACAAATCTAACTGCACACGTAAACTAAAGTTGGAACTGTCTTTAACCTTTCCTTGTATCTGACGCATTCGTCTTAATCTGCAATGTTTATCATGATATAGAAAGGGTGAGCATAAGATTGCCCATCAAGTTTAAGTTTCATAATTTAACGATTTATCATAATTTAAAGGATTTGAATAATAAGCTGGCTATAATTCAATAATATAATTATGAATTAGCACGCACAAACTTTTGACTGAACAAGTATTAAACATGAACAAAATATATCTGGAACGAATGGTAATGAAGGTGATCAGCCTTTCATACCTGACTTATACATGCAATATGTACAGAGTACAATTCTACAATGGCAATCAACAATGTTTATCCATAAGCATATCTGAATAAAACAACTCTAAGTAGAGTTAAGTAAAACTTGCCTGAACCGTAGATTACCGCGACACAATTTATAACGCTTTATCCGAAGACCTAATATTAGTAATATAGATCTCCAATATTAGAATAATATCATCACAATATAATACTATTATATATATAGATATACATATAATAATCTAAACACATAACACATACACATAACCCCATCAGTCGATATCAAGTCAAACTATTGCAGTCTGAGTTGAACTAGACATAAATCTTACATCCCGACGGTCTAGTCGGACAAATCTCGAGTTAAAGTTCAATTAAACTCTGACTAAACACTTAACCACTATCTAAGATAATTTATTAACAGTCAAAATATTTTTCATAAGCTCACAATTTTTTTTAAATAATTATTACTATTTATCATAATTTTTCAATCACTTATATCGTATTTATATGAATTAAATATCACTTAATTCTTTTATCATTAATATTTATTTAATATTAAACATTAATAAAATAAATGCCATAATATTATAATATATTTATAATATTTCAAAGTATTTTTAATATTTTATTATTTACTCTAAATATTTTTAAAGTAATTAAAAACATTATTCAATAACTGTTATTAATATAAATATCAAATTATTCTCTTTATCACTAATACTTATTTAATATCAAATATTAATGAAAATTATAACATAATATTATAATATATTTATATTATATCAAAGTATTTTTAATACCTTAAAATTTTTAAACACTTAACACATACACATAACCCTATCAGTCTATAACACATATAAGACTCGGTATCAAGTCAAACTATTGCAGTCTGAGTTGAACTCGACATAAATCTGAAATCCCGACGGTCTAGTCGGACAAATCTCGAGTTTAAGTTCAATTAAACTCTGACTAAACACATAACCACTATCTAAGATAATTTATTAACAGTCGAAATATTTTTCATAAGCTCGCAATAATTTTTAAATAATTATTACTATTTATCATAATTTTTCAGTCACTTATATCGCATTTATATGAATTAAATATCACTTAATTCTTTTATCATTAATATTTATTTAATATTAAATATTAATAAAATACATGCCATAATATTATAATATATTTATAATATTTTAAAGTATTTTTAATACTTTATTATTTCCTTTAAATGTTTTTAAAGTAATTAAAAATATTATTCAATAACTGTTATTAGTATAAATATCAAATTATTCTCTTTATCACTAATATTTATTTAATATCAAATATTAATGAAAATCATAACATAATATTATAATATATTTATATTATATCAAAGTATTTTTAATACCTTAAAATCATATAAACACTTAAATTCATTATCCGATAATTGCTTTTATAATTAAAATATTAATATTTTCATGAAAAAATATCAAAAGTTATATTTTATAACTTAAAATATTTTAATAACACTTAAATCATTTTTATATGATTTTTAAATCATTAATTCTATTTTTCCATAATTTATTTAATATAGTTATTAAATAATATAATTATCATTAATATTGATTAAATAATGAAATTCATTACAAAATATTAAAATTCACTAAAAATAACTAAAAATATTTTATTTTACCGTAATATAATTTTTTTATGATTTTTCATGTTTTAAAATTATTTTAAATAATTTATTTAATATTATAATAAATTAAATTAAATACCATTTATATTCTAAAAATATTAAATATTTATGAAATATACTCTAAATAGTTAAAAACTATTTTTCAGACTTAAAAATAATTTTTTGGATTTTATTTTGTATTTTTAATAATTAAAAACTATTTAATTCAATTTATTTAATAAAAATAATTATTTTCCAAAAATAAGTGTCACTAAAGGGTCCTATAGTGACAGACCCGTCGCTATAGGTGTTCTTGGCCTGTTCTTGAGTGTTCTTCAGATTTTCATGTCAGTTACCGGGTGCATACTTTGACCACTTGTATTTATTTTATCTTAATGATTCTGGGACATCCAAGATAGTGATCTTGTAGTAGAGATGTAGTAGAGATGTATCACTACAATATTAAACCATCATCTGTCCATCCAAACTAGCTGTCAGAGCGTCCTGGGTTTTCTAGGTAACCCAGAAACCCAGGCAGTCTCGAGTGCCTACTCTCAAGCTCGATTTTATATAAGTTCTGGGCATTAAATAAGTGTTCTTAGGCTTTAAACATGTTGTCCACATGTCATAGAACATTTATATTACAACAAATCATCATAATAACATAACAAATGACATATCAAGGCTGGTCAAAGTAAGGGTCAGAGGTTGTTCTTGAGAAATATTAGTTTCCCAGATTTCGTCAAAAGCTGGTGGTCAACGCGATTTTGACCGTGATTATCTTTGCTCCTGTTATGGATCTGGTTGTTCTAAGGACTTGGATATGTAGTTCACACGACAGTCTACACAGATCAAACAACAACTTAGCCAAAACACGTGTCAGAAGCAAGATCAGACGCTTTAAAAATCTTGTCAGACCTCCTGGTGAAATTCTGGGTTACCCAGAAGTCAGTTTCGTGATCGGTCAACGTGTTTTGACCGTTCATATCCGGAGATCTAGACTTGCTATGGATGTGATTCCACTTCCAGTCTACTCTCCTCATAGCAAAGAACAAATATATAAATTTAAGCACACATAATACAAAACACAAAAAGATCTGGAGGCCCTGACATATGACTGTCAGGCCTTAAAATTAGAGTTCTTGGTCAGTTTTGAAAACTTGATTTTTGTGCCTCTAGATGTTATAGATTGATAAGTAGGTTTTATACCTACTTATCCGGTATCTGTTACTTGAATTATTTGTTTAATCTCATGTTTCTTAGTTACTTTTCATGCATTTTGTGTTCATTTTGTAGATTATATGCTTGGGAGTTGAAATCGCAAAGAATTGGTATGAAAACGCAATGAAAAGCAATCCGGACATCGTTTGGGCTTTTATGCTTATTTCATGTTCTTGGTTTGGAACTTAGATTACATTGTAGAGCTTCTTCCTAGCTTTTCAGAACATCTTGAATCATCAAAATCGGAGTTCGGATGCAAGAGTTATGACATTTGTACCAACGAACGTCGATCGTCACTGTTTTGGGTGGCCATTTGCATAGCAGTCACTTCCAGCCTAATTTCGACCTTCATGCGTTCGTTATTTCTCTATTCTTAAAGAATGAAAGTTGTAGATCTCGTCGATATATTCGATTTGATAGGTGGCAGGCCTTGTAAATTTTCCCAGATCAAAAGTTATGGCCGTTTTCCCAAGGGACGTCAGAGTAGAAAATTTTTCGTAACAAAACCGCCGCCGGGGTGGGCGTACCAGCCACAAGTTAGAACCCTACCCCGCCGGGGCGGGGGTAGCCCAGAAAATGCGTGAAAAGTGCGAATTTTGGTCCAATTTGTGTCTGGGAAGGATTGTTTTGATTCGATTTACACAAGGACTTCCAAGAGAACTTCCAAGAGGACTTAAAGACATATGAAGAGAATTATAAAAGGAGGAGAATCACAAGGATTAGGGGAGATGAGAGACTAGAGAGATGATTCCATTAGATTAGATTAGAGTAAATTAGATCAAAACACTAGTTCTAATTAGATTTGGAGATTGAAGCAACTTGAAGACCATTGAAGATCAAGAGCAGGAGCTTGAGGAAGATGGAGATTTGCTGACAACAGATTTATTCTTTAATCTACTCTTATTTTTATCTTTTAATGTGTATTCAATTGTGGATTCTTAGTTTTAATTCAATAATCATGAACTAATTCTTTGTTTGAGATTACAATAGATCTTATTGTGTAGTTTATTTTAATACGCTTCACTATCAATTATTATGTTCTATTGTGAGGATTATCTATTGTGATTTGGACTTAATTGTTTAATTGATTGACCATCAATTACCGTGATAATCTATATGAACTCGAGAGATGAAGTATTGATTTAGATCTTATCATGATAGCATGTGTCATGAATTTTGTCAATAGCTGATTTTTGATTATTGTTAAGGTAGAGATACACTTGACATCGCATATAATCGGATAGAGAACTTATTCTTCAACCATCTTCAATTGTAATTCACATAGAGATATAGTGGGTTAGTTGATTAAGGTATTTAACGGATTTCTATCTTAATTGTGGATTGACGTTAATATGGGTATTATGCATCGAGAGGTGGTTTTATCTGCTTTAGTGTTCTTGATTAATAATTTAGGACAGAGAATAATTGATGAGAAGTGTGTTAACTTAAATGAAGCAATAAGTGAAGTTGTGATCTTAAATCTCCGTTATCTTAATTTAACTAGTGGAATTTAATAGTAGTTTAATTTATATAATTTGAAATTTATTCTTTTAAATAAGATTGAGTTGGTTACGGGTTAGTAGTTGGTGATTTTTGTTAAATAATTCTCTGTGGGAACGATACTCTATGTAAGTCCCCAACTTTTATAAATAAAGATGAATTTTCTAGAAATATTATTTTTGAATATTATGGAGTAAATTTGATATAATGTTATAGTTGTGGGTAATATTTATAAATTTTGCAAAGTAAGCAAGTTGTTATAAAATATTCGTTTGGTCGGGGAATATTCTTTTTGTCGGAAAATATTCGTACGAGGACACAATTATTGGTGGATCCCATAACGGAATTATTGTCGGATTGAGAAAAACGACAAAAATACTTTATGAAAATAACGGCGAAAGTTTTATCGTTAACTGTTGAAACACCCGGTGTTAAAAGTACAGTAATACGCGTGGTTGCATAGTAGCACACGGTATTGATTATTGATGCTTACGTGAGAAGTCACTCAGTTTTGCTTATTTTATGGTCCCATATTTACCCGTTTTTCAAAATAATCGGTAGAAAGTTATTTATATAATAAAATGTGGGGGCCCACAAGTGGGACCCATGTGTATGACAAAGACTTGGGTGGAAGACAAATTGTCACATGAATTGATAATAGGGGGGGGGGGAAGAATTTAATAGACACGGGAGGAGTAATATTATTGGTATTATATATATTTGATATATTGACTTTTGAGGAATGGAGGAGTATTATTTTCAAAGCACTATGTGCTTATATGTATATATATAGTATATTTTGTTTTTACTTGATTTGATTGTGGCGTATAACATCCGTGGCTGCTATAATTTTGACCGTCAAATTATCATTCAGTGCACCAGTGAACTGATGTTATATTTATATATAATATATATATATATATATATAATATATTATATTTTATATAAAAGATTTTGCTTTAATTATGGACCGTCCGATTAAAGTAAATCAATCTGGACTGTTCATGGGTTAGTTACTATGCATTCCATTCTTCTATAAATAAAAGCTCATTCCTTCATTATTTCTTATGAATTCATTGAAACTCTAGAGAGAGAAACTATAGAGAGAAAGAAGAAAAGTATTCTGCTACTTCACTACTTCTTTAATTAGTTCTTCTTTATACGGTAAGGGATATTATTCTTTTGTATTCAAGAAGAGAACTTCTGTTATTCCATTTTTTTATTGTTCTGTTGGAATAACCTGTATACGCGGGCTACCCTATACTTGGTGACATTCTTCTATTATTCTGTCTTGTCGGAATATCCTGTCTGTGCTATACGTCGGACCTGGTTCCATTTTTATTACTCAGTCTTTATTATTCTGTCGGAATATCCTTTCTGTGCTATACGTCGGACCTGGTTCCATCATTTATTATTCCACATTTATTATTCTGTTGGAACATCCTGTCGGTGCGAATTTCACCTGACCTGGTTCCGTTATTATTATTCTATTGGAATAACCTGTCTATGCGAAGTACCACATGCATGGTGATTTCTTTTGTTATTCCATTCGGTATTATACTCAGTTGATTAAAATTTTGACTTCTATACTCCATGAAATTAGAGGAATATCCTTGATATTTGCGCTTCATCCAGTATCTTTTCATGGAAATATTCTTCTAAGCATTCTTGACTTTTACTCTACAAAGCAGTATCATGTTGACAATTTGGATGTTATTGGTTCCTGGACAAATTAATTCTTGAACTTGTTTAATTGAATTCTTATATCATTGTCATCATCCTCATGTTTATATTATGTTGAAAGTCATCTGTGCCCTGTATTGCATAGATGGACTTGATATGATTATGACCAGGGATTATTCAGTATAATCATGACCGTAATGTTATAAATGATGTGAAAGTTAAAAATCCTCATTGGCCTGTAGTGCATTGATGGATAGTTGTTGGCATGATCATGACCACTAATGAATACACAAATATTCTTGGCCCGTAGTGCATGGATAATTGTGGTCGTGATACTAAAGAATATCCTTGGCCGTAGTGCAGGGGTGATTCGATGATGTGGAATATTTATAAAGCTGAGTGTCAGCGATAACAGTGATGAAAAACTTTTTTAGTCATAAAAGATAGTAGACTTTATTTTCTACTTGACTCTTTTAATGGATTGCTTGTTCCGCTGCAGTTAAACTTGATGTCTATTATATTTTATCAGTTTAACATTGTTAGAGACTAATGATAATTTATTATGCGTTATCTTAGTCATAATATTTCTTACTGGGCTAGTTGAGCTCACCCTTTCTTTCACTGTTCTCTTCAGGAAATGAGAATATAGCTGGGACGAGTCGGAGAACGGAGTGATGGTCCAGAGGATAACATTAGTAGTCCTCACTATTCTTTGAAATAGTGTGATAATAATTGTAATGAGGACTCCTTTTGAGTTTGTATAATCTCTAGTAGACAATATTTGTATTCAAACTCATAGTTTATGTTTTGTCGTATTGTACACGACAGTTGTATTAGTAAGTTGTATTTTAATTATGTACCATGTATCTGGAGACCCAAGATGGGTGATGTATACCTAATTTTGGGGGTGTACTAGTTGGTATCAAAGCTTAAGGATATGATCCCTGGCTAGGATGTGAGAATAGATCTAGGAGGGGAGAGACGGGGAATTCCTTCTCTAGTATGACCTACCTAAGTTTATTTTGGTATATAATTGGTCGGTCAGAATATATGGATAATATGTTACATGTCAATTAACTTTTGTTTTGTGGCAGTATCTGAAAATGACATCCGAGAATGTTGAGAATAGCAATGGAGCACAAGCGACCGTTGATTCACCACATATCAATAATCAGGATAATGTCCATCAGGAAGGCGACAATCCTCATGCAAACAACAACACTGACCAAATGATGAATGATGGATTGTTCAGAGGCTTTATGCAATTTATGCAACAGCAGGCGAGAGTGGCTCCTATCCAAAATGTTGGTGGAAACACTAGAAACTCTCGGACGGTCACCGCTAAAGAGGTCAAGGAGCTGGGACCACCGGAGTTTAGGGGAGAGCCAAAGCCACTTATAGCGGAAGCATCGATAAAGCAGATCACCAAGATATTTGATGTCTTGGGATGCTCCGAGGAGCAAAAGGTTCCCTTTGTCGCCTTTATGTTGCGCGGAGAGGCAAATTACTGGTGGGAATCGGTAAAACGTACTCAATATGCCGTACTGAAGATGTCTTGGGAGAAGTTCCAAGAGCTGTTCAACGACAAATAATTTCCTGAAAGTATTCGTCACATGAAGGAGGTGGAGTTGGTACGTATGACTACAGAAAAGATTTAAATGATCTGACAACGTATAAAAACCTCACAAGATCGACAAAAGAGTTATGCTGATCTTCATCGAAAGGACGTGGAATTCGATATAGGAGATCATATGTTATTACGTGTTGCTCCATGGAAAGGAGTTACGAGATTTGGAAAGAGAGAAAAACTCAATCCTCGATTCATCGGCCCATTTTTAATCCTCGATCGAGTAGGAACTGTGGCCTATAGACTCGCTTTACCGCCAAGTATGTCTCATGTTCATAACGTTTTTCACATATCCATGTTACGTAAATATGTGGAAGACCCGAACCACATCATTGAGTTAGAAATGGACGAAATAGCGGAAGATTTGACGTATGAAGAGGTTCCTGTTCAAATCTTGGATAAGAAGGAACATATTCTACGCTCCAAGGTTATACCTCAAGTCAAAGTTTGTGGAGAAACCACGATGTTGAGGAAATGACTTGGGAGTTAGAATCTGAAATAAAATCAAGGTATCCTTACCTCTTCGATATACCAGGTACGTACCCTAATTTTGAGGGCAAAATTTCATAAGAAGGGGAGTTTGTAAGACCCCAACTTTTATAAATAAAGATGAATTTTCTATAAATATTATTTTTGAATATTATGGAGTAAATTTGATATAATGTTATAGTTGTGGGTAGTATTTATAAATTTTGCAAAGTAAGCAAGTTGTTATAAAATATTCGTTTGGTCGGAGAATATTCTTTTTGTCGGGTAATATTCGTATGACGACACAATTATTGGTGGACCCCACAATGGAATTATTGTCGGATTGAGAAAACGACAAAAATACTTTATGAAAATAACGGCAAAAGTTTTACCGTTAACTGTTGAAACACCCGATGTTAAAAGTACAGTAATACGCGTGGTTGCATAGTAGCACACGGTATTTATTATTGATGCTTACGTGAGAAGTCACTCAGTTTTGCTTATTTTATGGACCCCCATTTACCCGTTTTTCAAAATAGTCGGTAGAAAGTTATTTATATAATAAAAGGCGGGGGCCCACAAGTGGGACCCATGTGTATGACAAAGTCTTGGGTGGAAGACAAATTGTCACATGAATTGATAATAGGGGGGGGGGAGAATTTAATGGACATGGGAGGAGTAATATTATTGGTATTATATATATTTGATATATTAACTTTTGAGGAATGGAGGAGTATTATTTTCAAAGCACCATGTGCTTATATGTATATATATAGTATATTTTGTTTTTACTTGATTCGATTGTGGCGTATAACATCCGTGACTGCTATAATTTCGTCCGTTAAATTATCATTCGGTGCACCAGTGAACTGATGTTATATATATGTATATATATATATATATATATATATATAATATATTATATTTTATATAAAAGATTTTGCTTTAATTATGGACCGTCCAATTAAAATAAATCAATCTAGACCGTTCATGGGTTAGTTACTATGCATTCCATTCTTCTATAAATAGAAGCTCATTCCTTCATTATTTCTTACAAATTCATTGAAACTCTAGAGAGAGAAACTATAGAGAGAAGGAAGAAAAGTATTATGCTACTTCACTACTTCTTTAATTAGTTCTTCTTTATATGGTAAGGGATATTATTCTTTTGTATTCAAGAAGAGAACTTCAGTTATTCTATTTTTTTATTGTTCTGTTGGAATAACCTGTATACGCGGGCTACCCTATACTTGGTGACATTCTTCAATTATTCTATCTTGTCAGAATATCCTGTCTGTGCTATACGCTGGACCTGGTTCCATTTTTATTATTCCGTCTTTATTAATCTGTCAGAATATCCTGTCTGTGCTATACGCTGGACCTGGTTCCATTTTTATTATTCCGTCTTTATTAATCTGTCAGAATATCCTGTATATGCTATACGTCGGACCTGGTTCCATCATTTATTATTTCGCATTTATTATTCTGTTGGAACATCCTGTCGGTGTGAATTTCACCTGACCTGGTTCCGTTATTATTATTCTGTTGGAATAACCTGTCTATGCGAAGTACCGTATGCATGGGGATTTCTTTTGTTATTCCATTCAGTATTATACCCACTTGATTAAAATTTTGACTTCTATACTCCATGAAACTAGTGGAATATCCATGATATTTGCGCTTCATCTAGTATCTTTTTATGGAAATATTCTTCTGAGCATTCTTGAATTTTACTCTACAAAGCAGTATCATGTTGACAATTAATTCTTGAACTTGTTTAATTGAATTCTTATATCATTGTCATCATCCTCATGTTTATGTTATGTTGAAAGTCATCTGTGCCCTGTAGTGCATAGATGGACTTGGTATGATTATGACCAGGGATTATTCGGTATAATCATGACCGTAATGTTACAAATGATGTGAAAATTAAAAGTCCTCATTGGTCCGTAGTGCATTGATGGATAGTTGTTTGCATGATCATAACCATTAATGAATACACAAATATTCTTGGCCTGTCGTGCATGTATAATTGTGGTCGTGATACTAAAGAATATCCTTGGCCGTAGTGCAGGGGTGATTCGATGATGTGGAATATTTATCAAGCTGAGTCTCAGTGATAACAGTGATGAAAAACCTTTTTATTCATAAAAGATAGTAGACTTTATTTTCTACTTGACTCTTTTAATGGATTGCTTGTTCCGCTGCAGTTAAACTTGATGTCTATTATATTTTATCAGTTTAATATTGTTGGAGACTAATGATAATTTAATCTGTGTTATCTTAGTCATAATATTTCTTACTGGGCTAGTTGAGATCACCCTTTCTTTCACCGTTCTCTTCAGGAAATGAGAATATAGCTAGAACGAGTCGGGGAACAGAGTGATGGTCCAGAGGATAACATTAGTAGTCCTCACTATTCTGTGAAATAGTGTGATAATAATTTTAATGAAGACTCCTTTTGAGTTTGTATAATCTCTAGTAGACAATATTTTTATTCAAACTCACAGTTTATGTTTTGTTGTATTGTACACGACAGTTGTATTAGTAAGTTGTATTTGAATTCTGTATCATGTATCTGGCGACCCAAGATGGGTGATGTATACCTAATTTTGGGGGTGTCACACTCTACTCATCACTTTATTTTTTGTTGACCACGTATACTTGCGTGTTGTGCGTATATAGATTTTACCCAACAAGTTTTTGGCGCCGTTGCTGGGGAATTAGTTTAATATTTTTTACCAATATTAATTTTAATCAAATTTGTCTTAATTTAAACATTTTTATTTTTATTTTTAATTCTCTTCCTATATTTGTTTCTTTTCAGGTACCATGGATAACGTTGCGTATCAATAGCCATACACGAACATGACTCAACTAAGGGAAACGGGGATTGATAGACTTAATGCATTTTTCGTAATGTCAGCACAGATTGAAGAACTTTCGAGGAAGTTGGACGTTTTTGCAATCCAATGGAGTCGAAGGATTACAATTATTTGTGACTATTGTGCTGGCAACCACCCGAGTAATCAATGCACCATCAATCTTGGGGCGGTACAGTATGGTGGTAACTACCTCAATCAGTATTCATATGATAATTATGATCAAGTTTGGGGGTATCACCCGGATTCTTCATGGAGCTACAACTATCAAGACCAATACTCTATTCCAGATCCAACATACACGCCAGATTTCTCATATCAACCTACATTAAAAGAAGAAAAGTCAAAGTTGGAGGAATTGTTGTCCAAGTTTATAGCATCAAATGAGGAGAGGAGGATAAATCAAGAGTGGTCAATTCATAATCTGCAGAACCAGATAGATCAAATACTCAAAGCCTTGAACAATTGTCCTCAAAACAATTGGTGTTATGTCGAGGATTCCGAGATTGATGAAGTACATGAGCCAAATCTACAACTGGATGAGACACGAGATGTTGAAAAAAAAGAGACAAATGGGTATAATGACAACAAGGTCGGTGAAGAACTAACTATGAGTACCAACGGGGATTTGCAAAACCATGCCTATTAGGTAGTCATATCGTCGGCGAAGCTCTTTATGACATAAGAGCTAGGGCAACAATGAAGCCGTGCTAGGATGAGAAAGAGAAGATATACGAAGAGTCCATTGTGCTTGACACACTTCCATGCCCAAATATGATCACAAACATAATGGAGATAGAACCTAGTTATTTGCCCTTCTTCATGGAGATTATACCAGAACAAAGCATGCTGGGTGAATTTAATGCAATGGTCATCGTAAATGGTAACCTACTAAAAGCTATATTATTTCTGATGGATGGAGGGTTCCTCATTTATCGAAGAGGAATTGGATAGCGTTAACCAGACAAAGTCAGGCTGAAAGACTATAATTCAAGCGCTAACTAGGAGGCAACCCATGAATTTTTATTTATTTATATGCTTTCCTAGTTTATTTAGTGGATAGGAATCCAAGTGTTATTCTAATCCATGTTGTCTCTCTCTTCATTGTAAGTATTGGAGGTTCAATGGATAAGAAAATGATCGTCGCCGCCAGCGCCACCATCACCACAAGCTTAAATTATTATAGGGAAGTCCTCGTCCACTTCATGCTTTATTTTACAATCAGAACATTGTAATTGTTAAGTTTGGGGGAGTTAAATAATTTAGGTTTATTTATGTTTGCATTCATGTAGTGTAATTGCATAATAGTTTGCATAGTAGAGTAGTTGCATAATAGTTTATATTTATAACTATAAAAAAAATTCAAAAAAAAAATAATAGTTAGTTACTATGTTCATCTTGCATGATTCCAGCTATTAGATAGTTACAGTTTATTTTGGCCAATGATGAGATTGGAATTGGGTAGACAAGTATAGTACTGATTATTAAAGCTTTGATGTGATTTCTTGTTATGAATCGAGTCTTTTTCTGTTTGAAACTTGTATAATAAGGATATCGCAGTAAAACCAAATTGTTGATTGATTGAGTTTAAATGGATACATAATGAGATTCTAAAGGATAATGCTAGTTTGAATGAAAGAATGACAAGAATAAATAGTGATGGCTAAAGTTAGACAAGAACCTAAGTTTGGGGGAATATTTGGGGTATATAAGCTATAAAAAAAGAAAGAAAAAGAAAAAGAAAAAGTATGAATAAACACCGTGGCGTGCTTGTCTAGTTTTGTGGTCTTTGTTACTTGAGTAAGTAATCCCGAGGGGATTGTCTTTACACCTAGCGCCCTAAGGTCTTAATGGTCTGGGAGTAGTTGGTCGAAAGCTCGTTAAGGTAGCATTGAAAAGCCTAAGGGAAGAAGACATTGAATAGCTATATGTATATAAATATTTTTTGAATAAAACGTGAAATAAGAGCAAAAAGCCCCCGTAGATGAAAAATAAAGCATAAGTATCCCATGTTGACCCGCGATATTGGTAATTATTTGATTTTAGTTGGATCTAACTTATTTTTGAATTTCTTGAGTTTACACTGTATGATGCCTTCGAAGAGACTTGTTATGTGTTAAATTTGATTTTATATCAGTTAACATTGTTGTAGAGCACACACGCACTATATTCATGATAACAGTCTAAGATTTGATGATTGATTGAGAAGTTACTGATGAGTTCTGATATGATGTATTATTGTGTTTACTTGATTTTTCTAAGGCCGGTTGAATAGACTTGTTTCTGTCATTACTGCGGGATTCATAGGCATGTAGATTAGTTGCATTGCATAACATTATTGTTTTGTGTTTTTGCTTGAGGATAAGCAAATGTTTAAGTTTGGGGGTATTTGATAAGTAGGTTTTATACCTACATATCCGATATCTGTTACTTGAATTATTTTCTTAATCTCATGTTTCTTAGTTACTTTTCATGCATTTTGTGTTTGTTTTGTAGATTATATGCTTGGGAGTTGAAATCGCAAAGAATTGGTATGAAAACGCAAAGAAAAGCAATTCGGACATTGTTTGGGCTTTTATGCTTATTTCATGTTCTTGGTTTGGAACTTGGATTACATTGTAAAGTTTCTTCTTAGCTCTCCGGAACATCTTGAATCATCAAAATCGTAGTTTGGATGCAAGAGTTATGACATTTGTACCAACGGACGTCGAACGTCACTGTTTTGGGTGGCCATTTTTATAGCAGTCACTTCAAGCCCAATTTCGACCTTCATCCGTTCGTTAATTCTCAATTCTCAAAGAATAAAAGTTGTAGATATTGTTGATATCTTTGATTTAATAGGTAGCAGGCCTCGTAACTCTTCACGGATCAAAGGTTATGGCCGTTTTCCTAATGGACGTCAGAGTAGAAAATATTTCGTCACAAAACCACCGCCGGGGTGGGCGTACCAGCCACAAGTTAGAACCCTAGCCCGCCGGGGCGGGCCCAAATCAAGTATAAAGCCCCACCGGGGCGGGGGTAGCCCAGAAAATGTGAGAAAAGTGCGAATTTTGGTCCAATTTGAGTCCGGGAAGGATTGTTTTGATCCGATTTACACAAGGACTTTCAAGAGAACTTCCAAGAGGACTTAAAGACATATGAAGAGACTTATAAAAGGAGGAGAATAACTAGGATTAGGGGAGATGAGAGACCAAAGTGAGGATTCCATTCGATTAGATTAGAGTAAATTAGATTAAAACACTAGTTCTAATTAGATTTGGAGATTGAAACAACTTGAAGACTATTGAAGATCAAGAGCAGGAGCTTGAGGAAGATGGAGATTTGCTGAGAACAAATTTATTCTTTAATCTACTCTTATTTTTTTTCTTTTAATGTGTATTCAATTGTGGATTCTTAGTTTTAATTCAATAATCATGAACTAATTATTTGTTTGAGATTACAATGGATCTTATTGTGTAGTTTATTTTAATATGCTTCGCTATCAATTATTATGTTCTATTGTGAGGATTGTCTATTGTGATTTGGACTTAATTGTTTAATTGATTGACCATCAATTACCGTGATAATCTATATGAACTCGAGAGATGAAGTATTGATTTAGATCTTATCATGATAGCATGTGTCATGAATTTTGTCAATAGCAGATTTTTTATTATTGTTAAGGTAGAGATACACTTGACATCACATGTAATCAGATAGAGAACTTATTCTTCAACCTTCTTTAATTGTAATTCACATAGAGATATAGTGGGTTAGTTGATTAAGGTGTTTAACGAATTTCTATCTTAATTGTGGATTGATGTTAATATGAGTATTATGCATCGAGAGGTGGTTTTATCTGCTTTAGTGTTCTTGATTAACAATTCAGGATTGAGAATAATTGATGAGAACTGTGTTAAATTAAATAAAGCAATAAGTTAAGTTGTGATCTTAAATCTCCGTTATCTTAATTTAACTAGTGGAATTTAATAGTAGTTTAATTTATATAATTTAAAATTTATTCTTTTAAATAAGATTGAGTTTGTTATGGGTTAGTACTTTGTGATTTTTATTAAATAATTCTCTATGGGAACGATACTCTACTCATCACTTTATTACTTGTTGACCACGTATACTTGCTTGTTGTGCGTATATAGATTTTACCCAACATAGATCTATGATCTAACAACCCAAATCACTAAAAGACACCTTCTAACACATATCTAAACAATAAACAACAACATTAACACAAAATTTTAAGGATTTCTAGAATTAGGGATTTTATACCTTTCAATCTTGATCTTTGATTTCTGACTTTTGATTGTTGTTCTTGGCTTGATAAGAGGCTAACATAGCTTAACTTTTTTTTTCTCTCTCTCTCTCACTCTAGATTTTTGAAATGGATGAGAGAGATTGGCTTGGCAATAATGAGAAGTAAAGTGCCCTTTTTTTCCCTCTTTAATTTAAATAATTTATATGATACAATGAATTATCTTATATAATTGGGCTGAGTTGCTGATATTTTCAGTCAAGGAGTTTTTGGAGTTGATCACCAACTCTCATTTGGCAAGATTTACACTTAACTTACTAAAAATGCACAAAGGGTAAAATATTCTTTTAACATTTAATTTTAATGGCATTTTAGACAATTGCTCTAACCCTTAGGGTTTAGGGTTTGAACACTTAGGTTTTAAAAATAAATTTTAGAATTTCTAAATTAGGTTTTCAAAATCAAAAAATTAATATTTCTAAATTATAATTAGAATTTTCTAATTATATTAAAATTTCTTAATCATAATTGAAATCTTGCTAATTAGGATTAGTATTTCCTAATTAAAATTTCTAATTTAGTAATTAGGGTTAAAATCATGCATTAGGGTTTACAACCAAAAAATTAGGGTTTCTAATAGATTTTTTTTTCTAATTTAGAATTTAAATTCGTAATTAGATTAGGATTTTCTAATTACTTACAACTTGAAAATTAGGATTAATATTTCCTAATTAATTTTAAAATTATTAAACGAACAATTATGTTTTCCCTAATTATAAATTATGGTTTCTAATCCAAGAATTAGGTTTTTCTAGATCAATTAGGGTTATCCCTAATTAGGTTATTATTAATAACGTTTAAACCTTCTACTGGCATTTGCATTCCCAAATTAAGGTTTCAACTTCCGAATTAGGGTTTCAGGTTCCCGGAACTAAAATTAGGGCTTCCAGAACCGGTTTTTAGGGTTCCTTATCAATCACTAGGGTTTTCTAACCGAACGTTGACGTTCTTAATATATACTTAGGGTTTGTCAAAATTTTTTTATCTGGTCAACCCTTGACCTTTAACCATATTCTGAACACATAAATGACCATACTCATAGAACATATTCACGTATACTCTTAATCCTGAATAATTCACCTAAATCCTTCACAGAATTTTGAAATCCTCAAAATTCCTTCTCAAAAATATCAAACGCATACACTTATTTTCTTTCTAGGTTCTAATATTGAACCTTAAATCAATTAATTATTTTTTTTTAAAATATTCAAATTCTCGGGTTGTCACATTACTAATCTCCATACTTTGCTTCTTTCAAATTGGTTAAGTTCTTTCTGCATGGCTTCTATCCAACTGGAGTCTTCCATATCATCCTCTATCTTCTTTGGTTCCATTTATGACAGGAAGCTTAGATAGAAACATTCATTTTGAGTGGCAACCCTTGTTTTGAGTCTTGAACTAGGATCTCCAATGATTAAGTCTTGAGTATGATCTCTTGCCCGTCTGTTTCCCGTTGGAACATTTGTCCTGATGCCTTCTTGTCTGAGATCTTCAAGATCGATTTCTGCTTCTTGGTGTGGGTGTTCGTTGTCTTGCATAGGCCTCTCTACGATCTAATTTCCTTGCTCAATGAATTCGCTCTCTAGCATTACGATCACAGTGTTGAGCTCGACGACCTTGTTCGTAGCGTCTGAATTGTCGGTCGTAGTGTCTTGAAGCATTGTTTTGTCTAAGTCTGTCTCATCAATGATGATGTTAATTGAGACTTCAACACTCAGTGTCTTCTTGTTGAACACTCTGTAGGCCTTACTGTCTGTGGCATATCCAAGAAAGATTCCTTCGTCTGACTTGGGTTAAAACTTTGTCAAGCACTACTTTTCATTGTTGAGAATGCAGCATACACAGCCGAATACATGAAAGTAGCTGACACTTGGCTTTCTTCCTTTCCACAGTTCATAGGGAGTCTTCTTAATCATAGAGTGTATGAGTGATCTGTTCTGAGTGTAGTATGCAGTGTTGATAGCTTCTGCCCAAAAGTATTCAGGCAGATGAGATGCTGCTAGTAGAGTTCTTCCAGCCTCTATCAATGTCCTATTCTTTCTCTCAGCTACTCCATTTTTTTGAGGAGTTCGTGGAGCTGAGAAGTTATGACTGATGCCATTGTCTGTGCAGAACTGGTCCATTTTTGAGAAATTGAATTCTCTGCCATGATCATTCCTTATAGCCTTGATTTTCTCTCCTTTCTCGTTCATCACCAGTCTGAACATCTTGATCAGTTGGGAGCTTGTTTCATCCTTTGAGGTTAGAAAGAAAACCCATAAAAATCTGGTGTAGTCGTCGACTATGACCAGTGAGTATCTCTTCCCTCCGAGGCTCATTGTTGGAATTGGCACAAATAGATCCATGTGGAGCAACTACAGGGGCTTGTCAATTGAGTTAGCAGTTTATCTCTTGAAAGAGCTTCTGGTCTGCTTTCCAAGCTGACAAGCATTGCATGACTTTTCTTTAACAAAGTTGAACTTTGGTAAGCCTGCAACTAGATCTTTTGAGGCAAGTTTGGACATGCTCTTGAATTTGAGATGATACAGTCTTCGATGCCATAACCAACTTATTTCTTCAGATGCTTTAGCCAGAAAGCATATTGTCTCATCTGAGCTTAGTTATCCAAGATCTACTGTGTAAACATTTTCTTCTCTTGTCCCGGTTAGCTTTACAGCAGATGTCTTCAAATCTCTGACTTGACACTGATTGTTGAGGATTGTTACTTGATGACCCTTGTCGCAGAGTTGGCTAATTCTCAGAAGATTGTGTTGTAGTCCTTCTGCATATGCCACTATACTAAAGGACACTTCACCATTCCCAGCTGAGCCATATCCTCTTGTCTTACCAGAGTCGTTGTCTCCAAAGATGACCGAGGGACCTTCCTTCTCTATGTAGTTAGATAAAAGGGCTTTGTTCCAAGTCATGCGCCTTGAGCATCCACTGTCCATATACCAGGTTGTGATCGTGGAGCTCTTTTCCTGTGGTAACATTAAACCTTCATTTTGGTACCCATACTTGCATGGGTCCTACTTCTTTAGTACCCTTGGGAACCCAAATCTGCTTGATTTTGGGTCTCACATGCATGGAATTAAAATAGCATTTTGCAGCCTTGTGACCAACTTTATAGCACACAAAACATCTAATATGATGCATGCTTGGGTGTGTGTTAGAATTCTTCCTCCATTTGGACTTTTGTGGATCTTTATTTATCCTTTTATTAAGCTCATTTTCCTTCTTCCATGTGTCCTCGTGTTTCATAATTTGTGAGGAGTGTACCTTGCCTCTACTATACCTTCCCAGTTGGTTCGTAGAGTTGGTCTTACTCGACTCTACGATCCTTTGAAGTTGGTGAGTAGTGGCTGGGTTACTTTTCTCTTTTCTGAAACCTAGGCCAACATGAGATCCCTTACTCCTTGGAATATGGATTGAATCAGTAGTGCAGGGTTTGACTGGCTCATCCTTTTGTGAGGATTTCACAAATATAATGCCTCTACTAAAACTTAAAGCATTACTGATGCTAGTTTCCTTTACCTTTTCCACACATGGCTCTAAGGTAGATTCCCCAAAGCCTAAACCTCTTCTGTCAGAGTCACTTCTCTGGCTAGAGATCAGGGAGTCCATGGATGAAGAGGATTTATTCCATGTAGAGATTAACTTTTCTAGTTCCTCAATTTTAGAGGTTAGGCTTGACTCTCTGTGTGCATTGAGCTCATTGGTTTGTTTTAAGAGCGTATTCTTAGCTTCAAACTTGGAGAGAGAGTCAGTACTTAGAAGGGTTGTTTCCAGTTCTTCTTGAACTTTCTCTTTCTCCTTTTGAAGAAGTGAATAGTCCTTAGACATAACTCTAAACCATTTCATGTATTGATACAAATCAGATGTTATGACATGCAGTGTAGTTCTTAAATTATCAATGTCTACATCAGGATAATTGAAGTCAAATACCTCATCTATACTTCATGTATGTTGAAGTTCTGTTTGTCCTTTACATTCTTGGCCATTAGACAAAGATTTGCCATTTGAGGATCTTCATCATCTCTAGATTCAGGAGTTGAGTCATTGTCTGAGTCACTCCACGATCCTCCAGCTACAAGGCCTTTGTCTTTCTTCTGAGGCCTTTTGTTGCCTTTGTATTCCTTCTTTGGATGTGACTTCTTTTTTAGTTCTTCTGTGAGAGGTTTATTGCAGTTGGCAATGAAATGGCGAGGCTTCTTGCAATTGTAGCATAGATCATTAATCTGCTCCTTGCTGCTATAATTGTTGACTTTCTTTGGCTTGCTGGTTTTGCCTTGACGCATGAACCTTCTGAGTCTTTTCACCAGCATTGCAAATTCCTCATCATCATCTTCATCATAGTCAGAGTCAATTTCAATGTTGACTTTGGAGGTGTATTCAGTTGCTTTGAGGGCAACACCCCTATACTTCTTTTTTCCTTCGGATAGAGTTTCTGCTCGTTGAGTCAGCTCCAATTCGTATGTAAGAAGATTTCCATATAACTGTTGAACAGTCATCTCATGGAGATTCTTTGACTCTCTAATAGGAGTGCTTTTGGCATCTCACCTGCTTGGTAAGGCTCTCATGAACTTTATGATTAGATCTTTGTTTGGATAGATCTTTCCATAGGCTCGTAGGGAGTTGAGCAGAACATTGAATCTCTCGTAGGTGGCAGTGACGTTTTCTCCTTGAATGTGTGCAAAAATTTCATATTGTTGTGTCATGAGAGATTGTTTGTTTTCTCTGACTTCTTCTGTTCCTTCATGTATGATGAGCAGTGCTTCCCAAACCTCCTTTGCTATTTTGTTGTTGACCACATTTTCGAACAGATCATCTTATAGGGATTGAAACAAAATGTTATTAGCCTTCTTGTCGAGTTGAACATCTCTCTTCTCGTTGTATGTCCATTCTCCTTTGACCTTGATCTATATTCTGTTTGGGTCATCTGTAGTTTGTGCAAGCTTGGTCGAAACGTAGGGCCCATTCTGAACCGTTTCAAATAGATCTTCATCTATTGAATCCATATATGCTTGCATCCAAACTTTTTAATTGGCGAAAATATCTTTGTTGCACATAGGTAGCTTGCTGCCTCCTTCAGTATTTGATTCGCTTGGTAAGTGTGCCATTGGATCTACTCATGCTTTGTAGGCTGTATAATAGAACATGCTCTGATACCAATTGTTAGTTCCCGGAGGCATAATAGTTATCTAGAAGGGGGGTTGAATAGATATTTAATTTTTTTTCGTTTTAACTTGTTAATTAATAATGATTAAAACACAGCGGAATTAATATTTGTTTTAATCTCCCTTAAGATATAGTCAATTAATGAGAGTGAGGCAGTTATAGCAGTTATAGCAAGAATGTAATAGACACAACAGTGTTAAGTGGTTCAGAGCACTTACAGCTTTTAGTCCACTCTTCTACTCCTCGAGTAGGAAATCCACTAAGGATGTCTTTTACACTTTCTGAATCTCATAGATTCCTTCTAGACCAGCAGTCTAGGAACTTCTTAGTTCACTCTTGAACTCTTCAAGTCCAGCAGACTTGGTTCTTCACAGTTCACTTAGAACTCTTCAAGTCCTTCTGACTTGGAACTCTTACTTCAGCTGATTGGTAGTTTTTGAGTTCTTGGTTGGTGCTACTCAGTTACCGTTTAAGAACTTGTTCGAAAGAACTGAGTAGATGAGCAAGCTTTCTCTTTTTCTCAGATTGTAGAGTTGAGCGTTGAGTGTTATTGTGTGTTTTGTTCAATGCTTGCTTGGTTATCTCATCTGCATCTGTTTTGTATATATGTGATCCTTGAAATCTATCTGTTGAAGCCATTTATTGAAGCATTAAATGCGTTTGACATTTCTGAACTTTGATGGAGACTTTTCTGCATACCTTCTGAATTGTATTCTGGCCCACTGACACAGCATACTGCTTTCTCACCTAACACCTGAAAAGGTGTTTTCCTTTGTGATATGGTCTTTTCCTTAGCTTCTTCAATACGTTTCTTTTGTTGTATATTAAGGATATCCTTTGTGCCATTGGGACTGGTGAGGACTTCAACATATAAACCCTATTCCATATTTGTTGGACTTTATCTCCAAGCAATAAGTTAAGGCTCGATGCTTCTGAAACAAGGCAGATGATACTCTTTGATTCTGGTCGTGGTGTCTTGTCACCTTGATGCTTGATGTAATGCTATCTAATGAGAGCACTACAATTTCTCTTAAAGACTTTCACACTACGATCTTCACTTGCTTATCTTGCAAGCTCTATATTTCTGAGAGCACACTACGATCTCTGAGTTGGCTCGGCAAACATTGGGACCACTCTACGATTTTTCAGAGATACCCTTCAAGGCAGGCATACTGCGATCCTCGATGCTCTACGTTTCTGCCTTGGCTTTTGCAATCTTGATCAGCTTGACACACTACGATCTCTTCGAAGCCTATCTATTACATCTCAAGATCACCTAACATCTTTGATCACTTTATCTATACATACTTTTACAGAATTATACACACTAAAGGTTTAGATCAACCTAACAGATTTGATCTATCACTAAGTCCTTGTACATACATTCCTGGAAGGACTTTACATATACTCATAAGCATTTACTTTAAATATCAAATCATAATATGCACTCTCCCAACAGAAAGGTCCGACGAGCCTTCTACAAGCAAAGGCAATGGCAAAGTTAACAAGAGATGAAGACTTGTTGTCTATTTGATGTATTTATGTTTCAGACTTATGTTAAAGTTATGTAAGACTTATTATTTGTTTATGTTTCCGCATTTGAGATTTAAGTTTAGTATGACCTGGGATTGATGTATTTACATTCAGATGTTGTAATTCCATAAGGAGATGATTTATTTCTATCTATTTATGGTTTTTCATTTATTATAGGTAGATAGATACATGATATTTGGACAGTGAACACCAAATCCCATGGGAATTGAAGTACCTAGATTTGGGGCTATCACACTTACCATAATAAGGGTAGATTTAGGAAAAGCAATAATATACGAAACTGCAAATGGATTTTCACCTGTCATGCGCTAATCTGCGTAGACAGGTTATTCCCACAGATTAAAGAATGAATACGAAGATAATATCCCTTACGGGTATTGAACAAAAATAATATTTTTTACAAATAAAAAAATAATACCCCTAACGAATACGAAATAAATAATACCCCTTACCTTAGTAGAAGATTGGATACTACAATAATGAAGTAGCAGAATACTCTTCTTCTTTCTCTATAGTTTCTCTCTCTACAGTTTCTCTTGTGAGTCTTAGTGAATTGGTGAGAATGAAAGAAGAAATAATTTTCTATTTATAAGAAAATATAGTTTTGATAATTGCACATTAGGGGATCGACTTATTACAGTTTAGTACCTCATTAATTAAACCTTAGTCTAGGTGACATCACGATGACATCACGGTGACATCATGATGATATCATCCTTACATCATTTTTGTCTCTTTAAGGATGATGTCATGCTTACATCATCTCTTCTGTAACGATCAAGAAATTTGTAATTTAATTTATATATTTATTGATTAAATAAATATTTAAAATAATTTATTTATTAGGAGAAAAATAATTGATGAATTGTGGTGCATTAATTTAGTAACTAAATTGATTAATGTTAATTAAATTAAATAATAGTAATTTTTATTTGAAAGATTTAATTTAATAAAAATAATTAAATTAAATGAATTGTTTAATATTTAAGAAAATAAGTAAATTAAATAAAGTTATGTTTGAGTCTAATTTAGTAATTTAAATTAGATATATAATTATTTATAATTCATAAATATAATTATAATAGAAATTATTATAATTACTATTCTAAGTTATTTAAATTTACTAAACAAATGTTATTTAAATTAACTAAAGTGTGACAAGTGAAAACTATATAATATAAGACTATTAAAATAAATGGGAATGGGGGAATTGGTGTATAGCCAAATAAGGCCTTGTGGCCTTTTGTTTATTCAACTGACGCCTTTTTATTTTTTTTAACTGATAAGTACGTGCCATATCAGTTTATGTTTCACACATTTTATTTTGCTAAGGAGAAAGAACAGAGTATTGAGAGAGACAAACACATAAGAGAGTGAGAGTTTGAGAGAGTTTCTGTGATTGTCAAGTGGAAGAGAAGGATTTGGTAATCGTTTTGCTAAATCAATGTATAAACTATTCCTAATTTTAGTACTATATATTGTATATGATTTGGAAATCATGTTGAATTGATATGTATATATATATGTAAGGTGTTAGAACCTGTTAATCATCATTTGTGAGTGTTATTTGATGATTAAATGCATGAAATTTGGGTTTATAGGGAGAAAAGTAAATAACAGTGTATGTTTATGAAAAATGGCTTAATAAAGTACAAAGTTTCATGTTTAATATGTATGAGAATCTGAAAATTGATGTTGGATTATGTTAGTATGTTAAGAAATGAAAGTGACGTAGTTTGAATCACATAAATTGGTTAAGAAATAAATTCGTGGCGATCGAATTCGGTAAAAGTGTCAAAATTGGGGAAATTTGGAAATTTGTGTTTGAATTTATGTAAAAATTCAGTTTTTAGCGAGATATGACAGTGATGTTTTGTAAAAGAGGTTTTTCAAACCCTGTTGCTCAATAGTAATTGAGACCTTTTACACTTCTATTTTATTAAGTGTTTAGTTTGATTGATTTTATTTCCGAGATGCGAAGCATCTATAAGAAAATAATGTACAAAATAATGCCGACTTCCTCGTGGGTATGAGAACCATCTGAGGAAATTTAGACATCGTAGATAAATTTACAAGCTACTTACAGCTGAAAAAGGTCCATCATGGAAACCGAATCTAGATCCAGTAGACTGAATCGGTGATCACATGATTCCTAGTTGCACATGATACCACAATTTGAATGAAAGAAGTAAGCAGGTATATACATAAAAGCTATAAATATATATATATATATATATATATATATATATATATATATATATACAGACATGATCAGCCACAACGAAACACCTCCATGGGGGATTAAAAAAGGTAAATAAAGCTGTAAAAGCTATCAACCACCACGAAGGAAACTCCAGGTGGGACGAAGTGTAGATAAAGCTGTACAAAGCGATCAACTGCCACGAAGTGAACTCCAGGCAGGAAGAAACATAAAGAAAGCTATAAAAGTGATCAACTGCCACGAAGTAAACTCCAGGCAGGATGAAAAATGTTTATATATATATATATATATATATATATATATATATATATATATATATATATATATATATATATATATATATATATATAAGCGATAAATGCATCAGATTTAAAATCCAGGCTCATCGAACAGAGTTCGACAACAGTTCATATATATATATATATATATATATATATATATATATATATATATATATATATATAAGCGAGTAAATGCTCTTGATGTAAAATCCAGGCTCATCGAATAGAGTTTTACATACAGTTAATATATATATATATATATATATATATATATATATATATATATATATATATATATTAAAGTAGTAAACGCTCCAGACCAAAGTCTAGGCTCATCAAACAAAGTTCGACACACAGTTAATATATATAAGTATATATATATTCTAGCAAGTAAACGCTCCAGATCTAAGTCTAGGCTCAATCAAGGCATAACTCTATAATGTTAGTCCATATATATATATATAAATATTTATGTATATACAAACTGAAATAAAACCACGGACTGAAGTCTGAACAAACACATTCAACACAAATCTCAACGTGAAGATAGGTGTGTGCAAAGATGAAGAGAAAAACTTTAAAGTGTGTGAGAAGACTTATAGTGGGCTGCCAAAGAAGACTTCTATATCTTTAAAGTGGATGAAACTCGGCTCCCGCCGGTACAAGAGTAGCTATATGTGAGATCACAAGTGTTTAAAATGGGAAAACACTCAGTATATTGGAAGTACGATGCAAATTTGACAGGGCTTTCTCTCTTTTTCTATCCTTAAAATGGCCACCCAAGACCTCTATTTATTGAGGGGGGAGCCACAGGTGTACCTACGGCCAGCCGCAGGTGTACCTACGATCAGCCGCATGTGTAACTATGGCCAGCCGTAGGTGTACATGAGGCTGCCCGGGTTGCCTTGAGTTTCTTGGGTCGCGTCATCTCATAGTACGTGCATGTAGGCACTGCAATGTCATCTCGAACTTTTAGAATTGCAATCCAGGCATCCGACTGAGGTATGTAGGATCTATTTCAGACCGCTGTTGTCGAGAGTTGTATAATGGCATAGGATTAGAGGTTGTACAAAGTCATGAAGATGGGACAGTGCCCTCCGGTCTTCAAGCTTCAAACTTTATCCGTTAGGCACAATAGTCACTCAGGATTGGTTTTCCTTGATTCTTGTGGGACATCGTTGTGTAGAAAGGTGTATATGAAATTTTGAGATGGCGTGATGTGGCTATAGAGTTGTGAGATGATGCCTTTTCCCCTCACCGGAGTTATCACCAGTTTGGGCTGATAAACAAACGTTGCTCAGGGTTATTATTGAGATTGGACTGCTGCAAATGTTGAAGGTCCTTAGTGTAAACTCTGAGGTGTGCCTGTCCTCCCGGTGTTATCTCCGGGTTAGTACTGAGTGTCTCGTTATGAGCGCCGAGATTGAAGCTAGGTGTATTTAAAAAAAACATTTTCGGGCTTATCGACGGAACTGTATTCCTTGGGGTGATCACCAAGGTTGGTAGCTATTCCCATGATTGGGAGTGAGACTGGATACCTCGGGGTTATCTCCGAGATTAATCGGTCTTCTCCGGTGTGTGTTCCGGTATTGGATCTGCACGCCTCGGGGTTAGCTCTGAGGTTGGAATTGTTACTCCCGGTGTGTGTTCCGGGGTTGATGTTGAACTTCCAGTAGTATCCGGATTAGATATGAACTGTCTTCCAGGGTTCCCTCTTGAAAGACGAATCTGTCCTCCTGTAATATTAGTGACAGGTGTGAAAAAAATTTTGAGTGTCAACAGATGCGCCTCTTTATCATACTCATGCAATGTAATGCAATGCATGGGTAAGATAAAGAATCCTTGACACTTGAAATGCCAAAAGACAAACATGATACTAAATGTTGCAACATGATATAGTGTGTGATGCATGTGTGCTGGGTTGTTACCCAACATGCTGGGGATGATTGCTGGATCCTTATAATGTTTACCGAGGATTGGCAACTATGACCTGATCGGATGTGTGATCCGAATATGTTAAGATGTTGATGTTGGAGTTATCACCAAAGTCCTGAATCCTTGATACAGACTTAATTCCAAAGAGGTGCCTCTTATGTGTAAGAGATCAGTGGGGATAAGGCTTTATCTTTTTGAGGATGTGTATAACATATTCCATCATCAATCCTCTTTGATGATGTTGACCTTTCCTGGTTTGTATCGCCAGGATATGTCAAGATTCTATTGGATTTACTGCCAACAACATATGCTGTCTGGATTACCTGACCTTAATTGATGTGTACTTCACCGACGTGTGAATCAACGGATGAAAACCCTGTGGGGTAGACTGTCAAGGTTGATTAACCTTCGCTGACGTGTGAATCAATGGCTAATATTTGGTGGGCAGATTGTCAAGACTGTTTAACCTTCATTGATATGTGTGTCAACGGAACATTGCGTTATGACCCTCGCTGGGGAATATGAATACCAACGTACGTAATCATCGAACAGCTTTTGATGCCTCGATGGGTTTACTTGCCATCGGCTGAAATAACATCAAGGCTGCTTGACCTTCACTGATACGTACATCAATGGATGATAATGCGTGGTGACCCCTGCTAGGGAATACGTTGTAACCCCCACCGGGGCATGCGTTTGTACCCTCGTTGATGTGTATAGCAGCGGATGGTCATCGGATGGCTTCCGATGATCTGTTGGATTTACATCCAACTGTTATAATGATGTCAAGGCCGCTTGACCTTTCGTTGATGTATGTGTCAACGGATTAACATGCGTTGTAACCCTCGTCGGGGTTCCACGTTCTAACCCCCGTCGGGGATCACGTTGATCTTTAGGGTAGTGACCTGGAGTTGACGACATTGGACCAGTATCGCAGTCACCCGTCACTGATATCCTATTGTTGGGGGTTGACGACTTTGCATTATCAAAGGGTCCTTGCACTCAGGAGATATTCAAGCGTTGGTGGTTCCCTCATACTATTAGAGTCCAGTCTCGCGCCATTCAGTTCATGGGGGATATGGTTCCAAGATCCGTGATGATGATGGATTGGATAACCTGTGTCTGAGAACTGACTCATGTGACACAGATTGATAGTTTGACCCGGCGACTAGACCAGGCACATTTCTTTATCCGACATTTGGGCAGAGATCTGGCAGAGGCAGATTCGTTTGATCCTTCCAGCTCTGGCACTAGCCCCTCAGACGTCCCATTCGATTTTACTAGCGCAGATCCTCCTCTATATAGGTCTGACATCCCTGTTTATAGAGATCCAGTGACTCAGGAAGAGTTACATCAGGTGGACATGATTGATGATGTAGACATTAACACCATTGTCTTCTTCTGATGTGTATTCTCGTTATATCTTTTAATAGGCCTCTGTTAGCTATTGGGTGGCTGTGCCCCATTCTCGCTATATATTTTGATAGGCCTCTGTTAGTAGTAGGTCATCTGCGCCCCATTTCCCTGTATTTGTAGCTGTACAGAGATGATGTGTTAGATGTTGATATACTTAGGAATGTATGCACAGTTTTTTCATTCCCTATATCATATTGCTATCTATTATCTGCAGTGCATGTATCATTTTATGCATATGTATGTATGTCCAGATATATTCAGCATTGACCCCTGGATGGTCTTATGACACGGCCCGTACATATGTCTTCTTCGACAGTTAGCCGTATTGATCATACCCCACCATCATTGGTGGCATCTAGTATGCGATAGTGGTATGATAACATGTCACCATCAGACAGGGTGACCGTAGATCATTTGTTGCAGCATACTATGACCCTGTTGATGTTTCAGGTTCCTACAAGATTCGTGGATGGCATGCTGGAGCACTGCGTATTGGAGAGGCAGGCTTTCCGATTTGGGACCCAGGAGTTGACTCCCACTCTTGAGGAGTATGCACGGTTGACGATGCTACCACTAGACAGACATCGCGTACATATGGCTTTGGGGGACATGAGTCAACAGATCATGACCCTCACTGGATTGAGGCGTAGAGTGGTACAAGATGAGCTTACATCTAGCCACGTTATATCCCAGCATTTTCTATTTGACAGATTTGGCTATGAGGATAGTTATACATAACATTCTGGGGATTTCACCGCACCGAAGGATCATTGGCGTCTAGCCAGGGGTGATGTACTGCTACTGTGCGTACTGTCATATGTCTATATGCCAGAATACATGGATGAGATAGATATTAGAGTCATCATGGCAATTAGAGCTCTCACGGAGGGTCGTACCATTATACCAATGATTATAGCAGAGACTCTGAGGTCAGCTACATACTTCCGCACTTATCCAACAGGAGTGTTCACGGGCAGCTCGGTTATGCTATACATGTGGTTTATGTCACACTTGAGACCGATTGGCACCTTTAGACTACATGGGTATTGTTTCACCCATGACATGGCCATGTCATACTCCTTTCAACGATCAGAGTGTATGGATGATCTGTCTTGGTCTATGTCATTGGCAGATATCAGTGATCCGTTTAGCATATTGCCGTGTTCGGGGCTCAGCTCACCTTACAACTTTATAACTCATGCTCCGGGCATAGACTACCTCCCTCTAGCTGGCTTGAGGGGCATGACTACTTACCACCCGTTGGTCGTGATGTCGCAGTTTGACCAGTTTTAGGACTTTCATCCTTTAAAGGGGGCGTTGGGACAACGTTTAGCTTCTCGCTATCTTTCAGCAGAGGACAGATCTCGTGTGCACGCTTGTTGGCATCAGCGTGAGATAGCTAATTTTTCTGCGAGTCATCCGGGTTGTTCTGCAGAGTATTCCGCATGGATGGAGACAGAGACTGCATCTGCTGCGATAGTATCCACATTGTCGCGTAGTGATTCAGATGATTTGGAGCCTATGCAGGACATTGATTCCCACTTTGAGGTGGAGCTAGTTGCTGGGTTGCCAGCATTTCCTTTAGATTCTCCCAATACTAGCGCTATTGCGATTAAGCATTCAGCACAGTACTTTGAGCAAAGTCTTCATCTGATGACCTTCGAGAGAGACCAGGCTAGAGCCTTGATGTTGACTGCCCTTGATGGGAGAGACGCAACTCTGTTAGAGAGATATGAGGCATTAGCTCGCAGAGATGTCGCTGTCATTGAGCGGGATGAGGCCAGATCAGCCAGAGATGCAGTGATAGTTGAGCGGGATAGTGCCATATCTGCCCGAGATGTAGCCGTCATAGATAGTACTACAATGAGGTCCCTTACCACTGGCATGATCGTAGAGATGGGCGCTTAGATTGATGAGCATATGATCACCATACAGATGGCTGCAGATCTGTTGGGTCGTGTGGATACTCTCGTACAGGAGACCACAACTTCGCCTCCTTCTTCTGAGAGGGACGCCATGTTGAGCTTGTTAGCTCGCATATACCCTGACTTGTAGATGAGCTTGTATTTTTTTGCACAGACTAGCTTAGCCATTTTGTCATGTACAGTTTACATTATGTATATCAAACATCATTATATATATGGCAGGGAAATATATCATTGATCTGTGTGTATCCCTACCATCTTTGGTGTCTTGGGACTGGTTTCTGTATGGAAATGTGGAGAGGAGTGTGGCTTTCCTCTATGAGATTGACCGCACCAGAGATGTTCGCCAGTACCCCTATTCAGGAGGAGCCTAGTTAATTCTATCTCTTATGGATTGGTATTGCTCTTCAAGGTACAACCGCAGCTTAGATGGTCGCCGAATCTCCTATTTGGGAGGAGTTCAGGTAATTCCATCCCTTTGGTTTGAAGCCAATGAAATGTAGTGGATTGACTTTTGATCCCAATACCAGTTGACAAGTTTTTATGTTTTGGTAGGGGTGAGACCGCACCATGAATGGCTGCCTACGTACTCCTATTGAAGAGGAGATCAGGTCTGCGTAGTTCGAACCTGGTGCAAGAGGTTTAACGCTGTATGTGGCAGAAAAGGGTGTAGGAATGTTTTTGATGTTGTAAGGAAAAAAGGGTAGAAATGTTTTTGTTGTTTTTGTTTTATTGCGACCGGGCCATATGAAATGGTTGCCTACGTACTCCTATTGAAGAGGAGATCAGGTCAACGTAGTTCGCCCCTCAGGACGAGTGGAAAAGCGTGATCCCATGTGCAGGTCAGACTGTGGGGAGGAGAAACTTTGATCCTAGGTTGAGGATAAACTGCAAGTATGAGAAGTTTAATCCCATGTATGGGTAGCCAAACTGCAAACCCGAGAGGTTCAATCTGTAGTGGGATGACCTAAGTTGTATGAGCGCAGTGAAGCCAGTTTGCTGGCTTGAAAAGTATGTTTCCTTAAGAGGCCAAATGTGAAAAAATGTTGTATGTGGTAAAGGGTTAAAGAACCGGAATGACTAGTGATCTGATGATCCAACATCAGGATGTTTGCTTGATGGTAACTTTAGACATAGTACCATTTTACGGCATCTGAGTTGATGAGCTGTGGAAATTCATCATCGTCCATTTCTTGCATTCTGAGAGCGCCTTCTGTCAATACTTCTTTGACAACAAACGGGCCTTCCCAGTTAGGAACGAATTTTCCCTTAGATTGATCTTGGTTGTCAATGATCTTCTTCAAAACCAAGTCATGTTGTTTAAACTTTCGTAGTCGGACTTTTTTTTTGTAGAATCTGGCGATCCTTTGTTGATATAACTGACCATGGAAGATAGTCGCGGTTCGCCTTTCATCTATTAGAGACAATTGGTGATACCTATCTTGTACCCATTAGTCTTCTTCCAGCTGAGCGTCTATCAACACTCTGAGGGATTCCATTTGAACTTCTATGGGGAGCACTATTTCCATCCAATAGGTTAATGTGTAGGGGATTGCCCTAGTGGAAGTGCGTATTGAGGTTATGTAGGCTAAAAGAGTAAGAGGCAATACGTCAGGCCAATCTTTGTGGTTGACGGACATCTTTTGTATAATTTTCTTGATGTTTTTGTTAGCCTCTTCAACAGCACCATTCATCTTTGGACAGTAGATGACGGAGTTAAGATGTTTGATGTGGAATTTACTGCATAACTCCTCCATCTTCTTGTTGTTGAGGTTCTTAGCATTGTCTGATACAATCACCTCGGGTTGTCCATATCGACAAATGACATTGTTTCTAATGAAAGCAATGATGACTTCTTTGGTAACCCTGGGGAAGGAGGCTGCTTCTACCCACTTGGTGAAGTAGTCGATCATGGTGAAAATAAATTGATGTCCATTACTGGATTTAGGCTCAATAGGCCCAATAACGTCCATTACCCACATTTAGAAGGGCCAAGGTGAACTCATATTGTTGAGTTCCCGTGGAGGGGTGTGGATAGCATTCCCATGAATTTGGCACTGATAACATCTCCTGATGTGGTCATTGCAGTCAGCTTTGAGAGAGAATCAGTAATGTCCTGTCCTAAGGATCTCATTCATAAGCCTTTGAGCTTGGTCTTTGTCTAAACATCTGAGGAGACCTAATCCTGCATCTCTTTTGTAGAGTACATCTCCGCTCAGGTAGAATTTCATAGCAAGTCGATGGATCCGACTTTTCTCAGTCAGGCTCACCTCAGCGGGTATAGATCCATCTCGTAGATATTCCTTGATATGTTGATACCAAGGATGTTGGATGAGAGGTAGCTCATCTGATACTTCTCCAACGTAGTTCCCATAGGCTGGTGCCTTGTGTAGGGCAATTGTGACGCATGGCAAGTGTCCTTTGTTAAATATGTTAATAATGGAAGCCAACGTTGCTAATGCGTCTACAAAGTCATTCCTATTACGAGGAATGTGTAGAAAGGAGATTTCTTCTAACTCCAAAACCATATGTAAAACTTGCCGATGGTAAGACAGCAAATGTAGCTCTTTGGTTTGATAGATTCCCTTGGATTGTCTGACCACTAACTCCGAATATCCAAAGACAATTAACTGCTTGACGCCCATTAAACGGGGAAGTTCTAGCCCTATGAGACATCCTTCATACTCAGCTGTGTTGTTGGTGCTGACAAGATGTAATTTGACGGCTACGGATACTGCTCCCCCATACTAGATACTAGAACTGCTCTAGCTCTAGCCCCTTCCATATTAACAGCTCCATCGAAATACATCTTCCATGCTTGGCATGTATCGTACTGATGGTGTATCAAATCCCCTGAAGGTGCAACAGCCACTTGATTCGCAATTCCTTGACCTTTGATGGACTTTTGAGTCACATATATGATGTCAAATTGTTGTAGGATCAACTGCCATCTGGACAGTCGGCAATTTAACATGGGTTTATTGAACACGTACTTGAGAGGATCCATGCGGGATATGAGTGGGTTGTGTGACCAATGAGGTAATGTTGTAACCTCATGGACGCCCATGCTAAAGCACAACAAGTCTTCTCAATCAGAGTGTACTTGTGTTCACTGCTGCTAAATCTTTTGCTAAGGTAATAGATAGCTTGTTCTTGGCCTCTATCGTCTTTCTGTCCCAGCATGCAGCCCATGGCATTGTCACTTATGGACAAGTACATGAACAGGGGAACATCATCCCTGGGTGGTACCAAAATGGGAGCTTTGACTAGCTATTCTTTAATTGTGAGGAAGACATTTAGGTACCCATCATTCAATTTCATTGAGGAGTTCTTCCTTAACAACTTGAAGATTGGCTCACAGGTTGCTGTGATTTGAGAGATAAACCTGCTAATGAAGTTGATTCTTCCCAAAAATCCACGTATTTCTTTCTCTATCTGAGGAATGGGAATTTTCGTGATGGCCTGGATTTTGGTAGGATCCAGCTCAATCCCTTTGTGACTGCCTAGAAATCCTAGAAACTTGCCTGATTTAATGCTAAAGGCGCACTTGGTTGGATTCAACTTCAATTTGTACTTACGCAACCGGTTGAATAGCTTCTTGAGATGGTCTAGGTGGTCATCCTCCTTCCGAGACTTGAAAATGATGTCATCCACGTGGATTTCTATCTCTTTGTGCATTAATTCGTGGAAGAGGCGTGATGAAAGCAGATTTCTCACGATCTTCCTCAACAACCATGATCTGATGGTACCCCGCAAAGCAATCAGCAAAGGAGTACATGAAGTATTGAGCAGTATTGTCAATAAGAATGTGGATAAATGGCACGGGAAAACTATCTTTTAAGCAAGCTTTGTTCAAGTCCTGGTAATCCACGCAAACTCGTACCTTCCCTCCGGGTTTAGGTATAGGAACAATGTTGGATATCCACTCAGGATATGTGGACACCATGATGATGCCAGCTTGAAACTGTTTCACAATTTCTTTTTTCACATTAAAACTCCACTCAGGTTTCAATCGCCTGAGCTTTTGCTTGACTGGCTTAAATCCCTCTTTAATGGGAAGGCGATGAAGGACAATGTCAGTGGAAAAACCCACCATGTCTTCATGAGACCATGCATACACATCCTGGAATTGGGTTAATAGCGTAACCATGTCATTCCTTTGGTTTGGGGTAAGGTCTGAACCAATCTTGTTTAACTTAGGGCTTTCTAAGGTTCCAAGATTGAAGGAAGTAGTTTGATCAAGGTTGGGTTTTGGTTTGTCTTCAACCCATTCTTGAATTTCTGGAGGCACCTCAATGTCATCATGTATTTCTATCAAGGCTGAATTCATCTCTACATCAATGGTAGAATCCTTATGGAGAAGAGGCACTGTATCAGCAAGTACATGCACATCTAAATTCAGGGTCCTGAAACAAAGTATGATTTCACTTAGTATATATGAAGTGTTTTGATCATACACAGTGTTAGCATATAGTAACAAAATAAACTGCTAATACTGTATAGAAAAGTAAGTAGTTATGATATCTACAGGACAGAAAGAGTTTCTGCCCATTTTACCTTTATCGACCAATGCAAGGAGTGCTGCTCCAATTGACAAGCGCAAAGTCCGGGTGGACTGCAGTGATGGAGGGGCTGTCATCTTCCTCCTTTTCCTGAATGATGGCCATTACATTTGGCCAATCATCGTCTGGGTGTATCTGTTTGTATGTTCATCATGAACGATGATGCGTATGCTTGACATCATCCGGATGACTTCTTGCTTGATTCTTCGTTCCTCCTCTTCCATTACGGGATCTAGAACAAAGACTTCTTTCTTCTTCACCGGTACTGTCTTGGGAAATAACATAGCCATGATACTGGCTGACACCTTTACAGGAGGTTGTGCGGACTCAGAGAATGAAGGCGAAGATAAACGCCGCGTTCTTGAAGCTGAAGGAATCTACTGATGCTTATGAGGATTCCTATTGCTAGAACTGGCAGAATAACCTAGTCCAACTATTCCAGTTTGCTTGGTTAATTGAATTGGGTACTTGATACCCTGGAGATCTTTACCAAGCTCTTGTCCCGGCTGATGACCCAATGACATCATTTCTTGAGTAGCCGACATTATCTCGACAAAAATCTTGGGTTCGGGAAATGGCATTCCAATAGAATGGTATTGGGTATTGCTTACTTCTAAGGCATGAAAACTGACTGGTTTAACATCTGCATTAGCATTAATGAATGATATGTCCCCGTGTTGAGGACACTCTGGTTCAGCATTGACCGTGACTAGGCTATTGTTGATAATGTATTTTAGCTGCTGATAAAGGGTGGAGGGGACTGCCCCGTCCATATGAATCCACGGTCTTCCCAAGAGCAGGTTGTATCCCGAATCTATCTTGAGCAGATGGAAAGATAAGCAGAATGTGTGTGGACCAATTTCGATTGGCAATTTAATTACTCAAACCGAATTTCGGCGGGCTCCGTCAAAAGCTTTGATGATCGTAGCGTATGGACATATATTTAGAGATGAGCCTCCATCTATTAAGACTACAACTAACATGTATCCGGAGGACAATACCGTAATGTGCAACGGCTTGTAATGATCAGTCCCTTTGGGCGGTATGTCATCATCAATGAAGGATATCACATTATTGTTGAAAATGTGATCAACCAAGTGTTGAAATTTTTTCGTATCCACTGATGTCGGTAAGTAGGCTTCTTCCACAACCTTTATCAAGATTCTCCTGTGATCCTTGGAAGTTAAAACCAAGTCCAGGATTGAAATTTGGTGTGGAGCTTCTCTTAAGCTTAAAACCACATTGGCTTCGTTATGACCCATAGTGCAGAGGAATTTTTCAATCTTCTCCATGGGTATTTTCCCCTTTGATTTGATGGTAGACTTCATCACCCGTTGGGGAAGATACACTGGATTTTCCTTCGGCACTGTAGTAGTTGTATGTGAGGTGTATCCTTCACCCTCTCCATAATTCCATGGAACTTTATGCAAGCTAACAATAGGATATTGTGCTCTGCATGGTGAGTTGATTAGCTCGGGATCAGTCACTTTCAAAGGATTGTTGCTTCCTCTGAGTCGAATTGTTGGTATTATGACCGGTTTGACAATGTCATCAGCCTGAGTAGATATAACTGCTACAAATCCCTTCCACTTAGTAGGATAGATATTCTCACTCCCACAAAGCATAGTATCATCGCCTGCTAGTTGTAGGACACCGCTGTCAATGAGATTCTGAGTAAGGTGGCGGAGTGCCCATCATTCTTATGTGCTGTGACTGCGAGAATGGGAGTGATATTGACATACTCCATCAGAATTGTATCATCTTGAACGGGGATTGATTGGAGGTAGAAGGGAAGTGATTCTTCCTTCATTGTTTAACATATGAAGGATTTCTTCCATAGGTTGGCCCAGATATATGAATTCCCTTTTATTGGAAAAATCCCGACGGGCTTTAGCATTTCCTCTCTTTGTCACTTTGTCTTCCAGCAATTCATTTTTTGAAAGTGACAAGGGAATATTCATGAAAAGAGGAAGGATACTATCATGCTCCTGGCTGACTAACTGGAGTGTCACTTGATGTTGATAAGTCACCAGTTCTGCCAATTGCTAAATTTTCTTTTATAAAGCTTTCATCTTATGTTCTATTACGAATTGGAACTTGGCATAATCCCACTTGTCAACACCGTCTTTAGGGGTCTGGGAGGATTCACAGTTGAAGTTGGAACTCTGTCCATTGCTCCAATTAATCATGTTGACCTCTTTTTCTTTGTGTTGAGGAAGAGGGTTTTCTTGAACGTGAGGCTAATCTGGTTTGGTGACCACGATCACATCGTTGTCTATCATGTCTTGGACCTTCTGTTTCAAGGCCCAACAATCCTGAGTATCATGTTTAGGTTCCCCGACATGATAAGCACGTTTTTGAGCAGCATTGAAACCTCGTCCATTAGGGCTGGCTGGTGGAAGAAGATGCGTGATTTTCTTCTGCGTTGTTAGAAGGGTGAGAATATTCTCAAGTGAGTCCCCTAAGGGTGTGAACACTCGAGGGCATTTGACTTCTCCACCTTTTGGTATTGGAGGGTTCGAAGACTGTGCTTGAAAGGGAGTGTAGTTTCTCCTTTGAATAGGCATGTTCTGATTGCCTTTTTGACCCTGTAGTATCAGGGAAACATCTTCCTCTTTCTTTTTATGGACCCTCCGGGGGTTGTTTCCATAATTTTTGGATTGGATGTGATCAACAACAGCTTTAAGGGCAGCTAAGCCTTGAATTTTTTCGGACTTCAATCCCATCTCAGCCATCAACCCATGTTTGACCATTTCAGAAAAATGGTTTACCGATTCCAGCTAAAACTCTTTCATAGAAAGGAGCTTCTTGTTTGTCTATGAAAGTCATGACCATCTCTGATTCTGTCATGGAAGGAATAACTTGGGCAGCCAGGCATCTCCACCTTTGAGCATTCTATCTGAAAGACTCGTTAGACTGTTTCTTGACCTTGGTACTCTGATACTGGTCAGGAGCCATTTGAGACTGGAAGCTGTATTGAGTGAGGAAGGCGTGTGCTAGCTCTTCCCAATTATAGATCTTTGAATTGTCTAATCTGGTATACCATGAATGGGCTTCTCCGGTCAGACTCTTCTGGAACAGCTGCATTCTGAGCTTCTCGTCCTCTGCAAAAGATTTAAGTTCTCAAATAAACACCTTCAAATGTGTGTAAGGATCTCCTAACCTGTCATATTTTTCGAAGTCAGGAGTCTTAAACTTTTTCGGATATTGAACACCAGGGAAAATGAAAAGGTCAACATATGAAACACTCCCGTGTGTTCCAATTCCTTTGATAGCACGAATGGTCTCTTTCATTTGGAGGACTTTCTTTTTGATGTCGCCGGTGTCTTGATCTCCTCTGAGATGGGTGGCATCATAAATTTTGTTGGTCGTATCCAACTTCAGTTCAGGTATTGTAATGACCTAGGCTCCACCTAGTGTAGGGGATTCAGCATGTACAAGTATCTTTGGACCTTGAGTAGACTGGTGTAGTTCTTTGAGGAGAACAACCAAATCTGTAATTTATGTGCTTAACCCGTCGAATTCTTTGCGAGAAATTAGATTAAGGTCAGTTTGGTCAGATGACGACATGATTGACTATAGGCATGCAACCTTTTTGGATTTTGACTGGGTAGTAGGTCTGATTAGTTCTTTGCGAAAGACTTGCATAGTTAAGTCTTTAGGGAATGTGTGTCTAATAACATGCTATGTGTTATGTCCGTTTTAGGAATTTTATCCTGCAAAACGGATGTCAGCTATTTGTAATATAGGATAACATGTTAAATTAAATATGTATGTGTACATATTTCTTCATATTTCTCATTACATGGAAATAGATATGGAATGAAATTACAAGTAATTGTGTTTACATGTAATTTAAAAATGAGAAAGCATGAAGAGACTTTCCTCCATTTTGGGTTTATCAGAGGCTGACCTATCTTAGGTACGATAGTTACTATCGCCGCTTTTGGGCATGAAGGTTCCCAAATCATCGCAATTTACTCAACGTGAAATTAATCCAGTCTTTCAACTGGAGCGAATTTGGGTAGTACTTTTCCTGAGCCTCGCGGGAATTAGTCTTCCTACGAGTCCAGTAATCAAACACCGACAGGATAACCTCCTGGTTGAGGGACAACACAACATACATTCACATACATCGCGTCTCACCATATGGAAATGATGACATATGCGAAGCACTAATATCATAAGCGGATATGGTGTGAAGCACTAAGTGCAATAAGTAAATGCATTCGTACACATTCACCATAAATGTAAATGCGACATCCACACACAAGCAGATAACAATTTTAAAAAGATTGTAATAGCGTCTTAAGTCCTCCTACAGGAAGTCCCCAGCAGAGTCGCCACCTGTCGACATCGGGATTTTTAGTTGTCCTTTTCCGTTACTTGTTCTTTGGTGTTCTCATTTTAGGTGAGATTTGTTTGAAAAAACAAGTGAAAAAGGTCTGATATGTATAATGTTGACGATGGACTGTTAAGAGTCGCCAGTTGGTTTTTTTTAATGGTTGTACCAACACAACCGAGAAAAAGTTTGCACATTGACCCAGTGATGTGACACTGCTAAACGGGTCGGTAAAACCGAGATTCAGTAGGGTCTGGGAACTTGATCTCACCATCTTTCTGTGTCATTGCAGTCTGTTGTTCAACTACTATCTCCTGCAACTCCTCAACTATATCCTGAAGTTCCACGTTACGATCATGCACCTCATCGTATATACGACCAGCTATCAAGTTAAGTGGAATCCTTTCCTCCTCGTCCTCGTCATCCTCATCCTCCTGTGGTAACTCAACGGGATCCTCCTCGTCTGTCTCCACATCATCATCCTCATCCTCAACTTCTGTGACTAACGGGGCTGACTCCCGTGGCAGTAGTTGTTCCCAAACTACCTGAATGTCGCGAGGCTCCTCCTCTATAGGCATTTGAGGTCCCTCCTCCCTAGCCTGACTGGATTCTCCGACATTAGTCATCCTGACAACAAAGTTTTAAAGTTTTAATTATTAATCTTACTATTCGACACTCACGAGTACATAATTTAAAATCACATATGCACATAAGTGTTTTATTACTTCTTTCTTAAAACTCAATAAGAGTTATCTCCACTATCTTTTCAAAGGTTACTTCCTAAGACTTCCCCCCCTCCTAAGGTTCATAACCTAAAGCTTTGATAACAACTTGTGACACCCCCAAATCCCGGTACTTCATTTTCTCAAGATTCGGTGTTCACTTAACCAAAACATTCATTTCTAACTACCCAATTATAATAAAATTGAATAATCAAAACCTGCCCATACATGATTAAACTTAAATAAAAAAAAATCTCCTAGGTTATCTAACCTTTAATAACAAACATTCAAATGCGAAAAAATTAAATAATCTTCATTACAATCTTTAAATCAAAGTCTGATAATAAAACTATCAAAACTGTTACAAGTCTTCATCACTTGTACATTTTTCCCTTCCCTTTGCTAGTAGTAGGTTCACTTACCTTCTCTTCTTTAGATGCAATGAGTTTATAAATATGCAAGAGTGAGCAAAACAATTGCTCACTAGGTATAATATGGAATCAACATGAGTATAACAATAATAACTATCGAAATAGACTCATCAAAAGTGAATAGTACTCTATTAATAATAATCAGAAATTGAAATCCCAAAATATGGAAAAATATACATCATTGAGGGTCATAAGACCATGAACTACGTCCACAGTTGCAAGTAATCTTTCAACTTCAACTTTAACAGTCATAAGACTATAAGGACCTCGTACTTAGGGGGATCAGCCCTTCGTATAATGTATTATGCACAAAAATTTTAACGCTATACGTAAGTTAACCCCTAATCATAACAATAGGGTTGTTCATCTCAGTATTTAGAGTACAAGTCCGCACCAAAGGAAGTTTGGCTTGGATAAGCTTTCAAAGTAATTTAGAATTCAATGAACATCAACTAAGGGACTAGTTGAATAAAATCAATAACATTATATTATAGAATATAGTAACTAAAATCATGTTTTAGGAATAATCTAATAACATACAATTTGAATAAGTATAGTATACCTTGCTTGAACAATAATAAGCCAAAGTTAATTAGAATTGAATACTAAACATGCATAGCAATTTAGTTATGCATGCTAATCAACAAGTGAAATACAAGAATAACTTGTTCAACATCAAACCAAAGTTTAGACAGCTTGCATCATTATAAGGTAATCAAATTGAAAACAATAATTAGTTCAATAAGATAAAGGATAAGAAAAGTTACCTTGCACGTAGGCTAAACCGAATCAATTCAAAGCACAATATGTAGGGTTTTGGCATAGAAAACGCAGCGGAAATTGAACAATTCAAAGCAATTTCCGAAACCCCAAAACAGGATCCATGCGAAGATCAATAAATTCAGAGGGTAGAAATTTTACCGATTATCAAAGCTAGAATCGATCCGGTCGAATCTCCAACGCAATTCAAGCGGACTGCGTCTCTACGGTATCCACACGAACGCTCTGCACGAATCATCCTACGATCTGCAGAAGAAGGAAGTGTGGTACTAGCCACCAAGGATGGATTTCAGAACTTTTCTCTCTAGTTTCTCTCTCAAGAGCGGCTAGGGTTTGGTTATGAATGAGTTATCTTGCTTAATGGAGGCTACATATCATATATATAGCGAACCAAAAAGACTATTCAAAACCCTAGTTTTATAAAATCCGAATTTATATATATATAATCTTAATTAAGTCTTACTTAATTAATATACCTATATATATAAATTATCCTATTAATTTAAATTCATAATTTAAATACTATCAATCATATTGATATATTTAAATCCTTTAGATTAATTCTCTTTTAATAACGTTCTATGTGTGTGACCCTATAGGTTATTATTACGTTGACAATAATTTTAAAATCATATTATAAAATTATAAACAGTGAGCGGCATCTAGTAATGCATCACTGCTACCCAAGTAATAATAAGATCGATGATTCGATGCAACCTTTTCGTGACCAACGTTTCAATGTAATCTAATCCTTTTAACCTTAATATCCAAGATTAAACTCGAGTCATGGAATCTGTCACACTCTTCATAATTTAATTTAATCTGAGTTTTCTTGATCAATGAGTAGACTATATGAAACAAATCACTATTTGAGCATGGCCATGCATTTCATAGTCCTACTCAATCAAGAGGCCTATGGATATCATCCCTAATATATAGGAGGGTTAAATTCCATCTAGATCACTCATATTCCTCACACGATTCATGATGTACCCAATAATCACCTTTATAGTCCACCCTGTTAAAGGTGACATTTGATGATATCAAAGTACATAAATTCCCGTGTAGTAATATAGTGATTTCAGGTCGGAGGACCATTACATCATTGTCACTATGAGAATTGCCAGTGACATTTTACAAAATGTTCCACATAAAATTCTCATGGTGGGTCTGTCCAGTACATCGTTCTCTAACATGTACCTATGCATTGACTTAATATCTCATATATTTATGACCATTGAGATTTGGCCATCAGTCAATCCACATACTAGTCTCAATGCATTATTGTTGTCCCATCAACAATGATACTCGACTAGGGACATTTAAGAACAATGATACTAATAGTAATTATATAATCTCATGTTCAAGTCACATACTTGAAACTATATAATTTGTATCACTATTCTAATTAAGGATTTTTATTATGTTGACATTTATATAACGCAGTAAATGTATCATAATAAAAGCATTCATTTATGCAATCAAATATAATATCAAAACGTTAATCAATTATATCAAATAATTGGCCTCTAGGGCATAATCTCAAATACAATACCCTAGATATATATATATATATATATATATATATATATATATATATATATATATATATATATATATATATATACATCATCATGACATAGTTAGTCACTATCACTTTTCAAATTTAACTAACTACATTCATCATGTATGTTTGATTATTTAATCACATAATCAAGTTATAACACAAGTAAATCTTTAATAACATAATTATTCATAGTATATAAATACTAAAATTAATATTTTACAGTCCTAATATCATCACATAATGTTTTCTTAAAATTTCGTGTACAAAAAGTACATTGCCAGACCATTCTGCTAACTCACCTCGCGGCGCCACAGTTTACACTTTGGGTCGCGTTGCGGCGTGGTGATGGCGCTGCGGCGCGGTGAATATACTACAAAGCCTCGTTGCGGCGTGGTGATGGCGCTGCGGCACCACCAACATTCTGCTGGGCCACGCCGCGCCGCGAAACTCCAGTATCGACTGACAGCTTCGGCAACAATACAAGAAAAAGCCAATTTGGCCTACAAGCTCGTTTCTAACAGACTAATTCACATGCAATTCATACAAAAACTTCATGTAAAGGTAATTTAAGAACTTCTAACATGTTTCTACCCATACATCAACATAAACAACGAATTTAAAACATCCAATTTCACTATTTTTGACAAACACTCCATTTTTGATATTTCAATGAAAATCAACACTGTAAATTTTGTTTTTGAACCAAAATAATTAATTCAAAGCATATTATCAATAATTATACATACTCTATCAAATTAGATGATCAATTTATCAACTAAACAACTAATTAACTCTCAATTTCTACTTTAAGCTTCACAATATATATTCCCAAAAAACTATCTGTAAGAATAGTTTTTCTTCACAATCATATACATAATATAAATTCATGGACTATTCTCAATTATATCTTAAGAAAATAGTTTAACAACATTAGATTATCATATAAAACCACATACATAACAAAGTTCCACTTCTACAAAGTTTTCATGGAGAAAATTGGGAGAGAGAGAATACAACTATAACTTTAAAAAGAACAACAATAATTTTAGATGATACCTTGTTTGAAGAAGATAATGGTCACCCTTTTTGATTCTCAAGCTTCTTCTTTCTCCAATTCTCTCTCACTTTTCTTCTTCTCTTCTTCTTCTTCTCTGAGTTTTGTTTTTTTCTCCCTAACTCTAACTACGTATTAGTTATCTCTTATATAGGATATAATATATATTAAATATATAATATAATACTAACGTAACTGACATCATTTACAATTTTTGAATTCAAAAGTCATAAATCTTGTTTGGTTAACTAACTAAAAATAACTCATTAATCCTTATGCATTGTTTGGTAAAACACAATTAGATAAAAGACTTAATAGGCATTAGGCCTTGTTTGGCAAAACTGAATTAAACTTCCTTAATTTATTTTAGTAACTTCTTTATAGCAATGTTATTTGTCACACTTCTATTTAATTAAATAATCAATTTAATCAATTCAAATACTAATCTATTAAATTACTTTAATACATAAATCATTATCACAAAAATATAATTTTTTTATAATTATAATTTTATTTAATCAACTAACGCTTTATTTTAATCACAAATTCCAATTAAAATACTATAATTCATTTAATCATTATTAGCTCTCTAACTTAATTATTAAATTAAATTAGTATATAACCTCATAACAATTAATTTTCTTAGCTCCTTAATTATTTATTCAAAAAATAATTAACTAAACCACATCAACTCAAATTTCCATTAAATACTTATATAATTCAATAAATATTTAATATTGCAAATAAATATTTAATATATAATATTTAATTGTTTATTCAACAAATAATTAACTAAACCACATCAACTCAAATTGAACAATTATTTATTCAACAATAAACATATCCATTAAATACTTATATAAATAAATAAATATTTAATATTTCACTTTAAAATTCTGGAATGTTACACCACCTCTTTTCAAAAAATTGTTATCTAAATATGTGTGTGTGTGTGGGTCAATGTGCTGTTATTTGGAAGTAGTGCGAGGACTCGTTCGCACCTATATACACAGAGTTTGAATTTATGTAAAAATTCAGTTTTTAGCAAGATATGGCAGTGATGTTTTGTAAAAGTGGTTTTTCAAACCCTGATGCTCAATAGTAATTGAGACCTTTTACACTTCCATTTTTAAGTGTCCGGCTTGATTGATTTTATTTCTGAGATGCGAAACATCTATAAGAAAAAAATGTACAAAATAATGCCGACTTCCTCTTGGGTATGAGAACCATCTGACGAAATTCAGACATCACAGAAAAATTTACAAGCTGCTTACAGCTGAAAAAGGTCCATCACGAGAAGCGAATCTAGATCCAGTACACTGAATCTGTGATCACATGATTCCTAGGGGCACATGATACCACAATTTGTATGAAAGCAGTAAGAAGTTATATATATAAAACTTATAAATATTTTTATACAAACATGATCAGCCACCACGAAGCACCTCCATAGGGGATCAAAAAAGGTAAATAAAGTTGTAAAAGCTATCAAGCGCCACGAAGGAAACTCCAGGCGGGTTGAAGTGTAGATAAAGTTGTACAAAGCGATCAATTGCCACGAAGTGAACCCCAGGTAGGACGAAACATAAAGAAAGCTATAAAAGCGATCAACTTCCACGAAGTAAACTCCAGGCAGGATGAAAATGTATATATATGTATATGTATATATATATATATATATATATTAACTGTGTGTCGAACTTTGTTCGGCAGTAAATGCTCCAGACCGAAGTCTAGGCTCATCGAACAATGTTCAACACAAAGTTTATATATATAAGTATATATATATTAAAGCAAGTAAACACTCCAGATCGAATTATATGCTTAATCGAGGCATAACTCGATAATGTTAGTCCATATATATATATATAAAAATTATATATATGTATATACAAACTGAAATAAAATCACGGACCGAAGTCTGGGTAAACACACGCAACACGACTCTCAACGTGAAGAAGGGTGTGTGCAAAGATGAAGAGAAAAGCTTTAAAGTTTGTGAGAAGGCTTATAGTGGGCTACCAAAGAAGACTTCTATATCATTAAAATGGATGAAACTCAGCTCCCGCCGATACAAGAGTAGCTATATGTGAGCTCACAAGTGTTTAAAATGGGAAAGCACTCAGTATATTGCAAGTATGGAGCAAATTTGACAGGGCTTCCTCTCTCTTTCTCTCCTTAAAATGGCCACCCCAATCCCTCTATTTATAGAGGGGGAGCTGCAGGTGTACCTGCGGCCAGCCACAGGTGTACCTGAGGCTGCCCGGGTTTCCCAGGTCGCGTCGTCTCGCAGTACGTACACGTAGGCACTATAATGTCCTCTCAAACTTTCAGAATTGTAATCCTGGCATCCGACTGAGGTATGTAGGACCTATTTCAGACCGTCGTTGTTGAGAGTTGTACAATGGCATATGATTAAAGGTTTTACGAAGTCATGAAGATGGGACGGTGCCATCTGGTCTTTAAGCTTCAAATTCTATCTGTTACCCTGCACAATAGTCACTCGGGATTGGTTTTCCTTGATTCTTGTGGGACATCGTTGTGTAGAAAGGTGTATATGAAATGTTGAGATAACATTATGTGGCTTTAGAGTGGCGAGATGATACCTTTGCCTCTCACCGGAGTTATCGCCGATTTGGGCTGATAAAGCAGACGTTACTCAGGGTTAATGTTTAGATTAGACAGCTGCAAATGTTGAAGGTCCTCAGTGTCAACTCTGAGGTGTGCCTGTCCTCTCGGTGTTATCTCCGGGTTGGTATTGGGTGTCTCGTTATGAGTGCCGAGATTGAAGCTGGTTGCATTTGAAACAAACATTTCTGGGGTTATCGCAAGAACTGCATTCCTTGGGGTGATCACCAAGGTTGGTAGTTATTCCCATGATTGGGATTGAGACTGGATACCTCGGGGTTATCTCCAAGATTAATCGGTCTTATCCGGTGTGTGTTCCGATATTGGATCTAAACGCCTTAGGTTTATCTCTGAGGTTGGAATTGTTACTCCCGGTGTGTGTCCAGGGTTGATGCTGAACTTCCGGTAGTATCCAGAATGGATATGAACTATCTTCCAAGGTTCTCTCTTGAAAGACAAATCTGTCTTCCTGAAATATTAGTGACGAGTGTGCAGAAAATTTTGAGTGTCTACAAGATGTTTGTGCACAATACATGGTACAAAGGGTTGATCCCCCTAAGTATGTTAAACAGGGTCTGTATAATCTAAATAATTGTTAAGGTTGGGGTAGTAATACCTAAATACCAAAGACATAGTTCGTGGTCTTAAGTGTGACGCCCCCAAATCCGGGTTACCTGACCCCCGAGTTTGGTGCTCACGATTCACAATATAATAACATCTAACTACCCATTCATTGATTATAATAAATTTACATATCATTAGTTATTAAGTTAATAACATCATCCCAGGTCAACTAACCTTAACATTACAAGCTTTACCCTTTCGATAAACAAAAAAGGGTTTACAAAGCAACATATTAAATATAATTAATATAAAACTACTCCAGCACTATGCCTTTGCCTTTATTCCTCTTAGCCCCGCTGGCCTCATCGTTCCTAGCTGAAATATTTTATTTAGCAAGGGTGAGCAACCAGTTTGCCCCGCAAGTTAAAATATACAATAAATGATATATGAATCAGAAATAGAAGAGTCTAGATTGAATAGAACTTCAACAATTATCAAACGATTTCGTGATAACGAATAATACTTCAATCTGAATAATAACTTTCTACTATTCCATACTAATTAACTTATTCGATATGAAAGAGTACAATTCTTTTAAAGATTCAATAATATTCAATTGAATTAACAATACTGCAATAATACTCAATAATGTGGGATATACCCAGATTTCATGCTGAGTGATCACAGAGGATCATGAACTACTAGAGGATTCATTTAGTTATTAAAACTAAATTACCACAAGAATATAAATTAGTTATCAAAACTAAACTATACTCTTCTGCAAGTACCTGGAGTGGCCAACTCCTTTGTACCCTATATTATGCATAATACTCAATAATAGTGCACATGTCGATTTACGACAATAAAATTTGTTCATCTCAGTTTTACTTCACGAGTCCGTACCACAACAATATGGTTTGGATTACTTTCAAAGAAATACTAGGATTTCAATAATTAATAACAATGCTAATCTAGCCGAAATCAATGGCATAGATCTTTCAATAACATTTTAGTTCATAATGAATAGAACCTTTCATGCTTTACCAAATACTAGTCTCGCCTAAACAATTAGCTGAGACATAATTTATAATTAGTTCAAATAATAGAACATGATTCGATTGCACTACGTGCGAATTACAATAATCATTATAGATGTGAATAACTATCAATAATTATTCACTACCATGCTTGAAAACAGTAACTCAAGTTGAGTTAGGAAACTTGCCTTTCGCGTTGATTACTGCTACACAATATAATTAACTGCACTCGTAAGACCTATAATCAATAATGTCGGTCTCACAATTAGTACCATATTTCACATCACACATTACTGTAATTTACAGTTAAACCTTCTCCTAAACACATTAGTACATAATCATAACAGTGTTTATAACCTATATAAACACTTAACAAGTCTAACAATTTTAATCTGGTTGGACTTCGGTCCGTCCTCGGTGTTCTGGTCACCCTATCTGACAATTAACACAGTTATCTGTCTATTACACTTGGTCTCTAAGCTTCAATATTAATTCAGATAAGTCAATTACCAATATTAATATTTTTCGGAAGCTTTTAATAATTATCAAGACATTATTATAATTTATAATAATTTTTCAAATATCAGAATCATTTTTAAATGATTTAATTCTCAATTAATCATATCATTATTAATATTTAATAATATCAAAATATTAATAACATACTTTGCAAAATATTAAAGTTATTATTAATAACTTAAAAATATTTTTAAATCATCAATATCCTACTTAAATGATTTTTAAAATAATTAAAATCATTTTTAAATCATCACCATTAATATATAAATATTAATGAAATTATTATCTAAATATTAAAAGTCAATATAACATAAAAATATTTTTAAATCATTTTCTCATTTTTAAATGATTTTTAAATCAATAAAACCATTTTTAATTCATTTATTTAATATAATAATTAAATAAATTAAATATCATTAATATTAATTTATTAATGAAAATTCTCCAAAAATATTGAAAATTATATTTTATAAATTAAAATATTTTTTTTAATACTTTATTCTCAATTAAAATGATTTTTAAATCATTTAAATCATTTTCATCTTATTTATTTAATTTAATAATCAAATAAATATTATATCATTAATATTAAATTATTAATGAAAATTCTCCAAAAATATTAAAAGTTACATTTTATAACTCAAAATATTTTTAAATACATTTTTCTTATTTAAAATGATTTTTCATAATATTAAATCATTTTTCTCTAATTTATTTAATAATCTAATTAAATAAATTAAATACCTTTAATATTATAAATAATTATAAATATTAAAGAAAAATATTCCAATTGGTCAAAAATTATTTTTTATAATTTAAAATAATTTTTAAAACTATTTTTGGTAATTTTCAGAATTTATTTTCATTTTTTAAATAATTACCGGAATTTTCAGAAAATAAATAATCAAAACCGTCGCTAAAACCCATTAGCGACACAAAGCGTCGCTGTTGGTGTTCTTGAGCTCAAGAACACTGACTGCCGGCAGATTAAGGGTCCATGTTTGACCGCTTGCCATTTTTGATCTAAATAGTTTCTGGGAAATCTTTAAGCACGATCTTGTAGAGTTTATGTAACACTACAAGAATCAATAATAATATCAGTAATATCACACAACACTATCAAGATCCAAGCCCCTAAAGTCACTGACAACGTGACCTGGAAATTTTCTCGGTTTAAACAGTGCCGAGTGATCACTTTCAAGCTTAATTTAAGCTATGTTCTGGCCATGATTTATGTAATCTATAAACTCCATATTGTAGAAAAAATGTAGTACTACAACTAGAAAGCATAATAACACTAAAACATCAAAACATTAACTAGATATAATCGATCAAACTTGAACACGGACGTTGACTCAAAATTTTCTGGGTTTGTGTTCTTGACAGATTCGGTCAACGGGTTTTGACCGCGTATATCTTTTGATCTATAATAGATCTGGGTCTGATTCTTTTTGAAACTTAAAGACCACATATCAGGCTACATTCTACAAGCTTCAAACATCAAAAACACGTAACACACTAGGATTTATAAGATCTGACATTTGACTGAAAATCACAGATTTCTAGATTTCCAGATTTTGAAAAACACTAAATTCGTGCACTTTAATGTTATGGGTTCATGATTTATCAACCCAGATCATCAATTGACACCTTATAACACAACTTTGAACAATCAAATTCATCAATTAACAAGAAATCGAAGGATTTCAAAATTAGGGTTTTATACCTCTTTTGCTTTGATTTTTGATCTTGGATCTCCAATCTGTTTATGGATGATCTTGGGCCTGATTCTAGGACTGATCCACTACTGATTTTCGTGGGTTCTAGTATGAGAAAGAGTTGGTGAGAGTAAATGCAAACATTAGCAAAGTTTATGAACTTTCTCTCTCTTGAATACTTATATATTGCTTGCAAAGTTGCTAGATCTGCTGAATTTCGGCTCACATTCATGAATTTGCTGATATTTGGAGCCTTAAAGTCAAAAGAGTTGGTGACCAACTAAAGGCATTGGACAAATTTGCAAGCTAGCACTAAAATATCCAAAAAGGGCATTATGGACATTTCCAATTTCTTCTAGAATTTGAACTTGATGAAACCCTTAGGGTTTAGGGTTTGGACAATCTAGGGTTTAGGTTTTGAACCCTTTAGGTTATAGAATTCTAATTCCCACAATTTCAAATTTAGGGTTTAATTAGAAAAATAATTTTCCAAAATAAAAAAATTAGGATTTCTAAAATAGAAATTCAATTTACAAAATATAATTAGTGATTTCTAATCATATTTATGTTTAATGAATACTTTAGGCATGTTAATAAAAATTAGGGTTGCCTAATTAAGGTTTAGAAAATCCCACATTTTAAATTAGGGTTTCCGACGTACAATTAGGGTTTTCTACGGTACGTTAGGGTTTCTAATCCGAAGATTAGGGTTTCTAATCTCATATTAGGTTTTAATAATATTAAAACCTATCCAATCAATTATTGATCATTAAGCTCATATAGAATAAACACGCAATAATTAGTACAATTATTTTAATTGTATTTTCTATCGAATCCCTAGGTTAGGGTTTCTAAAGTTGTTAAGCACAACTCTACTCTATTTTTCTTAGTCAAAACACATATTGACTGATTTTCGAGACTTGTCTCACTAATTCCCAGTACAATATTAACAGTCAATGTCAATATTAAATAAAAAAAAAATTATTCGTAAAATTTTAATTATTCGAAATCTCGGGTTACATTAAGACCCTCAGATGTTAAAGTTTGAACTAGTTTTCTATTTTTTATTCGTAGAACAAGTTCATTATTGTTCAGTATTCGTTGTTCATTCTCATATGGTTATTATTACTACTCTTTATATCAGTGAGCAATTGTTTTTTCACTCTTGCAATTAACACTACAACTAAAGCTGAAAGAGTTGATGAGCCATCTACTAGCAAAGAAAAGGGCAAGATGTCCCAGTGTTGAAGAATTATTTAAAATTTATTTAAATGCATGATGTTATAAGACTTGTTTTCTTTTAAGATGTTTCCCACAAACTTATGTAATAAATTTAATGTTAAATTACTTGGGATTGTTTATAAGATGATGTAACCCTTTAATGGGAAAGATTATTGTTTAAATTAATTAATGCTTTATCCTTTATTATCGGTAGTTAGATGTAATTATTTTGATTGTGAGCACCAAATCCTATGGGAATTAAGTACCTGAATATGGGGGTGTCACAGGTTGATATCAAAACTTTAGGTTATGAACCTTAGGTGGGGGAAACCTTAGGAAGTAACCTTTAAGGAGTCAGCAAACATAGTGGCGTTTAACTCTTATCGGGTTTTAAGGAATGGATTAAGGCATCCATTGAAGCTAAACAAAAAAAAGAAATTATGTGCTATGTGTTAATAACTTACGTGCTCGCGAGTATCGAAAAATGTTAAGTAAAACTTAAAATATTTTGTTGTCAGGATGTCTAACGAAGAAGGATCTAGTCCAGCTAGGGAAGTGATACCTCAGATACCTAGAGATGACGAACCCTAGGATATTCACGTTATGCGGAAACAGTTGATTCAAGAGGATAAGCCTGTGACCGATCCTGAGGAGGATAATTCTGAGGAGATAGAGGAGGATGATGAGGAAGAGGATCCTGTGGAGTTTCCACCAAACTCCATATCGGCTGAGATGTATGATGCTTTATATGATCGTAACATAGAGTTACAGGATAATTTAGAGGAATTGAAGGAGTTGGTTGAGATGCATCACCCTACGATGGAGCAGAAGGATGCAGAGATTCAGGAACTTGACTCAAAACTTGGAAACACAAAGTGGGACCTAGTTCATACTAAGGGTTAGCATGAAGATCTGTTAGCAGTGAACGAGAAGATGAAGACTGACATGGAGAATTTAAAAGATGACTTCAAAGATGAATCAGCTAAGCGTGCAAGAGCAGAGGACACTTGGATGAAGTCAACTCAACGTGTAGACCGTGCTGAGGCTAAAGTCCAAGTGAAGAAGGCCAAAATGAACGAAATGGATCATGCCTTTAATTCTGCGATTGATAGGGCCCAGGATCGAGTCTTTTATTACCCGCCTCAATTTGAAGACTCACCGTGGTTCGTGATGGATCATAGGATAACATATCGTATTATGGAGGAAGAGCGCAGAGAAGCCTCTCGACGTCTTAATATGCATAGATAGAAAATAAGAGTAATAATAATATGTGGTTATTTACGTGAATAAATAAAATTTTAAATCCCTTATTTTGAGATAAATAAAGGGGTAGTATGAGTATGTAATCCTGAAACTTGTTTAGTTTAGAAAAATGGATGTTAATAGAAGATATGCTATCTTTTATGTGTTTTAAAGTATTTTGAATGAATAAAATATCAAAGTTATTTGAAATTTTATGTGTTATAGCTTTAATCTTAGAATGTTTAAAGATAAACTTTAAAACATTCAGGGAATTGAATAAATGAACTAATAAGCGTATATTTTAATAGAAAATGCCTCCTATAAGAAGACAACCACATCAACAACCACCTAATGAGGGGTCTACTTACAATAACAATGAGGCCAACGCTAACCCGGTTCAGCAGTTGGTGACTTTGTTGACATGAGCACTTGCGAATCAACCGCAGCTCAAGTGACGACCTTCAAGGAATTCAAAGCAGTTGGACCGCTAGAGTTTCCAGGGTCTATGAATCTAGTGGAAGCCCAAACCTGGATCATGGAAATGGAGAAAGTGTTTGATGTTGCTAGAGGTAACGAAGATCAAAAGACTGCGTTTGCGACGTTCATGCTGAAGTTCGAAGCTAGCTACTGGTGGCAAGCAAATAAGGTTCGTGGGGGACAAGGAGTGATAACGTGGGATAGATTTAAAGAGATTTTTTTCAAAATGTACTTTCTAGTGAGTTCTCAAAATCAGTTGGAGGTGCAATTTCTGGAACTGAAATAAGGAACCATGACGGTGCCAGAATATGCTGCGAAGGTTAACGAGTTGGCAAGGTTTGCCACTTATCTAGTCAATACGGATGAGCGTAAGGCGAGAAGGTTCGAACAAGGATTGAAACCCTGCCTATATAATAAGGTTTCAATGTTATAGTTAAATACATTTACGGTTGTACTGGAAAAGGAAATTATCGCAGAAGGTGGAAGCGATGCCTTGACCAAGTACAATCACGAATAGAAGAAGAGGAAGAATGAGAATAAAAATAAGGCTTGTGGAAGTAACGTTGGAAGTAACAATCAGAAGAAGATGTGGAATGAGAATTCGACTACGGGAGGACAGCAAGGAAGTCAGCAGAAGAAAAAGTTTGAAACTTGTGCTACTTGTGGAAAGAACCATAATGGGGTATGTTTGAAGGGAAAGCGGGTGTGTTTCAACTGTGGTCAGGAGGGACAAATTGCACTGAATTGTTTTTGCCCATAGAAAGGAGCATGTTTTACCTGCGGTTTGAAGGATCACATGGCTCATGATTGCCCTAAAAAGCTAGCGGGGAGTGCAAGTGGAGGAAAGGGAAACAACAACGGTGGTGGTGCATTGACTATCACTGGACCAACACAGTCAAGCCGACCTACTGCGAGAACTTTCAATATGACCGTGCATGATGCTGTTCAATCTAAGGATGTGGTGTCATGTATCATTCCTAATAATGGTATTAATGCTTATGTACTATTTGATTCGGGTGCTACTTGTTCATTTATATCTGTAGAATTTGCCCAGAACTTAGATTTACCTCAAGAAGAATTAGATTATCCTTTGAGCATAGAGATTGCAAATAGGGAAGTGATTCTTGTTAGATTCATATATAAAAATTGTAGAGTGGTTATAAAGGGTCAAGAGATGATGGTAGACTTAATAACAATTAGACTGGGTGAGTTTGACGTTATCCTGGGAATGGATTGGTTATTCAATCATGGAGCAGTAATTGATTGCCAAAGAAAATGTGTTAACCTTATGACTCCGTCAAAGGTTGTGTTTTATGGCATTAAGTCACCTCGACAAGCAAGTTGTCTGATAGTGATGCAAGCTAAGAAGTTGTTAAAACTAGGATGTGTAGGATACTTAGCCTACATAGTTGATACACAGAAGAAAAGTGCGAAGTAAGAAGAGATACCGATCATAAGGGAGTTTACAGACGTATTTCTGAACGATTTATCTGGTCTTCCGCCAGATCGACAAATCGAGTTTATGATTGATTTAGTACCAGGAATGGGCTCGATATCTAAGGCACCGTACAAAATGGCCCCGGTAGAGATGAAAGAGTTGATGGTGCAATTGCAAGAGTTGATTGACAAGAAGTATACCCAACCGAGTGTATCGCCATAGGGAGCACCGATATTGTTTGTTAAGAAGAAAGATGGATAGATGCGGCTCTGCATTGATTACAGAGAATTGAATAAGCTCACGATTAAAAATAAGTATCCGTTATCGAGAATCGACGACCTTTTTGATCAACTGAAGGGTGCAAGGTATTTTTCAAAGATAAACTTGAGGAGTGGTTATCATCAGCTGAAGGTGAGACTAGAAGAAGTATCGAAGACGACATTAAGAACTTGATATGGTCATTACAAGTTTCTAGTTATGTAATTTGGTTTAACCAATGCAGCTGCAGCTTTCATGGATTTGATGAACAAGGTGTTTAAACCATTCTTAGATAAATTTGTGGTGATGTTTATTAATGATATCCTGGTGTATTATTAGACCAAGGAAGAATATGTTGCACACTTAAGAGTGACATTGGAGACATTAAGAATAGATAATTTGTATGTAAAATTTTCAAAATATGAGTTTTGGTTGGAACGTGTACAGTTTCTCGGACACGTTATTGATAAAGATGGAATTTCGGTAGATCCATCAAAATTTAAAGCTGTATTAAATTGGGATCAGCCGAAGACACCGTCAGAGATAAAGAATTTCTTAGGATTGGAAGGTTACTATAGGCGTTTTATTAAAGATTTTTCCAAGATCGCGACCCCGTTGATGAATTTAACCATGAAGGCAGTTAAGTTTGTTTGGACGAAGAAGTGTGAGGAACGTTTTCACGAATAGAAGAAAATGTTGAGTACGTCACATGTGTTGTCATTGTCTGATGATACAGGGAATTTTGTGGTGTATAGTGACGCATCACATAAAGGACTAGGTCGTGTGCTTATGCAGAACGACAGAGTTATTGCGTATGCATCACATTAATTAAAAGATTATGAGAAAGTGTATCCGACTCATGACTTAGAGTTTGTTGCGGTGATGTTTGCACTGAAGATTTGGAGACATTATATTTAGGGAGAGAGGTGTGAGATATATACTGACCATATAAGTCTGAAGTATATCTTTACACAAAAAGACTTGAATATTAGGCAGAGAAGATGGTTGGAGCTTATCAAAGACTATGACTGCGAGATTTTCTATCATCCCGGAAAGACGAATGTTGTTGCTGATGCTTTAAGTAGAAAGGGACGGGAAAAGTTAATGATGTTGACAGCTCAGGAGAAGTTAGTTTCAGAAATGGCTAAGATGGAATTGGAAATTAAATATCCGATAAAATCCGATGAGAAGTTGTTCCAGATAGGAAACTGTTCAACGTTGGTAGACAAAGTGAAGAATGCACAACTTCAAGATGAAGACTGCGAAAAGATAAAACAGAAAGTATCTGAAGGGGAGGAAAGCAAATTCAAAATCGATTCGAAAGGGTTACTTCGATTCGAAGGGAGAATTTGGGTTCCGCCAATACCAAAAGTTAAAGAGGAAATTCTAAGTGAAGCTCACAACTCAAGATATTCGATTCACCCTAGAAGTACGAAAATGTATCAGGATCTTAGACATCATTTTTGGTGGCCGAATATGAAAAAGGATGTGGCTGAGTGTGTGGCGAAATGCTTAGCGTGTCAAAAAGTTAAAGCTGAACACCAAAGGCCAAGCGAATTATTGCAACTGTTGGAGATACCAAAATGAAAATCGGAGCATATGACAATGGATTTTGTGATAGGTCTTCCAATGACTCAGCAAGGTTACGACGCCATTTGGGTGATTGTTGATCGGTTGACAAAGTCGGCACACTTCTTACCAATCAAGATTAGATTTAACCTAGATTGATTGGCAAAACTGTACGTGAAGGAAATTATTTTAAGACATGGTGTACCTGTGTCCATTGTGTCAGAAAGAGATCCGCGTTTCACATCTAATTTTTGGAAACGATTACAAGAGTGATGGGGGACACAACTGAGAAATAACACATCGTACCATCCTCTGACCGACGGAAAAAGTGAGAGAACCATCTAAACACTATAAGATATGCTCAGAGCATGTATTATGGATTTCAATAGAAATTGGGACGATCATTTACCATTGGTTAAATTTTCCTATAATAATAGTTATCACGCGAGTATTGGCATGCCGCCTTACGAAGTATTATATGACAAGAAGTGCCAAAATCCGTTATGCTGGGATGAGGTAGGTGAACGTCAGCTATTGGGTCCAAAATTGGTGCAACAAACCGTCAAAATCATCAAAGTGATTCGAACAAGATTGATAGTTACACCGGATAGATAAGAGAAATATGCTGATCAGCATCGACAGAATCGGGAATTCAATGCCGGTAGTTATGTTTTCTTGAAAGTGTCTTCCTGGAAGGAGAAAATTCGTTTTGGCAAGAAAGGGAAATTAAGCCCTAGGTTTATAGGACCTTTTGAAGTGCTTCGACTCGTGGGTGAAGTGGCATACGAGGTAGTTTTACCTCTAGAATTGGTGCATATCCATAATATTTTCCATGTCTCGGTGTTGAGACCGTATAAGCATGACTATAAACGTGTTATAAAATATAAGCCCTTACAGTTTGAGAAAGATTTGTCCTATGAAAAAGTCCCTGTTCAAATTATCGACAGGAAAGAGCAAGTACTAAGGAATAAAGTGATACCTTCTGTTAAGGTAATCTAGAGGAACCACAATGCTGAAGAAGCTACGTGGGAACTTGAAGATGTTATGATGAGAAATTATCCTCATTTGTTTGCTTAATCTTATATGATGATTCTGGAGACAAAATCCTGTTAAGGAGGGAAGAATGTGATGAATTTATTTATCGAGTTATGATTTTGGGGACAAAATCCTTTTAAGGTGTGAAGAATGTAACGATTGAGAAATTTTTAATTTAATTTAAATATTTATTGATTAAATAAATATTTTAAATAATTTATTTATTGGAAAAAAAATAATTAATGAATTGTGGTGCATTAATTTAGTAACTAAATTGATTAATGTTAATTAAATTAAATAATGGTAATTTTTATATGAAAGATTTAATTTAATGAAAATAATTATTTTAAATGAATTGTTTAATGTTTAAGAAAATAAGTAAATTAAATAAAGTTATGTTTGAGTCTAATTTATTAATTAGATATATAATTATTTATTATTCATAAATATAAGTATAATAGAAATTATTATAATTACTATTATAAGTTATTTAAATTTACTAAACAAAAGTTATTTAAATTAACTAAAGTGTGACAAGTGAAAACTATATAATTTAAGACTGTTAAAATAAATGGGAATATGGGAATTGGTGTGAGGCCAAACAAGGCCTTGTGGCCTTTGATTTATTCAACTGACGCCTTTTTATTTTTTTTAACTGATAAGTACGTGTCATATCAGTTTATGTTTCACGCATTTTATTTTGCTAAGGAGAAAGAACAGAGTATTGAGAGAGACAAACACAGAGGAGATTGTGAGTGAGAGCTTGAGAGAGTTTCTGTGATTGTCAAGTGGAAGAGAAGAATTTGGTAATCGTTTTGATAAATCAAGGTATAAACTATTCTTAATTTTAACTCTTAATTTTAGTACTATGCATTGTATATGATTTGGAAATCATGTTGAATTGATATGTATATATATGTAAGGTGTTAGAATATGTTAATCATCATTTGTGAGTGTTATTTGATGATTAAATGCATGAAATTTTGGTTTTTAGGGAGAAAAGTAAATAAGAGTGTATGTTTATGAAAAATGGCTTAATAAAGTACAAAGTTTCATGTTTAATATATATGAGAATCTAAAAATTGATGTTGGATTATGTTAGTATGTTAAGAAATGAAAGCGGCGTAGTTTGAATCGCATAAATTGGTTAAGAAACAAATTTGTGGCGTCGAATTCGCTAAAAATGTCAAAATTGGGGAAATTTGGAAATTTGGGGTTTTGATTCTTCAAATTCATTTATATGTGATGTTTATGTGGTTAAAATGGTGTATAGCATGCTTAATTATGTTATTATAAAGTTTTAGATGTTTTGGTTTATGAATTTATGTGGTTTTGGGTTGAATTGGGTGTCCACTGTGTAGCGGAACTGCCGCTGTGAGTTTCTGTCTGTGTGTGGTGTAGCTGTGCCGTTACCCCAATCAGAAACGGCGCAGCTGTGCCGTAGGCTGTCTGCGAATCTGCAGCTGCGTCGGTGGACAGCGCAGCTGCACAGTGCCCTGTGCTAGGTAGTGAAGTCTTCTTATTTGTAGGTCATGAATAATGAACTTAAACTAGTTTGATATGCATGTTAATGATGTTAAAACATAATGTGGACTATAATAACAGATTGTAATGTGTTGTAATACCAAAGTGTAAGATTTTTAGTGATTGATTAATTAAGTTATGAAATGAAACCAAACGTGATGTTTTCAAAAGTTAAAGATAAATGATAAGGTTTATGTTAGGTTATAGTGTGATTTCAGATTCGTTAAGGATGTTAACCGACATGGTTAGATGTCAGGTTAGGGTTATGACCTAAATGATGGTTTAAACCCCCTAAAGCTAATATTCATACAACTAATTGTTGTTGCGATTTCAATGATATGTGTAGGGTAATTGGCGAATATTACTTGTGTAGCTTACATCGAAGGCAAGTTTCTAAACCTTACCTCTTTACATTGAGCAAGCTTTCTAACTTCATTCTTTTTCATATTGAATGCAAGTTTCTATTCCTAAATTATCATTGTACAAGTTCCTAAAATTCTATGTAAAGTTGAGCAAGCCTATTCTATCTTGTGTATGTTTGTACAAGCTCTTGTAACCTAATTCGTTACCTCGAGCGAGTTTTACTTTTCAACGTCTTGATTATTTTTTAAAGCATATATTATTCTAATACATTGATTCAAAGGAGATTGTTCTAATTCTTTGAATATAGTCCTTTGTATGTGTATCATGTTTATTCAATTATATATTATTGATATCCAATCTTTGACTGTGATAGCCTTGTTCAGTTATACATTCTTGTATTAAACCTTCAAGTAGTAAGCAAACTCTTATTGATTAAATTAATCTATAATAAAATAGTGTTCTAAAATTCTAGAAACACTGATAAGCTAGTTCTAAACTAAACTTTCTTTAGTGCGGAAGTTCTAAATCCAAATTGAGACGAACAATCCTAACATAAGGGATTTTGTACGTATTAACGTTTAGATGTTTGTGCACAATACATGGTACAAAGGGCTGATCCCCCTAAGTACATTAAGTAGGGTCTGTATAGTCTAAATTCCTGTTAAGGTTGGGGTAGTAATACCTAAATACCAAAGACATAGTTCGTGGTCTTAAGACCCTCAAATATTAAAGTTCGAACTTGTTTTCTATTTTTGATTCATAGAACAAGTTTATTATTGTTTAGTATTCATTGTTCATTCTCATATGGTTATTATTACTACTCTTTATATCAGTGAGCAATTGTTTTCTCACTCTTGAAATTAACACTGCAGCTAAAGCTGAAAGAGTCGATGAGCCATCTACTAGAAAAAGAAAGGGCAAGATGTCCAAGTGTTGAAGAATTATTTAATGTTTATTTAAATGAATGATGTTATAAGACTTGTTTTCCTTTATCCTTTATTATTTTGATTGTGAGCACCAAATCCTATGGGAATAAAGTACCTGGATTTTGGGGGGGGGGGGTTCACATCTTCTCTGATTGGTTGATTCAAGTTCACATGGATTGGTTAACTTATTACACTTTGGCACCCCTAAAGTTTTCTAAGTTTGTATTATTCCCATTTAACTTTTGTAATTCACTTATCTTCAATAAACATATTTTTAATATTTCAACAATTATTTCTTATTAATATTTTAACTCACAATATTGACAACCATATCATTCTCAGAAAAGAGGGGTCTTTCCGATAAGGATTTCTCTTTATTGACGCACAATTAAATAATCTAACCCCTTTCCTCGACAGAACTTTCTAGACATTGTCAATAATACAAATAATAATATGAATAACTGTGTCGTCTCAATTATTGATTTAATAATCTAAAATATTGTGCAGATGATACTATGACAATAATTGAATCAATAATATGAGATACTATGTATAAATTACTGTTGAAATAATTGAAACATAAGCATCAATAATCAGAGATACTGTACAATACCGTGTGCTACTGTGAAACCACGCGTATTATTATACTTTTATTATTGGATATTTCAACATTTTAACGGTAAAAGGTTTGCCGTTATTTTTATAAAAAGGTTATTTCTGTCATTTTCTATATTCGACAGTTATGCCATTGTGGGGGTCCACCAATGATTGTGTCATCGTACATATATTTCTCGACAAAAAGAATATTCCCCGACACAACAAATAATTTATATCAACTTGCTTACTTTGTAAAAAATTTATATATCACCATTGACTTTACTCTTTTATGAATTTAACCATTTACTAAATAGAATAATAATTATAAAAAATTTGAATACTTTCATTTCATAAAATTCAGGGTCTTACAATCTCTCATCCTTATGAAATTTTGTCCTTAAAATTGATGTACGTACCTTGTTTGTTGAAGAGGTGAGGATACCAGGTTTTCATTTCAGATTCTAACTCCCAGGTCATTTCCTTAATATCATGGTTTCTCTATAAAACTTTGACTTAAGGTATAACCTTTGAGCGTAGAATGTGCTCCTTCTTATCCAAGATCTTGACAGGTACATCCTCATACGTTAAATCTTCGGCTATCTCATCTGGTTCTAATTCAATAATGTGGTTTGGGTCTTCCATATATTTACGTAACATAGATATGTGAAAAACGTTATGAACACGAGACATACTTGGCGGTAAGGCGAGTCTATAGGCCACAGTTCCTACTCGATCGAGGATTTCAAATGGTCCAATGAATCTAGTGTTGAGATTTCCTCTCTTCATTGATTCATAATTATGGAATAATACCTTCTTCTTCATATTCATCAGCTCGAGGTCTGTAGCTTGAGTAACTCTAACTTTAACGATTAAAATCGATTTTACTCATATATTCGACATCATCATATGGGTCCTTGGAGTCTTTAACTCTATCTCCTTCATTTGTAGGTCATACGAAATGGGTCTTTGTGTAACGACCCCAAAATTCATACAATTTAATTCTCTACTTTGGTCGTTAATAACACATCTACCTTCTGATTTTATATCATTATTCGACACTAAACATTATAAAATACGGAATAATTTAAACTTTTATGACTTCTTACTTTAATTCCCTGAATCCAAACCTTTATCATCTACATGTTTTTGAATCAGTCTTATTTTATGATTCGCTTTATCACTGTTATTATATAAAATTTTACATTTCAATCCGATAACCTTTACATATCAGATAACTCTAACTTTAACTTTACAACTCAACATAAAACTATACATCATAAAACATTTAGTATATCTCATGAATCTTAATCATGATATAAAAAAATAACAACTTTAGTTAAAATATTAATCTCCGTGTATTATTTCTGATCCACGTCATTCAAGTAGCACATAGTGTTACCTTCAATCCTTGATCTGCAAAAATGGTTATTTGCAAGGTTGAGGTTGACAGCCCAGCAAAATCAAAAAGTTTTCATGCATCACATAGCACATAATAACATGCTCAACATATAAGAATAATCATAAAATAAACATAGCATACATATTGTAGTTCACTTAACAACAATAAAGATTGTGTTCATTACTCAATCATCATTCATAGCTCAATCATCATAATCATAGATTGACTTTCACATTTCATACTTTTGACATATACAATACATCATACACTAAAATTTTAAAGCAGTTCATCATCAAGTTCACACAGCAAAAAGGAACTGAAAGACTTGCCTTTACCGGCATTTTACCTACACGCTAATAATTCGCGTCCTTACACAACCTACACTGTATGTGAGATTGATAATAAATAAAATCAATAATCAATCTCATGGTCAAATTTATTCTAAGACCTTACTTTATCTTATTATCCTATATAATGTCTTTATCGACATCTAACTATTTTATATATAACTCAATTTTATTTTCATTTTCATCACAACACATGCTAGACTATCTCACTTGTAGTTTAATGTGCGTATATAACACCATTTTATTTTACCACTTTGGTTTCAAAAATGCATATTCAACACATTGTTTACATATTAAATTTTCCTTCAAAAATCAAAAATTGCCCTTTTTGATTACCTTCCATTATTATTCTTGTATTATCATCTTTTCATACTCAGATATCCAATATTAGCCATTAGTTAGACAGTTTGTATACCAAAGTTTAGAAACACAATTACTTTTAGGCATTTTATCGAGCACGTTATGTGCACACATTAACTTATCTCAACTCTTGAGCTTAAATGGTTAATTATGAATAGACTATGATAACACATATCTATACTCATTACATATGCCAAAACATATTTTTAATCATCAAAATATATCATCACCCAAAATCTTAATTCAAACAAAATTATAAAACTCATCTTCACAATTTTTTTAACAAAACGTTGTTTTTGTTTTTAACGTAAATCGTTCGTTACAAGTTCGTTTTTGTTCCTTCTTATATAGAATAAAACCCTTACTCAGTGTACTACAACCTCATCTAGGCCTTAAAGTTAGACCCTTATCAATCTAAACCATATTCTGTAATTCATCAACTAGTCTAGAAAATTTCATTTTATGGACATCCTTACTAAAAAATTTATTTAGGACATGATCCGGTCTATAAAATGGCTCAATCTCGAGAGTATAGCTAGAATACTTCCATATCTACAACTTTGCAGTTTTAAGTTTCTTCAGATTCAAAACACACGAATTTATATGAATTTTTCAAAATCAGAAACCGTAACAGTTTTGATTTTCTGGACAGATTATTTTCCCTTCGAACCAGCCTTACTAAAATAGACATTGCAAGAAATCTACAAAGATTTTTCATGTGATTTCACTTTCAGAATATAGCTTACTTTCATTTCTTCAATTTGATATAAGGCTCACTTTCTAACTCATTATTCCCAAAGAGGTATGAATTTCACAAGATATGTTCACAATTACTCAAAACCTACGAATTATGTTCTTCAAAATTTCTTCATTTTTACATATTTAGCGAATTCAATCGTCACGAATTTGTTACTTAACCGATTGACATGATTTAAACTACGCCGCTTTTGTTTCTTAATATACTAACATAATCCAAAATTAATTTACAGATTATAGCAAAGCTTGAACATCAAATTTTTGACTTACTAAGCCATTTTCATATACAAAACACCGTTATCTTAATTTTCTTCTACAAACTACTTTTCCATGAATATAATTACTCAATACCACTTCTATATAACAATTATCAGAGAACTACAATATAAAGAACATAAAAATATAATTAAAATAAGGAATTTAGATTATAACCTTATTAGTATGAATTTAAGAGAGAGATGGAGATGTTGATGATGGGGCTTGTTTTGTCTTCTCAAAGCTTTCCCTTCTTCTTCCTTTTCCTCCTCTTCTTCTTCTCCTACAACTCTCTCTAACTCTCTTCTTTTTTTTTTCTGTAGTTTGTTTTCTAAAACTAACGTACTAACTTGTAGAATATACATATAATATACAGTACTAGTAATATATATTATATGTAACTCCTAGTAATTATTAGATATACTAATTACTAGTTAATACATAGGTTACACCAACTTGAACTTGAAAAGCCTAAGACCATGTTTGGCAAATACTCATTATTTTAATTAATCAATAGCTTAACATCAATCAATCTCATCAAATTGTCACATAATTATATTTACTTGTTAATTATAATTTCGTGTAACAATCATCACATAACTCATCTAATTTAATTATCTCAATTAAATTAGAACTATAACATAAAATTAATATATTAATTAAATTAAATACTAAATATTCATTTAATTAATCTACTACACTTAATTACATTACTCTATAATCAAAACAAAATTTATTTATTTAACTCAATAAATAATTCAATTAAATATTTATATATATTAAAATTAATATATAACATTCTCTTCACATCAATTCAGATATTCCACAATATATGACATACACATACTCACACCCAACATATCTCATAAATAATACTTTTATTTATAAAATTCTCATTTATAAATTCTAAAAATCTGGGATGTCACATCCTTCCCTCCTTAAAAGGATTCCGTCCTCGGAATCACGGAAACCCTACCTTATTCAGGTTTTCCTCAAATCTATTCATTGAATAACTTCAACACATTACCTTAATATAGGTTTTATATTTTCTACTCTCACCATTCTTGATAATAAATTCTTATAAGTTTTATTTCATAGCATTTACTTAGACTCAATTATATTTGAGTATTACATATTCTTTGACGTGTTCATTATCTTTCTCTAAGGATCATTATCATATATTATATGATCAAACTCTCGGGACATTACATTCACCCATTCTTCTAAGAATTTCGTCCTCAAAATTTTTTTATTTATTAATCTTCATTCAGTCAATCTATCAAAATAGATTTTATGTTAATACTTTATTCATTCATTAGGTTACACAACCAAATTTTTTCTCTAAGGATCTTTCTAAGATCATCATATTCCTCACCTCTTCATCTTCTAAGAGTTTCACATTTCTCTTCTTTTATGCAATTTCATTTCTTTCTTGAAATTATTAAGTTTTTCTTAATTTTCACATCTTTTCCACTTTCACCTTTTAGAATAATAAGAATATTCCATAATTGCTCAATAATTGGAAAGAGGTATGAATAACAAGAATTTAAAAGATTCCAAATCATGCTGAGGGGTCACAAGACCGTGAACTCTATTCTTGGTTTACTAGTACTTCAACTCAATCCTTCACACTGCAAACCAGAGTGTTTATCAATCACAAAGACTGAAAACACCCTCTTCACGTACACTAGGTGGCCAGCCTATTGTACCACTACGTTGGGCCGCAACGTAGTGTTTTGTAACGACTATATGCGTTACGCTCGGAACCATTGTCCCCGAAAACATGTCCCCTTATAGGGTTGTTCACCTCAGCTTTTCAACATCTGAATCCATACCAAAACAATTTGGTTTGGCATAACTTTTCAATGAACGTTTGAATTTCATGAACATCTTTCACTAATCGTCTAGCTGAATCAAATAGCATAGACTTCTACAACAATTCGGACATTAATCAAAACATATATATATACATAAATATATATATATATATATATATATATATTCTTATACCTTAAATAAATCTCAAAAATCTTTTTATGGCGTCATGATACCGCATTGCATTTACATTCCGTTTGAGGATTCCGTCATTTTGTGACTTTGTCATACTACATTATACCATAGGGGGCTGACGATCCTTAGATCACATCCAACACTAAGAAATTCTGCATTGATAACTCCATCATTTTTATCATCTTTGCACCAATTTCCATGATGCATTATTGATATAAAATATATTTTGATATTTTCAAATCATTTTCGTCCAGCCAGAACAATTGGCTTAGACTATTCTTTAAACAGTTCAAAAACCTTTGAAAATCAGTTTTAGTGATATCATATCTCAACAGGTAATGATGTGTCAGTGTCCCGAAGTCCACACATACACATTTGTCACCATGCATTGAGAGTAAAAATTCATTTTAAAAAGGTACATAGTGCAAATTTAGCTTGATGTCAAAAATTTGAAGTCTAGCATAGCTAGAAGATTTGGAAAAACTTATGTCTCCAATTTCTATATTGATCCATTGCTTAATAAATTATTATATTCCCATAATCCTCAATTCTTCATTCATAACTTAATTATACCCCAGTTCATCAAACTTACCGCACATTGGAAGTTCAGGACTTGCCACAATAATATGAGTTTAAGAACTTATCCTAGTCAGACCATAGGCGTCCATTCGCTGAGGGGTTCAAAACATACCATATTATTATGAGTCAAGAACTTACCATATATATTAGTTTTAAGAATCGCGCCTAATCCTAATAATATATGTCTAATCTTAATAGTTTTTAACTATCAAACATACACATAAGAAAAGAATCACCTTTTTGCCACATATACATTGATAGCGCGACACCAACATTCCAATAATTATCAATATGATAAACTAATTGCAAGCACAAAACCCTCTCCCATACAAAGATTTGTACAACTCAGTCATCGCATGAGTCCTTAATTGAAATTCCACCTAACACTATCTTACTCTTAACTTGCTCTTTGCTCGATACGAATTTTTTTGTATCACATCATCTATAACTCCTCGTGAGTTATCTCGTACTATTTCATAGTACTCCATCTTCATAGCATTAAGCTATAATTATTCAAACATTATAGACCATCTTTATTTTATAACTTAAACTGATCACGTCGTGATCTTATTCTATAATCATCTCTCTTAATATTCTTTTGTTAACTCGTGATCGTTTTGTTTTACTATCCCCTTTCTTTCCTTTCCTTTACGACATTATTCGTTATCTTGGCTATTGGAGTTATGTAACTCCCATTTCTTATCTATATATCTTTTCAAGATTCTTCTTTGAATCTTCTTGTTTATATAACAATTCCTGCTTTAAGAATTTCTAACTTCATTTACATTGCTCAACATTCCAATCGAGTTCCACATTTTCATCATACGTATCCATTTTCTACACTTTGTACACATCGAGTCTCTAATAGTTTCAATATGGTACGCTGAGTGGTTTCCCACAAACAACAAACAAAATAGGTTTCGAGTTGCTAGTTCGTATATACCTCCGCTCTATGAAGGAATCGTTTAGCCCAGATACCATACATCAACTACTAAAGAGTACAACTGTACCATACTTAACTATAACTTTTATTCTTAACTTCTTTATCATTCTTTTCTTATAGACATTGTCTAATTATTAGCACCTTACATTCTTATTATTGAAGTTGGGTAACCCCATAACTCTGTGAGATTCTTCTTTGAATCCTCTCACGCATGTTTTAATCCCTTCTCTATACGTTTCTTAAATTACTTCTTATTGTTTAAACTTTATCCGAGCTTATGCTTTCATTATCTTCACATTCATTCTCTAAGGTTATAGCCTACGGTACTCCTACCTAAGGTTTATAACCTACTGCTTTGATACAAACTGTAACGACCCCAAAATTCATACAATTTAATTCTCTACTTTGGTCGTTAATAACACATCTACCTTCTGATTTTACATCATTATTCGATGCTAAACATTATAAAATACGGAATAATTTAAACTTTTATGTCTTCTTACTTTAATTCCCTGAATCCAAACCTTTATCATCTACATGTCTTTGAATTAATCTTATTTTATGATTCGCTTTATCACTGTTATTATATAAAATTTTACATTTCAATCCGAAAACCTTTACATATCAGATAACTCTAACTTTAACTTTACAACTCAACATAAAACTATACATCATAAAACATTTAGTACATCTCATGAATCTTAATCATGATATAAAAAAATAACAACTTTAGTTAAAATATTAATCTCCGTGTATTATTTCTGATCCACGTCATTCAAGTAGCACATAGTGTTACCTTCAATCCTTGACCTGCAAAAATGGTTATTTTCAAGGTTGAGCTCGACAGCCCAGCAAAATCTAACAGTTTTCATGCATAACGTAACACATAATAACATGCTCAACATATAAGAATAATCATAAAACAAACATAGCATACATGTTGTAGTTCACATAACAACAATAAAGATTGTGTTCATCACTCAATCATCATTTATAACTCAATCATCATAATCATAATCATATTCATAGATTGACTTTCACATTTCATACTTTTGACATATACAATACATCATACACTAAAATTTTAAAGCAGTTCATCATCAAGTTCACATAACAAAAAAGAACTGAAAGACTTGCCTTTACCGGCGTTTTACCAACACGCTAATACTTTGCGTCTTTGCACAACATACACTATATGTGAGATTGATAATAAATAAAATCAATACTCAATCTCATGGTCAAATTTATTCTAAGACCTTACTTTATCTTATTATCCTATATAATGTCTTTATCGACATCTAACTATTTTATATGGAACTCAGTTTTATTTTCATTTTCATCACAACACATGCTAGACTATCTCACTTGTAGTTTAATGTGCGTATATCACACCATTTTATTTTACCACTTTGGTTTCAAAAATGCATATTCAACACATTGTTTACATGTTAAATTTTCCTTCAAAAATCAAAAATTGCCCTTTTCGATTTCCTTCCATTATTATTCTTGTATTATCATCTTTTCATACTCAGATATCCAATATTAGCCATTAGTTAGACAGTTTGTATACCAAAGTTTAGAAACACAATTACTTTTAGGCATTTTATCGAGCACCTTATGTGCACACATTAACTTATCTCAACTCTTGATCTTAAATGGTTAATTATGAATAGAATATGATAACACATATCTATACTCATTACATATGTCAAAACATATTCTTAATCATCAAAATATATCATCACCCAAAATCTTAATTCAAACAAAATTATAAAACTCATATTCACAATTTCTTTAACAAAATGTTGTTTTCGTTTTTAACGTAAATCGTTCGTTACATGTCTGTTTTTGTTCCTTCTTATATAGAATTAACCCTTACTCAGTGTACTACAACCTCATCTGGGCCTTAAAGTTAGACCCTTATCAAACTAAACCATATTCTGTAATTAATCAACTAGTCTAGAAAATTTCATTTTATGGACATCCTTACTAAACAATTTATTTCGGACATGATCCGGTCCATAAAATGGCTCAATCTCGCGAGTATATCTAGAATACTTCCATATCTACAACTTTGCAGTTTTAAGTTTCTTCAAATTCAAAACACACGAATTTATATGAATTTTTCAAAGTCAAAACCGTAACAGTTTTGATTTTCTTGACATATTATTTTCCCTTCGGACCAGCCTTACTAAAACAGACATTGCAAGAAATCTAAAAAGTGTTTTCAGGTGATTCCACTTTCAGAATATAGCTTACTTCCATATCTTCGATTTGATATAAGGCTCACTTTCTAAGTCATTATACCCAAAGAGGTATGACTTTCACAAGATATGTCCATAATTACTCAAAACCTACGAATTATGTTCTTCAAATTTTCTTCATTTTTACATATTTAGCGAATTCAATCGTCACGAATTCGTTACTTAACCGATTGACATGATTTAAACTACGCCGCTTTTGTTTCTTAATATACTAACATAATCCAACATCAATTTACAGATTATAGCAAAGCTTGAACACCAAATTTTTGACTTACTAAGCCATTTTCATATAAAAAACACCGTTATCTTAATTTTCTTCTACAAACTACTTTTCCATGAATACAATTACTCAATACAACTTCTATATAACAATTATCAGAGAACTACATTATGAAGAACATAAAAATATAATTAAAACAAGGAAGTTAGATTATAACCTTATTAGTATGAATTTAAGAGAGATGGAGATGATGATGATGGGGCTTGTTTTGTCTTCTCAAAGCCTTCCCTTCTTCCTTTTCTTCCTCTTCTTCTTCTCCTACAACTCTCTCTAACTCTCTTCTTTTTTTCTTTGGTTTGTTTTCTAAAACTAACGTACTAACTTGGAGTATATACATATAATATACAATACTAGTAATATATAATCTATGTAACTCCTAGTAATTATTAGATATACTAATTACTAGTTAATACATAGGTTACACCAACTTGAACTTGAAAATCTTAAGACCATGTTTGGCAAATACTCATTATTTTAATTAATCAATAGCTTAAAATCAATCAATCTCATCAAATTGTCACATAATTATATTTACTTGTTAATTATAATTTCGTGTAACAATCATCACATAACTCATCTAATTTAATTATCTCAATTAAATTAGAACTATAACATAAAATTATTATATTAATTAAATTAAATACTAAATATTCATTTAATTAATCTACTACACTTAATTACATTACTCTATAATCAAAACAAAATTTATTTATTTAACTCAATAAATAATTCAATTAAATATTTATATATATTAAAATTAATATATAACATTCTCTTCACATCAATTCACATATTCTACAATATATGACATACACATACTCACACCAACATATCTCATAAATAATACATTTATTTATAAAATTCTCATTTATAAATTTTAAAAATCTGGGATGTCTCACTTTATGTTAACAATATCGCACATGTACCCGCATATGATCTTTTACTCAACGCGTCAGCTACCACGTTCGCTTTTCCAGGATGGTATTGAATAGTATGGTCGTAATCTTTTAACAACTCGAGCCAACGTCTTTGGCGCATGTTAAGTTCATTTTGAGTGAAGAAATATTTAAGGCTCTTATGGTCTATGTAGATCTCCACTTTCTCTCCATACATGTAGTATCTCTAGATCTTTAACGTGAAAATGACTACTATCAACTCTAGATCATGAGTATGATAATTCCTCTCATATTCTTTGAGTTATCGAGAGGCACAAGCTATTACTTTCCCATGTTGCATGAGAACGCATCCTAAACCTCTGCATGAAGCATCGCTATAGATGATAAATCCAACTAAGACTCTTATCCCCTTACTTGGATAACATCTCACATTAATACCTATCAGCTTGTCAATGTACAAAGATGGTGTCCCCTACGAATAGTCTGGCTTTGGTGCATTCCACAAAGGAAGTAACCAGATAGAGGCTCGGTTACCAACCCCTATAGTTGGGTTTTTAACTCCTGAAGTTCAATAGGATTCTTCGATAAGAGGTTTTGGAAATGTGTTTTTTACTTAGTTCAAGGTCAATACAAAATTCAATTTCACGCTTTGGGGGTAGGCTAGGAAGTTCTTCGGGAAATACATCAGGAAATTTATAACAATAGCAATATCATTCAAATCTAACGTATTTTTATTTAAATCGATGACATGGACAAAAAAAGCTTGACATCTGTTTTTCAATAAACGAATGAGTTTATGGCTAGAGATGACAATGATTAACTTTAGTGGTTTAGCTGCTTAAATTCGTATAAAAGGTTGGTTAAGAATATGAAAGCTAACAACATTAAGAAAACAATCAATCTTAGTATGATGAGTAGTTAACCAGTAGATTCCTAAAATCACATCAAATGAAGTATTTTTAAAGAGATGAGATTAACAGGTAATATGAGGGTGCTGATTTGAATCAAACAAGATTTATAAACAGTGGAGGTAACGAAGGTTTCTCCCAACGGAGTTTGAACAGATAAGTCAAAGTCTAATTTCTCCGGAGTCAAGTTCAAATGTTGAGCATAAGCAGGTGAAATAAAAGAATGGGTAGAACATGTATCTAATAAAGTATAGACTTCGCAAGAGTTTATAACTAGATTTCCCGTGATAACTTCGTTCAGGTTCCTCACTTTTTGGGAAGTCGCAAAAAATGCTCTCCCTTAAACTACCGACTTTAACTTGTCTTGGACAGCCTTTGGTGTCACCGTCCCAGCCGGACTTGACTTTGCTGCATGACAAAATCGAGCTAAGTGACATTTCTTTTTTGCAATTAAAACACACTTTGGGTTGCTGCATATAGTTTGGACTGATGTGTCCATCTTGTTTGTATTTATAGCATACGACCGGTGGTACTCTCTTTCTTTGGAAATGGGTGTTGGTGCTGCTATCGATGTCTTTCCGTCAATGTTGAATCTTCTCTTCTAAAAGTTTTTCCCACTTAGTTCACCTTTAATATTATCTTGACCATGATTACCACCGAAGAGGTTACCATTTCTGGCATGATAATTTCCTCCACGATGGTTTTATCATTGTTCCAATGGTTGTTGCCACCGATACGATTATCATCGTATTTTTGGTTGTTGTCTTTTGGTTGAGCTGACTTTTTATCGCGCTCCAATAACTTAGCCCTATTCACAACATCGGAATACAAACAAAGTTTGTGAGAAATAAGATATTAACGAATTTAAGGCAACCAACCTCGCAAAAACATTTGTATCATTAGCTCCTCATTATACACCAAATGGGATGCAAACCGGGATAACTCCGTAAACTTAGACTCATAATGCGATACAGTCATATTGTTCTGCTCAAGCTTCATGAATTCCACCTACTTCATGTGACAAATACTTTTTGGAAAGTACTTGTCATTAAATAACTCATAGAACTTCTCCCAAGACATTTTAAGTGTGGAAGGATGAGTGCGTTTTACAGATTCCCATCAATAATTTGCCTCTTCACGAAACATAAGGTGGCGATGGTAACCTTTTGCTCTTCAGTGCATCCCAAGACATCAAATATCTTTGTAATTTGTTTAATCCATGAATCGGCCTTAAGTGGCTCTGGCTTTCCCAAAAACTCTGGCGGTCCCAACTCCTTGAATTGCTTAGCAGTGACCAGCCGTGAGCTACCATTGTTTCCACCTGCATTTTGAACAAGAGTTTCTATTGTTTGGTGTTGTATGAATTTTAGAAAGCTCCTAAATATCCCATCGTTCATCATTTGGTCGGTGTTGTTGTTTACAAGAGGATTATTACCTTCTTGATGCATATATATTATCCTGATTATTGGTTGGTGGTGTCTCAATGGTCGCATGTGCTTCATTGCTTATTTCAAAGTTTTTTAATGTCATTCTCAAATACTACCAGAAAACAAAGGTTAATTAAAGAAATTTACATGCCACATATTATCCCTATATTCTGACCGACCAATTAACTAACAAATAAGCTTAGGTAGGACACAATAGTGAAGGTTTTACTCGTCTCTCCCCTCCTAGTTGTAACCTCAGATCTCTGCCATCGATCATATCCCTAACCTCTGATACTAACTGTGACGCCACCAGAATTGGTCCATATAACCCATTCTGAGTTGCCAAATACATGGTACAGAATTTAAATATAAATTTCATTTATACAACTATTAATTATTGTGTAAAATACGACAAAACATACGTTGTGAGTTTTAATACAAATATTGTCTCTTAGACAATATCCAAACTCAAATAAAATTCTCTTTACAATTATTATTACACTATTTTATAAAATAGTGAGGATTACTAAAATAACCATCTTGAACCATTACTGCACTCTCAACTAGTCCCAGCTACATTATCGCATCCTGAGAAGAACAAGGGAACCAAAATAAAAAAGGTGAGCTCAACTAACCCAGTAAAGAATATTATGACTAAGATAATATAGAACAAATTATCCATAGTCCTGAACAGAGAAAAATCTGATAGAATAAAATAGACATACAGTTTTAGATTAACAACTGCAGCAGAAACAACAATCCATTAGAAGAGTCAAGTAGAGAATGATGTCTACTATCTTCTATGATTTAAAAATCTATCATCAATAGTTTATCCTTGTAATACCAATCAATAAACATTTCACATCATCGAATTATCCATGCACTACGGGCCAAGGATATTCGTTAATATCACATCAACTAATTATTCATGCACTACGGGCCAAGGATATTCGTTGGTATTGAAACAACCCAAATTTTTATAAGTTATTAAAATAAGAATTTAATAGTTAAAAATCTTATTATGAGATGTTTTGAGTTTGAGTATGCATATATACATGTTATATATTTTGAAATATGTGATCTGGTGTGAAGATATATATATATATATATATATATATATTCATATATTGGGAAAGTGAGGTTTAATAGTTAAGTTAACTATTGAAGAAATTAAATGAATTTGGTAATTATTTTAAATATTTATTGAATTAAATAAATATTTTAAATAATTTTTTTATTGAGAAAAATAAATAATTTATGAAATTGTGGTATAATAATTTAGTTACGTGTGTATGATAATTAAATTAAAGCAAAGGTAAATTTTATTCTTTGAAGATTTAATTTAATGAAATAATTAAATTAAATGAATTGTTTAATATTAAAGGGAATAAATGAATTAAATAAAGTAATGTTTAAATCTAATTTATTAATTAAATTAGATATATAATTATTTATTAATCATCAGAGTAATTATAATAAAACTTATAATTATAATTATTATAATGGTAAGCTATTTAAATTGGTGGCAGGGGTGACAAATATAAACTATATAATATAATATTATTAAAATAATCTAGTTTGGGAGTTATGTGTTTAGCCAAACAAGACCTTGTGGTCTTTGGCTTATTCAACTGACATCTTTTATTTTCTTTAACTGATAATTACGTGGGAGGTGAGGCTCTATCAGTTATATTACGCGTCTTATTTCTCGTAATGGCTAACTAAGAAGAACAGAGAGGTAGAGAGAAAGAATACAAAGAATTGAAAGTTGGAGAAGGAGTGAGATTGGGAAGGATTTCCTAGAACCTTGTTAACATCAAAGGGTTAAGGTAATCTACACCTAATTCTAATATTTGGTTTTTGTAATTTTCTATTATCTGGAAATTAGGTTTTGGTTGAATTGTTGTAGAAGATCTTGTTTATATGTATGTATTCTCTTGCTAAATCTGTTAGTTATCTTTTATATGTCTATGTTTGTGAGAACCCAAAATTTCACATAATTAAAAATTTTCGAATAATTTTTTTTAAAGAGATAAAGTACTTGAATCATATAAGTGTATATGATAATTAAGCTAGATAGTTAATTTATTAACTAAGAAGTATACTTAATCATTTTCAAGAAAGAGTAATGAAAGTTATGTAAGAAATTAACATAGCTTGAATGTTAGTCTTGATTACTAAATTAAAAGGATTTACAATCCTTAAGTAATTGATTATTGATATGAGTATGTATGTGTTTATAACTTATTAAGTCAAGTTGGGATAATAAGTTAATAAACTATGGAAAATATGTTAGGACATATGTGAATTATATACGTGATTGAGTAAATATGTATTATATAATGTGTGTGCATTTATTTTGTAAAGAGATGAAGAATAAAGTTATGTAACCTAATACACTTATTAGGTATGATAATTAAATAACCTAATGAGTTATAATTTAAGAGAATGATAGTATTTAAAAAGATATACTAATCCTAAGAGATTTTTTTATATATCTCAATTAATTAATTTATAACCTAAGAATAGCAAGTCTAGTTGGGTTATGAAATTAAAGATATATGAGTAAGGATTTAACTTACTAATGTTTGTAAGGGAACCCTAATTAAATAATGGGAAATGAATAAAAATTAAAAAGTATAAACTATGTTGAATTGCAAGCCCAAAGAATTAGAATTTCTAGCCTAAATAATTAATTGATTGGCCCAACTCTTAGCCCAATTGGGAGGGGACCTTTTGGACAATTAAGTAAGCTAAATGGACCTTAAAAGATAATAAAAAGGGGCCCAAGAAGGCCATCATGACCGAAAATTGCATATAGGAGAGAAAGGGGGAGGCATGTAATCATTACATTACTTTAGTAGGTGAACTAACTGCTAGGTATCAAGCCTTGGTCTCATTCTTATCTTTTTCATCCAACCCACAAGTTTAACCAAGAGTGCAAGTAAGTTTATAATGATTAAGAGAGAGAGGAAGAGTGAGACATTTGATGATGATTATAGATACACTAAATATATCTATACTTAATTTACTAACAAAAAATTTATTTTGTTCTTTCTTTCGTTTTATTTCCTTTGTTAGCTATCAAAGCAAAGAGAGAGCGAGAGAGAGATAGAGAGAGCAAAAAGAGACTTCGGTCAAGAGAGAAGAAGAAAGAGAGGGAGAGTTTTGTAAGTTTCTAAGTTCCATAATCTAGGTATTAGAAAGAAGAAGAAGAAGAATTAAGAGAAGGTATAAGAAATCCCTACTTTTATAGTTTAATTTCTCTTTGTGATGATTTGAGTTTTGATTTTTATAAAACTATGATCTTGAGACTTAAAACCTTAGATCTTGGTGTTTAAAATTGTTTTATATTTAGATCCAACTCTTTTATGGATCAAAAGTTGAATCTACACTAAGAAATATTAGTTAGGTTTTTCAAAAGTTTGTAAATCAATTTTTTCTTAGCTTTTGTTGTGTTTGATTTTATGATTGTTGATTATTTGGTGAATTAAACCATGGATAATGTTAGAACCATGAGTATATGAGTTGTTTTGAGTTAATATGATGAGTTATATTGGTTTTATGGTAGATCATGAAAGTTTTCATACAAAACATAAAGAGTTGAAAAATAGATTTTTGAGAAAACAAAGTATGATATGGAAATGATCATATCTCTCATTCTACTTTGAATTTTTGAGCGTGGTCAAGTCCTAAAGTTAGATCTATGAGTCTTCTAAAATATCCAAGTGAAACCACTTAAAAAGGATTTGTAGATTTTCGTGTGGAATAATTTTAGTAAAGGATGAAAAATAAGAAAATGCTTAAAAAGTTGCTGCCAAGAAATGGGAAGGACTGTTTTGGCCACTTATTTAATGAGATAAAATCCGGACTTTTGGGGGATGAAAATATATGGGATAAAGTAGGTTGTGTCCAAAAATGAGCTCATTCCGACTTAAAATGATCGAGTTATGACTATTTCAATTTTTGTGTTTTCCCGATAGTAATCGCTATAACCGGAGTTGTATAACTCTGATGGTCTTGAAATTTAAACTGTAAGCTCATGTTAACATGTATAAGATCCCACCAAGAGTTGGGAATTTCTGAAGTTAAGTAAGAGGTAGCTAATTTCTTAAGGAATTAACTAGGAATTGATTTTTGAAAAATACTTAAGGGAGTTGAAAAATTCCAAAAAAATACTTTTGTGTATGGAATATATGTATATATGATTGGCCAAAAGATTAGAAAATAATAAGCTGATTTCATATTTTCGTGAATAGTGTATTTCAGCTTCCCGAAATGAACATTTCAGGTTGCTGAAAAGGGAAACTAAAATGTCAGAGGAGATGTCAGTGTTGTTTTAGCTTGCTGAAATAGAAACTGAAATGATATATTAAGTCTACTGAGTTCATAAATAGTTTGTCAAGTTATATTACAAACTTATAAATTAACGAGTAAGTGTTAAGTCTAAGATAGTATAGTCTACTTACTAATGATTGGTTATGTGATTTCATGTTAAATTGCTATGAGTAAGATATGTGATGCTAATTAAGAGATCAATTTTATCAATGATAGAACTTACAAAAGAAGTTAAATTAAATTGCGTAGCAGTAGTCAACGAATCAGGCAAGTTCCTAACTCAACTTGAGTTACTATTTTTCAAGCATGGTAGTGAATAATTATTGATAGTTATTCACATCTATAATAATTATTGTAATTCGCACGTAGTGCAATTGATTCTTTTTCTATTATTTGAACTATTTATAAATCATGTCTCTGCTAATTATTTTGGCAAGACTAATATTTGTTAAAGCATAAAATGTTCTATTTATTATGAACTGAATTGTTATTGGAAGATCTATGCCATTGGTTTCGGCTAGATTAGTATTGTTATTAATTATTGAAATCATAGTATTTCTTTGAAAGTAATCCAAACCATATTGTTGTGGTACGGACTCGTGATGTAAGACTGAGATGAACAAATTTTAATGTCGTAAATCGACCTATGCACTATTATTGAGTATTATGCATAATATAGGGTACAAAGGAGTTGGCCGCTCCAGGTACTTGCAGAAGAGTATAATTTAGTTTTTATAACTAATTTATATACTTGTGGTGGTTTAGTTTTAATAACTAATTGATTCCTCTAGTAGTTCATGATCCTTTTGTGATCACTCAGCATGAAATCTGGGTATATCCCACTTTATTGAATATTATTGCAGTATTGTTAATTCTTATTATTCAATCGAATATTATTGAATCTTTGAAAGAATTTTACTCTTTCATCTCTGATATGTTATTCAGTATAAAATGGGAGAAAGTTTTAGTATCGAGATTGAGTTATTATTCAGCTACTTCGAAATCTTTTGATTATTGTTGAAGTTCTAAAGAAGCTAGACTCTTCTATTCATGATATATATCATTTATTGTATATTTTAACTTGCTGGGCAAACTCGTTGCTCACCCTTGCTTAAATAAAATATTTCAATTAATGCCGATGTAGCAGAAGGTTCTAACGGGGATAAAGGCAAAGGCAAGGCTCAGGAGTAGTTAGTGTCAACTTTTAATGGTTATGTTTTATTATGTAATTAATTATGTAAACCTTTTGACTATATAAGGGTATGCAAGTTATGTCAAGGTTAGTTAACCTGGGATATTGTCATAAGTTGTATTAAGGAATATTTTGAATGATGTTTTTCATTAATGAATGAGTAGTTTGATGTTATATATTTGATGGATCGTGAGCACCAAACCCTAGGTTAGGGAACCCAGATTTGGGGGCATCACAAGTTGGTATCAAAGCTGTAGGTTATAAACCTTTGGTGTGGGGAAGAGCCTTAGGAATATAACCATAAACAGGATAGAGAAAACTCGTTTAGTATTCTAAGTGATGGATTAGGAAAGTTCATCAATAGTAAGATATGGGGACACTCAGTGTTTATGGATTATGTTTGATAGTGATGTACTAATGAAGTTATTTAAAACTGGTGACATGATGTCAAGAGATAATAAGATGGTTACGAAAGTGTTAGCAGCTGCACCAATGCCATAGTGAGTCAGTTGAGGAAGTTTTAAGAGACGAACCTGCGATAAATCTAGCAACCGATCATGACGAGTACCCCGAGATGGAGCTGGATGAAGAGGAAGAAATATATTCCAAAGAAACTAAGGTAGAGCCAGAAATAAAGATCAAAGATGGGGAAGAAGTAAAAGTAGCAATCGAAGAAGGTCAAACATCTGTGGAAGTTCAAGATTTAAGGACTAAAGTACTTCTCCTGGATGAATTATGGAAAACAGAAAGAGCATTACGTGAGAAGACAGAAGAATGAAATAATCTGAAGGCACAAGTCGATAGAATGAGGGCTAAGTGTAATGTATCATCTAACTATGTAATTAAGGAAAAGAAGAGTAATAAAAGGAAAAAGAACAACGGCACTGACAACAACTTAGAGAATTCGCATTCAAAGAAGAAACAAATATGTGGCATGTGTGGAAAGAAGAATTCGGGGGAATGTATGAGGGGTAAGAATATGTGTTACAATTGTGGTAAAGAAGGACATCTATCACCAAATTATCCTAAACCAAAGAAAGGAGGATATTTTGCATGTGGTGAAACGGATCATAGGGTTAAGACTTGTCCTAAAAACAAGACAGATGGAGGAAGTGGAGGGAAGAAAGATTAAGTGTTAGGAGTATAATCTTTTGGAGTATAATATTTGCTTTGGTATGAATAGTAAGATATTTTTTTTATGTCTCAACTTTTTGTGTAAAGTTGTAGTAATGAATTCCAACTTTTGTCACACGTGGATAGTAATCGTTTGTAGTAGTTTGCGCTATGTACTGAAAAGTACTATGTACTATTTGGATGAATTAAATGCAATGATATGAATATATGTTTGAATAAGTAATTAAATTTTGAGAATTAAATTATTAAGATGATTATCTGAAGAATTTGATAATTCAGTAGGCTGGATTAAATAATCCAGGAAGCTGAAATTGGTTTAAGTTTAAAATTTTGACTACTATTAATAAGATGTTGCATAAAAAAAAGTATTAATGTAAGTCTTTATTTCATCAGATAATACCGCCAAGACGACAAAATCGTAACCAAAGGGTGGAGCGGTCTGTGAATAATGAAGGAGATAAAGCTGATCCAATGCAAAACTTCGCAGACATACTAGCTCAAGCTATGCAAACTAGAGCCCCAGCAGCAAAAAATCGACCAGCTAATCAATTAGCTAACTTTAAAGACTTTAAAGCCGTAGGATCGCCGGAATTCAAGGGAACCATTGACCCTATAGAAGCCCAGACATGGGTAAATGAGATGGAGAAAGCTTTTGTTATTTCTAGAGTAACGGAGGAGCAAAAGACTGATTTTGCTACCTATTTGATGAAGGGTGAGACGAATTACTAGTGGGAGACAAACAAAGCTAGAGCTGGTACAACAGTAATAACTTGGACAAGGTTTAAGGAGTTATTTTTCGAAAATTATTTCTCAGAAAGTATGCAACCAAGAATGGAAGTAAACTTTTTGGAGTTGAAGCAGGAGAATATGTCGGTTGCGGAATACGCCGCCAAATTCAACGAACTAGCGAGATTTGCTCCACATCAGGTGGACACTGAGGTAAGAAAGGCGCAAAGGTTTGAAAATGGACTGAAGCCAGGGATATATAGCAAAGTAGCTGTGTTGCAGATTAAGAAATTTTTGGCCCTGTTGGAAAAAGAAATCATCGCCGAAGGAGGAAGTGAAGCTGTGTCAAGGTATCATCAAGAGTAGAAGAAAAAGACGAATGAAGGAGGTAGCAGTGGAGGAAGTAACTCTAATAAGCGTAAGTGGAAGGACAATACTAAATTTGAAGACAAGTCAGAAGATAATAGGAAGAAAGGTGAGGCATGTCCAAATTGCGGTAAAAAGCATCAGGAAGTATGTTTGAAGGGTAAAGGAGTGTGTTTTAACTGTGGACAAGAGGGACACATCTCTCCAAATTGTCCAAGTCCAAAGAAGATACCAAGTTGTTTTTCATGTGGATCTCTAGAATATCAAATTCGTAATTGTCCAAAGAAGAGTGCAGAAAGAGGAAGCAACAATAGAGGAAATAGTAGTGGAACACTGACGATCAAAAGACCTGCTCAGTCGAAAAGACCGACAGCGCGCACGTTCAACATGACATTGCAAGATGCAGTAGCTGCATGGGAGGTGGTGACAGGTAAATGATTTAGTTGAGTAAATGAAATACGTGAGAAATATTGGGTAGATATAGCTGTGAATGGTTTTCTTTTATAGATCCCAAGTCACAAATTAGTATATGAAACACAAATTAATATTGCGTTGATATAAATGAATTGATGATACAACTTTAAAAGATATTAGAGAGTAAGAAAGCGGTGATTCCGAGGACGGAATCCTTATAAAGAGGGGAGAATGTGAGAACCCAAAATTTCACATAATTCAAAATTTTTGAATAATTTTTTTTAAAGAGAGAAAGTACTTGAATCATATAAGTGTATATGATAATTAAGCTAGATAGTTAATTTATTAACTAAGAAGTATACTTAATCATTTTCAAGGAAGAGTAATGAAAGTTATGTAAGAAATTAACATAGCTTGAATGTTGGCCTTGATTACTAAATTAAAAGGATTTACAATCCTTAAGTAATTGATTATTGATATGAGTATGTGTGTGTTTATAACTTATTAAGTCAAGTTGGGATAATAAGTTAATAAACAATGGGAAATATGTTAGGACATATGTGAATTATATATGTGATTGAGTAAATATGTATTATATAATGTGTGTGCATTTATTTTGAAAAGAGATGAAGAATAAAGTTATGTAACCTAATACATATATTAGGTATGATAATTAAATAACCTAATGAGTTATAATTTAAGAGAATGATAGCATTTAAAAAGATATACTAATCCTAAGAGATTTATTTTATACATCTCAATTAATTAATTTATAACCTAAGAATAGCAAGTCTAGTTGGGTTATGAAATTAAAGATATATGAGTAAGGATTTAACTTACTAATGTTTGTAAGGGAACCCTAATTAAATAATGGAGAATGAATAAAAATCAAAAAGTATAAACTATGTTGAATTGCAAGCCCAAAGAATTAGAATTTCTAGCCCAAAGAATTAATTGATTGGCCCAACTCTTAGCCCAATTGGGAGGAGACCTTTTGGACCATTAAGTAAGCTAAATGGAGCTTAAAAGATAGTTAAAAGGGGCCCAAGAAGGCCATAATGGCCGAAAATTGCATATAGGGGAGAAAGAGGGAGGCATGTAATCATTACATTACTTTAGTAGGTGAACTAACTTGCTAGGTGTCAAGCCTTGGTCTCATTCTTATCGTTTTCATCCAACCCACAAGTTTAACCAAGAGTGCAAGTAAGCTTATAATGATTAAGAGAGAGAGGAAGAGTGAGACATTGAATGATGATTATAGATACACTAAATATATCTATACTTAATTTACTTACAAAAAAATCTATTCTGTTCTTTCTTTCATTTTATTTCCTTAGTTAGTGTAACACCCCCAAATCCGGGTTACCTGACTCCCGAGTTTGGTGTTCACGATCCACAATATAAATAACACTTAACTACCCATAATATATATACAACACCCAGGTTCACTAACCTTAACTTTACAAACATACCCTTTGGATATACAAAAGGGGTTTACAATACAACATATTCAATATGCTAATCATAATTAATTTATTACAACGCCTTTGCCTTTATCCTTCACAGCACCTCCTGCCACTTCGTCCCTAGCTGAAAAGTTTTATTTAGCAAGGGTGAGCAACTAATTTGCCCCACAAGTTAATACATACAATAAATGTATTAGGATTCAAAACAACAGACTATCTATTTTGATAGAATGAAACCAAAGTTCGGGGAACTTTGAAATAGCTGAACAAATCGTTATTCAAAAATAAGTTTTCTCGTATTCTATACAACTTAATAATTCACTAATGAAAGAGTACAACACTTTCAAAGTTTCTACGGTATTCTAGTGAATAATCTAGAATCAATTCTACGAATGAAATATTTCTCCAGATTTATACTGAGTGATCACACAAAATCTTGAACTTTATTTTCTCAGGTAGATTTCAAAGATTTACTTTGAAAAATACTCAGGTGTATCAGATAACCATAAAGATTAAATCATAGCCCTCTGTAAGAACTCAGAGCTGGCCAACTCTTTGTACCCTATATTATGCATAATACTCAAAACGCGCGCAAAGGTCGAATTCACGACCAACAAAATGTTCCCTTTATATAAAAGGTTGTTCTTCTCAGTCTTGGAATCAAAAGTTTGATTTTACAACGAAATACTGGAATTTCAAATTCTATTTGCTTCTCTTCTCAAACCTAACAAGTTTTTACCAATGTTTGTCTAACCAGAATAATTGGCTAAGACATTTCTCAACATAATTCAACAATAAACATGAATTATCTGTACTGTCAATTTTAACTTCTACAGATATGAATATCCAACAACAGTAATTCTACGAATATATATTTTCTAATTCAATAATTTAATTTCAACAATAAATCCCTGGACGTGGTATAATTAACAATAATTATCCACAAATAATAATTGAATGAAATAACTCAAGGTTGAGTTAGGGAACTTGCCTCTTCCGTTGAGTACAACTACACAAAATACTTATCTGCTTTCGAAAGAACTATAACCAATAATATCGGTCTAACAATTAGCACAATAATCCACATAACACCCAACACTGTAGTTCAAAGTTAAACTTCTCCTAAACACATTACCACATAGCCACAACAGTGTTTATAACCTATATAAACACTTAACAAGTCAAACTAATTCAGTCTGGTTGGACTTCGGTCCATTCTCGGTGTTCTGGTCACCCTACCCGACAATTAACACATTGATTATCAATTAAAATTGGTCTCTAAGCTTCAATATTAATTTAGATAAGTCAATTATCATTAATAATATTTTTCGGAAGCTTTTAATAATTATCAAGCAATTATTATAATTTATAATAATTTTTCAAATATCAGAATCATTTTTAAATGATTTAATTATCAATTAATCGTACCATTATTAATATTTAATAATATCAAAATATTAATAACATACTTTTCAAAATATTAAAATTATTACGAATAACTTAAAATATTTTTAAATCATCCATATTCTACTTAAATGATTTTAAAATAATTAAAATTATTTTTAAATCATCACCATTAATATATAAATATTAATGAAATTATTATCCAAATATTAAAAGTCATTAATTATAACTTAAAATATTTTTAAACCATTTTTCTCATTTTTAAATGATTTTTAAATCAATAAAATCATTTTTAATTTATTTATTTAATATATTAATTAAATAAATCAAACATCATTAATATTAATTTATTAAGGAAAATTCTCCAAAAATTCACCCCTCCTTAAAAGGATTCCGTCCTCAGAATCACCGCTTTCTTATTCTCTACAATCTTTTAAAGTTGTATCACCAATTTATTTTGATCAACATAATATTACTTTGTGTTTCAAATTCTAACCTGTGACTTAAATCTATAAAAGAAAATAGTTCACAGAATTATCTAAATCATAATAGTCGCGTAATTAACTTTCTAAACGAAATCATTACCTGCTACTACCTCCTGAGTAGCCACTGCATCTAACGCCGTCATGTTAAATGTACGGGCTGTTGGTCTTCCTGGCTGTGCAGGTCCTCGAATCGCCAAGGTTCCACCACCAGGTCCCTTGTTGGCACTTTCTTTTTCTGCATTCTTCTTCGGACAGTTCCGCACTAGATGATCAGTCGATCCACACGCATAGCAACCTTGAATCTTTTTCGGGCTGGGATAATTTGGCGACATATGCCCCTCTTGTCCGTAGTTGTAACAAACCCCCTTCTTTTTCAGACAAACTCCAGCATGGTTCTTCCCACAATTTGCACACGGCCCTCCTCCTTTCTTATTTCCTATAATTTTATTACCCAATTGGGTATTCTCACTCCACTTTCTCTTATTCGGGTTATTACCACCACTACTTCCACCCTCATTGGTATTCTTCTTCTTCTTCTGATGAAAACGAGATGCAGCCTCGCTTCCTCCTTCAGCAATTAATGCTTTCTCCAATAGAGCCGCAAAAGTGTTGATCTGCAGCACAGCTACTTTGTTGTAAATCCCCGGCTTCAATCCGTTCTCAAATCTTCTTGCTTTTCTAACTTCGGTATCCACCTGATGAGGTGCAAATCTTGCTAATTCGTTGAATTTAGCAGCATACTCCGAGACAGACAAATTCTCCTACTTAAGTTCCAAGAACTTAACTTCCATCCGAGCTTGCATACTCGGCGAGAAGTAGTTCTCAAAGAACAACTCCTTAAATTTTGTCCACGTCACCACCGCTGTACTAGCTCTTGCTTGATTGGTTTCCCACCAATAATTGGCTTCTCCCTTCATTAGATATGTTGCAAAATTCGTCTTTTGCTCTTCTTCCACTCGTGCAATCACGAACGCATTCTCCATCTCTTTCACCCAAGTTTGATCTTCAATCGGATCCGTAGTCCCCTTGAATTCAGGCGGTCCTACCGCTTTAAAATCCTTAAAATTAGCCAATCTGTCGGCTGGCTGATTCCTTGGTCTTCCCCTGGCTGGAGCCCTATTTTCCATAGCTTGGGCCAGCATATCCACAAAATTCTGCATCGGGTCCACTTGACCTTCTTCGTTATTCACTGATTGTTCTTCTCTTTGGTTTCGATTCTGTCGTCTTGGCGGCATGATCTGATTTAAATGAAAATCTTATATTAATACTCTTATTCTACATAAATTCTTAACACAATAAGAATTCAACACATAATTCTCAAGTAATTGCATATTTATTCAAATAGCACATAGTACCTATAGTACTTAACACATATAACTATCCCTTTAAAATAATACTAGGGTTAACACACACAACTTTACAAAAGTTGCAATTCCCCAACTTTACACAAAAAGTTGACATTCTCAAATTTCACATGACTATTTCAGTTCATCAAACTTACCACACTTAGGAGTTCAGTAACTTGCCACAATCATATGAGTGTATGAACTTATCCTAGTCAGACCTTTGGCGTCCATTCGGTGAGGGGTTCAAGACATTTCATATAATTATGAGTCATGAGCATACCATAAGTATGAGTTTTAAGAACACACAAATTCATTTTAATCTTATATTCATATAGAAAATAAATATTTTATTCATACAAACATATATTTACATATGTTCAAACATCGCTCTTGATATTACATATCTTAATATCAGAAACTTCTACCAAAAGATATTATTACATATATCTAAGTTGTCTACCGACCACTTCCTTCACCAATCTTCTTCTTGTTGGGACACTTGTTGAATCCGTGACCCGTCTGCCCACATAAAAAACACTTCCTCATATTCGGTTTAGGACAATGCAAAGAGATATGTCCTTCCTGCTTACAGTTGAAGCACACGTTCTTCCACATCATGCATTCCCCCACGTGAGTTTTACCACACTTACATCAAGCTTTCTTTTTCTTCGGGTTTGAATTTCCAGAGTTATCACTGTCTTTGTTCCTCTTTCTTTTCTTCTTATCCTTTTTGCTGGTTCCTTCAGATGATCCACCACCTTCAGCCTTCATTCGTTCCACCTGCGCTTTCAGGTCGTTCTGTTCTTTAGTCATTTCACGTAACGCCCGCTCCGTCTTCCACAACTCCTCCAAAAGAAATACTTTGCTTTGGAGTTCTTGGACTTCTATAGATAGCTGATCTTGTTCACCAACCTTGATCTTATTCTTTAGTTCCACCCTAACTTCTTCAGACTCCGCTTCCTCATCACCACTTAGATACATCTCAGGATAATCGTCATGATCACTCCCAAGATTGATCATTGGTTCATCTTTCCCCACTTCTTCAACCGATTCGCTCTGTGCTGGCACCTCGGCTACTGGCATTGGTGAGACAGCCGCTGGCTTCTCCGTACTCATTTCATCTTCTCCGGACATCCTACAATCAGTTTTAAACAACTTGATTAGTACTTCACCAGTACAAATTTCTCACACTACGAATTTACTTATCTCACTATCGATACGCTTCAACAATCCCTCACTTAGTACTCTAAATGAGTATTCTCTATCTTGTTATGGTTATAATCCTAGGGTTTTCCCCACCCCACTTAAAGTTTATAACCTACAGCTCTACTACCAGCTGGTGACACCTTGGTCACTACAGCTCTGATACCAACCTGTGACACCCCCAAATTCGGGTTACCTGACTCCCGAGTTTGGTGTTCACGATCCACAATATAAATAACACTTAACTACCCATAATATATATAGATAGTAACTTTCATAAGATTTTATCAGAGTTTAATAATAATACAACACCCAGGTTCAATAACCTTAACTTTACAAACATACCCTTTGGATATACAAAAAGGGTTTACAATACAACATATTCAATATGCTAATCATAATTAATTTATTACAACGCCTTTGCCTTTATCCTTCACAGCACCTCCTGCCACTTCGTCCCTAGTTGAAAAGTTTTATTCAGCAAGGATGAGCAACTAATTTGCCCCGCAAGTTAATACATACAATAAATGTATAAGGATTCAAAACAACAGACTATCTATTTTGATAGAATGAAACCAAAGTTCGGGGAGCTTTGAAATAGCTGAACAAATCGTTATTAAATAACAAGTTTTCTCGTATTCTATACAACATAATAATTCACTAATGAAAGAGTACAACGCTTTCAAACTTTCTACGGTATTCTAGTGAATAATCTAGAATCAATTCTACGAATGAAATATTTCTCCAGATTTATACTGAGTGATCACACAAGATCTTGAACTTTATTTTCTCGGGTAGATATCAAAGATTTACTTTGATAAATACTCAGGTGTATCAGATAACCATAAAGATTAAATCATACCCCTCTGCAGGTACTCAGAGCCGACCAACTCTTTGTACCCTATATTATGCATAATACTCAAAACGCGCGCAAAGGTCGAATTCACGACCAACAAAATGTTCCCTTTATATAAAAGGTTGTTCTTCTCAGTCTTGGAATCAAAAGTTTGATTTTACAACGAAATACTGGGATTTCAAATTATATTTGCTTCTCTTCTCAAACCTAACAAGTTTTTACCAATGTTTGTCTAACCAGAATAATTGGCTAATACATTTCTCAACATAATTCGACAATAAACATGAATTATCTATACTGCCAATTCTAACTTCTACAGATTTGAATATCCAACAACAGTAATTCTACGAATATATATTTTCTAATTCAATAATTTAATTTCAATAATAAATCCCTAGACGTGGTATAATTAACAATAATTATCCACCAATAATAATTGAAAGAAATAACTCAAGGTTGAGTTAGGGAACTTGCCTCTTCCGTTGATTACAGCTACACAAAATACTTATCTACTTTCGAAAGACCTATAACCAATAATATCGGTCTAACAATTAGCACAATAATCCACATAACACACAACACTGTAGTTCACAGTCAAACTTCTCCTAAACACATTACCACATAGCCACAACAGTGTTTATAACCTATATAAACACTTAACAAGTCAAACTAATTCAGTCTGGTTGGACTTCGGTCCATTCTCGGTGTTCTGGTCACCCTACCCGACAATTAACATATTGATTGTCAATTAAAGTTGGTCTCTAAGCTTCAATATTAATTTAGATAAGTCAATTATCATTAATAATATTTTTCGGAAGTTTTTAATAATTATCAAGCAATTATTATAATTTATAATAATTTTTCAAATATCAGAATCATTTTTAAATGATTTAATTATCAATTAATCATACCATTATTAATATTTAATAATATCAAAATATTAATAACATACTTTTCAAAATATTAAAGTTATTACCAATAACTTAAAATATTTTTAAATCATCCATATTCTACTTAAATGATTTTAAAATAATTAAAATCATTTTTAAATCATCACCATTAATATATAAATATTAATGAAATTATTATCCAAATATTAAAGTCATTAATTATAACTTAAAATATTTTTAAACCATTTTTCTCATTTTTAAATCAATAAAATCATTTTTAATTCATTTATTTAATATATTAATTAAATAAATCAAACATCATTAATATTAATTTATTAAGGTAAATTCTCCAAAAATATTGAAAATTATATTTTATAATTTAAAATATTTTCTAACACTTTATTCTCAATTAAAATGATTTTACATCATTAAAATCATTTTTATCTTATTTATTTAATTTAATAATCAAATAAATATAATATCATTAATATTAAATTATTAATGAAAATTCTCCAAAAATATTAAAAGTTACATTTTATAACTCAAAATATTTTTAAATACATTATTCTTATTTAAAATAATTTTTCATAATATTAAATTATTTTTCTCTAATTTATTTAATATAATAATTAAATAAATTAAATACCTTTAATATTTAAATGATTATAAATATTAAAGAAAAATATTCCAATTGGTCAAAAATTATTTTTCATAATTTAAAATAATTTTTAAAACCATTTTTGGTAATTTTTAGAATTTATTTCTACTTTTTTATTAATTACCGGAAATTCTGAAAATAAAAATTAAATAAACCATCGCTAAAGCTCTTTAGCGACACAAAGCGTCGCTGTTGGTGTTTTTGAGCTCAAGAACACTGACAGCCGGCTTATCAACCTGCCTTGTTTGACCGGCCATAATTCTCGGTGTAATACGTTTCTGGGCTAGATTAGACTTCGATTATGTAGCTGAAATGTAACACTACAATAAACGACCATCATCTAGGTCATAACACAACACAACATGATGATCTGAGCATCTAAATTCGTTGTCAGACGTCACCTGGGTTTTTTCAGAAACCCAGGCAGTTCGACCTGGTACTTTCCAGTCCAAATTGATCTAAGTTATGATCATTGTTTTGGTTATTTCTTGCTTTATAATGGTAGTATACATGACAGTTAACAACGAGATATTAAGATCTCAATCCAAAAACAACATATATGCTCGATCAAATCCGGTCAAACCCTGACAGAATCCTTGTTCATACCGATTCTGGGTTTCCCAGAAACATAAAATCAGTTCGGGTGGTCTAGTTTTACCATCCATAAAATCCAATAAATTTGATGTTTATGAAATATAAAAGCAGGTGCTTGGACTCGATATTACAGGCTACAACATGTATACAACAACATCAACAAACAGAATCAAATCTGTCAGATACAAACCTCACAAAAGTTGTCAGACGCAAAAAAATCAAACTTTCTGGGTTTCCCAGAAAGTACTCGGTCATGCCCGGTCAACGGGTTTTAACCGATTATATCTTCAAATCCAGACATGTAATGACTCTGATTTCTTTTGCAGCTTAAAGACCACATAACAGACTACTAATTAAAACTTTAAAAAAACAAAAATCTTAAACGAGCAAAGATCTGTGGCGACTGACATTACTTGTCAGACCACAAAAACTTCTCAAGAACAGTTTTCAAAAACTTCGATTTTTATCAACTTTGATGCTATGGATCCATTATGGATCATCATAGATCTTCAATAAACATCCAATAGTAATATTCTAAACATATAAACACAAAAGTTTCTCAAGCATCAAAGATCAAAAATAAAAATAGGGTTATACCTTCTCTTGAATAATTTTTGATCTTGGCTCCCAATCTGTTTATGGTTGATCTAAGGAAAGTATTTGGGACTGATCTACTAAGCAAATTAGGAGGTCTTGGTGAGAGAGAGATCGTAGGTGAGAGCTTTGGTGAAAATAAGCTAAATTTTGTAACTTTCTCTCTCCCAAATCTATATATATCATAAAGATGCAATGAACTTTGTTGAAATAGCTGGCATATAGGTTGATGTGTTGTACTTGTAGGCTATAAAAAGTCAAGGTTTGGTTACCAACTAAAGGTGTTGCAATTTCCTACAAGATAGCTTACTAAAAAAAGTAATAAAAAGGGTATTATGGTCTTTTTCTTTTATTTCTAGATTTTCTCATTTGTTGCAAACCCTTAGGGTTTAGGGTTTGAGTAATCTAGGGTTTAACCCTAACATCCCAACCCTTAGGTTTTAAAAATCTAACTTCTAGGATTTTCAAAATTAGGTTTAATTAGAAAAATAAAATTTCTAGAATATAATTTGGGTTTCTAAAATAGAAATTTAATATACAAAAATATAATTAGAGTTTTCTAATCATATTTAAGTTTAACAAACACTTTAGGCATGCTAATAAAAATTAGGGTTGCCTAATTAGGGTTTACAATTCCCGGTTTTGAAATTAGGGTTTCCCGACGTACAATTAGGGTTTTAATTGTACAATTTATTTTTTAAATCTGAGATTAGGGTTTGTAATCCCTTATTAGGGTTTAATAATATTAAAACTTATCCAATTAATTATTTATCAACATAATCATCATACAGCACAAACACATCATTAGCAATATAATTATTTTAATTATATTTTCTACCGAATCCTTATCCGAACATTAGGGTTAGGGTTTTTCTAAAGTTGTTAAGCACAACTCTACTCTAAATTTATTAGTCAATACACAAATTGACTTTCTCGAGACTCGTATCACATATACTTGTCACAAAATTGGTAATTAATATTAATATTAATTAAAAAAAAATTATTCGCAAATTTTGTATTATTCGAAATCCAGGGTTATCGCATTCACCCCTCCTTAAAAGGATTCCGTCCTCAGAATCACCGCTTTCTTAATCTCTACAATCTTTTAAAGTTGTATCATCAATTTATTTTGATCAACACAATATTACTTTGTGTTTCAAATTCTAACCTGTGACTTAAATCTATAAAAGAAAACAGTTCACAGAATTATCTAAATCATAATAGTCGCGTAATTAACTTTCTAAACGAAAACATTACCTGCTACTACCTCCTGAGTAGCCACTGCATCTAGCGCCGTCATGTTAAATGTACGGGCTGTTGGTCTTCCTGGCTGTGCAGGTCCTCGAATCGCCAAGGTTCCACCACCAGGTCCCTTGTTGGCACTTTCTTTTTCTGCATTCTTCTTCGGACAGTTCCGCACTAGATGATCAGTCGATCCACACGCATAGCAACCTTGAATCTTTTTCGGGCTGGGATAATTTGGCGACATATGCCCCTCTTGTCCGTAGTTGTAACAAACCCCCTTCTTTTTCAGACAAACTCCAGCATGGTTCTTCCCACAATTTGCACACGGCCCTCCTCCTTTCTTATTTCCTATAATTTTATTACCCAATTGGGTATTCTCACTCCACTTTCTCTTATTCGGGTTATTACCACCACTACTTCCACCCTCATTGGTATTCTTCTTCTTCTTCTGATGAAAACGAGATGCAGCCTCGCTTCCTCCTTCAGCAATTAATGCTTTCTCCAATAGAGCCGCAAAAGTGTTGATCTGCAGCACAGCTACTTTGTTGTAAATCCCCGGCTTCAATCCGTTCTCAAATCTTCTTGCTTTTCTAACTTCGGTATCCACCTGATGAGGTGCAAATCTTGCCAATTCGTTGAATTTAGCAGCATACTCCGAGACAGACAAATTCTCCTACTTAAGTTCCAAGAACTTAACTTCCATCCGAGCTTGCATACTCGGCGAGAAGTAGTTCTCAAAGAACAACTCTTTAAATCTTGTCCACGTCACCACCGCTGTACCAGCTCTTGCTTGATTGGTTTCCCACCAATAATTGGCTTCTCCCTTCATTAGATATGTTGCAAAATTCGTCTTTTGCTCTTCTGCCACTCGTGCAATCACGAACGCATTCTCCATCTCTTTCACCCAAGTTTGATCTTCAATCGGATCCGTAGTCCCCTTGAATTCAGGCGGTCCTACCGCTTTAAAATCCTTAAAATTAGCCAATCTGTCGGCTGGCTGATTCCTTGGTCTTCCCCTGGCTGGAGCCCTATTTTCCATAGCGTGGGCCAGCATATCCACAAAATTCTGCATCGGGTCCACTTGACCTTCTTCGTTATTCACTGATTGTTCTTCTCTTTGGTTTCGATTCTGTCGTCTTGGCGGCATGATCTGATTTAAATGAAAATCTTATATTAATACTCTTATTCTACATAAATTCTTAACACAATAAGAATTCAACACATAATTCTCAAGTAATTGCATATTTATTCAAATAGCACATAGTACCTATAGTACTTAACACATATAACTATCCCTTTAAAATAATACTAGGGTTAACACACACAACTTTACAAAAGTTGCAATTCCCCAACTTTACACAAAAAGTTGACATTCTCAAATTTCACATGACTATTTCAGTTCATCAAACTTACCACACTTAGGAGTTCAGTAACTTGCCACAATCATATGAGTGTATGAACTTATCCTAGTCAGACCTTTGGCGTCCATTCGGTGAGGGGTTCAAGACATTTCATATAATTATGAGTCATGAGCATACCATAAGTATGAGTTTTAAGAACACACAAATTCATTTTAATCTTATATTCATATAGAAAATAAAGATTTTATTCATAGAAACATATATTTACATATGTTCAAACATCGCTCTTGATATTACATATCTTAATATCAGAAACTTCTACCAAAAGATATTATTACATATATCTAAGTTGTCTACCGACCACTTCCTTCACCAATCTTCTTCTTGTTGGGACACTTGTTGAATCCGTGACCCGTCTGCCCACATAAAAAACACTTCCTCATATTCGGTTTAGGACAATGCAAAGAGATATGTCCTTCCTGCTTACAGTTGAAGCACACGTTCTTCCACATCATGCATTCCCCCACGTGAGTTTTACCACACTTACATCAAGCTTTCTTTTTCTTCGGGTTTGAATTTCCAGAGTTATCACTGTCTTTGTTCCTCTTTCTTTTCTTCTTGTCCTTTTTGCTGGTTCCTTCAGATGATCCACCACCTTCAGCCTTCATTCGTTCCACCTGCGCTTTCAGCTCGTTCTGTTCTTTAGTCATTTCACGTAACGCCCGCTCCGTCTTCCACAACTCCTCCAAAAGAAATACTTTGCTTTGGAGTTCTTGGACTTCTATAGATAGCTGATCTTGTTCACCAACCTTGATCTTATTCTTTAGTTCCACCCTAACTTCTTCAGACTCCGCTTCCTCATCACCACATAGATACATCTCAGGATAATCGTCATGATCACTCCCAAGATTGATCATTGGTTCATCTTTCCCCACTTCTTCAACCGATTCGCTCTGTGCTGGCACCTCGGCTACTGGCATTGGTGAGACAGCCGCTGGCTTCTCCGTACTCATTTCATCTTCTCCGAACATCCTACAATCAGTTTTAAACAACTTGATTAGTACTTCACCAGTACAAATTTCTCACACTACGAATTTACTTATCTCACTATCGATACGCTTCAACAATCCCTCACTTAGTACTCTAAATGAGTATTCTCTATCTTGTTATGGTTATAATCCTAGGGTTTTCCCCACCCCACTTAAAGTTTATAACCTACAGCTCTACTACCAGCTGGTGACACCTTGGTCACTACAGCTCTGATACCAACCTGTGACACCCCCAAATTCGGGTTACCTGACTCCCGAGTTTGGTGTTCACGATCCACAATATAAATAACACTTAACTACCCATAATATATATAGATAGTAACTTTCATAAGATTTTATCAGAGTTTAATAATAATACAACACCCAGGTTCAATAACCTTAACTTTACAAACATACCCTTTGGATATACAAAAAGGGTTTACAATACAACATATTCAATATGCTAATCATAATTAATTTATTACAACGCCTTTGCCTTTATCCTTCACAGCACCTCCTGCCACTTCGTCCCTAGCTGAAAAGTTTTATTCAGCAAGGATGAGCAACTAATTTGCCCCGCAAGTTAATACATACAATAAATGTATAAGGATTCAAAACAACAGACTATCTATTTTGATAGAATGAAACCAAAGTTCGGGGAGCTTTGAAATAGCTGAACAAATCGTTATTAAATAACAAGTTTTCTCGTATTCTATACAACATAATAATTCACTAATGAAAGAGTACAACGCTTTCAAACTTTCTACGGTATTCTAGTGAATAATCTAGAATCAATTCTACGAATGAAATATTTCTCCAGATTTATACTGAGTGATCACACAAGATCTTGAACTTTATTTTCTCGGGTAGATATCAAAGATTTACTTTGATAAATACTCAGGTGTATCAGATAACCATAAAGATTAAATCATACCCCTCTGCAGGTACTCAGAGCCGACCAACTCTTTGTACCCTATATTATGCATAATACTCAAAACGCGCGCAAAGGTCGAATTCACGACCAACAAAATGTTCCCTTTATATAAAAGGTTGTTCTTCTCAGTCTTGGAATCAAAAGTTTGATTTTACAACGAAATACTGGGATTTCAAATTATATTTGCTTCTCTTCTCAAACCTAACAAGTTTTTACCAATGTTTGTCTAACCAGAATAATTGGCTAATACATTTCTCAACATAATTCGACAATAAACAGGAATTATCTATACTGCCAATTCTAACATCTACAGATATGAATATCCAACAACAGTAATTCTACGAATATATATTTTCTAATTCAATAATTTAATTTCAATAATAAATCCCTAGACGTGGTATAATTAACAATAATTATCCACCAATAATAATTGAAAGAAATAACTCAAGGTTGAGTTAGGGAACTTGCCTCTTCCGTTGATTACAGCTACACAAAATACTTATCTACTTTCGAAAGACCTATAACCAATAATATCGGTCTAACAATTAGCACAATAATCCACATAACACACAACACTGTAGTTCACAGTCAAACTTCTCCTAAACACATTACCACATAGCCACAACAGTGTTTATAACCTATATAAACACTTAACAAGTCAAACTAATTCAGTCTGGTTGGACTTCGGTCCATTCTCGGTGTTTTGGTCACCCTACCCGACAATTAACATATTGATTGTCAATTAAAGTTGGTCTCTAAGCTTCAATATTAATTTAGATAAGTCAATTATCATTAATAATATTTTTCGGAAGTTTTTAATAATTATCAAGCAATTATTATAATTTATAATAATTTTTCAAATATCAGAATCATTTTTAAATGATTTAATTATCAATTAATCATACCATTATTAATATTTAATAATATCAAAATATTAATAACATACTTTTCAAAATATTAAAGTTATTACCAATAACTTAAAATATTTTTAAATCATCCATATTCTACTTAAATGATTTTAAAATAATTAAAATCATTTTTAAATCATCACCATTAATATATAAATATTAATGAAATTATTATCCAAATATTAAAGTCATTAATTATAACTTAAAATATTTTTAAACCATTTTTCTCATTTTTAAATCAATAAAATCATTTTTAATTCATTTATTTAATATATTAATTAAATAAATCAAACATCATTAATATTAATTTATTAAGGTAAATTCTCCAAAAATATTGAAAATTATATTTTATAATTTAAAATATTTTCTAACACTTTATTCTCAATTAAAATGATTTTACATCATTAAAATCATTTTTATCTTATTTATTTAATTTAATAATCAAATAAATATAATATCATTAATATTAAATTATTAATGAAAATTCTCCAAAAATATTAAAAGTTACATTTTATAACTCAAAATATTTTTAAATACATTATTCTTATTTAAAATAATTTTTCATAATATTAAATTATTTTTCTCTAATTTATTTAATATAATAATTAAATAAATTAAATACCTTTAATATTTAAATGATTATAAATATTAAAGAAAAATATTCCAATTGGTCAAAAATTATTTTTCATAATTTAAAATAATTTTTAAAACCATTTTTGGTAATTTTTAGAATTTATTTCTACTTTTTTATTAATTACCGGAAATTCTGAAAATAAAAATTAAATAAACCATCGCTAAAGCTCTTTAGCGACACAAAGCGTCGCTGTTGGTGTTTTTGAGCTCAAGAACACTGACAGCCGGCTTATCAACCTGCCTTGTTTGACCGGCCATAATTCTCGGTGTAATACGTTTCTGGGCTAGATTAGACTTCGATTATGTAGCTGAAATGTAACACTACAATAAACGACCATCATCTAGGTCATAACACAACACAACATGATGATCTGAGCATCTAAATTCGTTGTCAGACGTCACCTGGGTTTTTTCAGAAACCCAGGCAGTTCGACCTGGTACTTTCCAGTCCAAATTGATCTAAGTTATGATCATTGTTTTGGTTATTTCTTGCTTTATAATGGTAGTATACATGACAGTTAACAACGAGATATTAAGATCTCAATCCAAAAACAACATATATGCTCGATCAAATCCGGTCAAACCCTGACAGAATCCTTGTTCATACCGATTCTGGGTTTCCCAGAAACATAAAATCAGTTCGGGTGGTCTAGTTTTACCATCCATAAAATCCAATAAATTTGATGTTTATGAAATATAAAAGCAGGTGCTTGGACTCGATATTACAGGCTACAACATGTATACAACAACATCAACAAACAGAATCAAATCTGTCAGATACAAACCTCACAAAAGTTGTCAGACGCAAAAAAATCAAACTTTCTGGGTTTCCCAGAAAGTACTCGGTCATGCCCGGTCAACGGGTTTTAACCGATTATATCTTCAAATCCAGACATGTAATGACTCTGATTTCTTTTGCAGCTTAAAGACCACATAACAGACTACTAATTAAAACTTTAAAAAAACAAAAATCTTAAACGAGCAAAGATCTGTGGCGACTGACATTACTTGTCAGACCACAAAAACTTCTCAAGAACAGTTTTCAAAAACTTCGATTTTTATCAACTTTGATGCTATGGATCCATTATGGATCATCATAGATCTTCAATAAACATCCAATAGTAATATTCTAAACATATAAACACAAAAGTTTCTCAAGCATCAAAGATCAAAAATAAAAATAGGGTTATACCTTCTCTTGAATAATTTTTGATCTTGGCTCCCAATCTGTTTATGGTTGATCTAAGGAAAGTATTTGGGACTGATCTACTAAGCAAATTAGGAGGTCTTGGTGAGAGAGAGATCGTAGGTGAGAGCTTTGGTGAAAATAAGCTAAATTTTGTAACTTTCTCTCTCCCAAATCTATATATATCATAAAGATGCAATGAACTTTGTTGAAATAGCTGGCATATAGGTTGATGTGTTGTACTTGTAGGCTATAAAAAGTCAAGGTTTGGTTACCAACTAAAGGTGTTGCAATTTCCTACAAGATAGCTTACTAAAAAAAGTAATAAAAAGGGTATTATGGTCTTTTTCTTTTATTTCTAGATTTTCTCATTTGTTGCAAACCCTTAGGGTTTAGGGTTTGAGTAATCTAGGGTTTAACCCTAACATCCCAACCCTTAGGTTTTAAAAATCTAACTTCTAGGATTTTCAAAATTAGGTTTAATTAGAAAAATAAAATTTCTAGAATATAATTTGGGTTTCTAAAATAGAAATTTAATATACAAAAATATAATTAGAGTTTTCTAATCATATTTAAGTTTAACAAACACTTTAGGCATGCTAATAAAAATTAGGGTTGCCTAATTAGGGTTTACAATTCCCGGTTTTGAAATTAGGGTTTCCCGACGTACAATTAGGGTTTTAATTGTACAATTTATTTTTTAAATCTGAGATTAGGGTTTGTAATCCCTTATTAGGGTTTAATAATATTAAAACTTATCCAATTAATTATTTATCAACATAATCATCATACAGCACAAACACATCATTAGCAATATAATTATTTTAATTATATTTTCTACCGAATCCTTATCCGAACATTAGGGTTAGGGTTTTTCTAAAGTTGTTAAGCACAACTCTACTCTAAATTTATTAGTCAATACACAAATTGACTTTCTCGAGACTCGTATCACATATACTTGTCACAAAATTGGTAATTAATATTAATATTAATTAAAAAAAAATTATTCGCAAATTTTGTATTATTCGAAATCCAGGGTTATCGCATTCACCCCTCCTTAAAAGGATTCCGTCCTCAGAATCACCGCTTTCTTAATCTCTACAATCTTTTAAAGTTGTATCATCAATTTATTTTGATCAACACAATATTACTTTGTGTTTCAAATTCTAACCTGTGACTTAAATCTATAAAAGAAAACAGTTCACAGAATTATCTAAATCATAATAGTCGCGTAATTAACTTTCTAAACGAAAACATTACCTGCTACTACCTCCTGAGTAGCCACTGCATCTAGCGCCGTCATGTTAAATGTACGGGCTGTTGGTCTTCCTGGCTGTGCAGGTCCTCGAATCGCCAAGGTTCCACCACCAGGTCCCTTGTTGGCACTTTCTTTTTCTGCATTCTTCTTCGGACAGTTCCGCACTAGATGATCAGTCGATCCACACGCATAGCAACCTTGAATCTTTTTCGGGCTGGGATAATTTGGCGACATATGCCCCTCTTGTCCGTAGTTGTAACAAACCCCCTTCTTTTTCAGACAAACTCCAGCATGGTTCTTCCCACAATTTGCACACGGCCCTCCTCCTTTCTTATTTCCTATAATTTTATTACCCAATTGGGTATTCTCACTCCACTTTCTCTTATTCGGGTTATTACCACCACTACTTCCACCCTCATTGGTATTCTTCTTCTTCTTCTGATGAAAACGAGATGCAGCCTCGCTTCCTCCTTCAGCAATTAATGCTTTCTCCAATAGAGCCGCAAAAGTGTTGATCTGCAGCACAGCTACTTTGTTGTAAATCCCCGGCTTCAATCCGTTCTCAAATCTTCTTGCTTTTCTAACTTCGGTATCCACCTGATGAGGTGAAAATCTTGCCAATTCGTTGAATTTAGCAGCATACTCCGAGACAGACAAATTCTCCTACTTAAGTTCCAAGAACTTAACTTCCATCCGAGCTTGCATACTCGGCGAGAAGTAGTTCTCAAAGAACAACTCTTTAAATCTTGTCCACGTCACCACCGCTGTACCAGCTCTTGCTTGATTGGTTTCCCACCAATAATTGGCTTCTCCCTTCATTAGATATGTTGCAAAATTCGTCTTTTGCTCTTCTGCCACTCGTGCAATCACGAACGCATTCTCCATCTCTTTCACCCAAGTTTGATCTTCAATCGGATCCGTAGTCCCCTTGAATTCAGGCGGTCCTACCGCTTTAAAATCCTTAAAATTAGCCAATCTGTCGGCTGGCTGATTCCTTGGTCTTCCCCTGGCTGGAGCCCTATTTTCCATAGCGTGGGCCAGCATATCCACAAAATTCTGCATCGGGTCCACTTGACCTTCTTCGTTATTCACTGATTGTTCTTCTCTTTGGTTTCGATTCTGTCGTCTTGGCGGCATGATCTGATTTAAATGAAAATCTTATATTAATACTCTTATTCTACATAAATTCTTAACACAATAAGAATTCAACACATAATTCTCAAGTAATTGCATATTTATTCAAATAGCACATAGTACCTATAGTACTTAACACATATAACTATCCCTTTAAAATAATACTAGGGTTAACACACACAACTTTACAAAAGTTGCAATTCCCCAACTTTACACAAAAAGTTGACATTCTCAAATTTCACATGACTATTTCAGTTCATCAAACTTACCACACTTAGGAGTTCAGTAACTTGCCACAATCATATGAGTGTATGAACTTATCCTAGTCAGACCTTTGGCGTCCATTCGGTGAGGGGTTCAAGACATTTCATATAATTATGAGTCATGAGCATACCATAAGTATGAGTTTTAAGAACACACAAATTCATTTTAATCTTATATTCATATAGAAAATAAAGATTTTATTCATAGAAACATATATTTACATATGTTCAAACATCGCTCTTGATATTACATATCTTAATATCAGAAACTTCTACCAAAAGATATTATTACATATATCTAAGTTGTCTACCGACCACTTCCTTCACCAATCTTCTTCTTGTTGGGACACTTGTTGAATCCGTGACCCGTCTGCCCACATAAAAAACACTTCCTCATATTCGGTTTAGGACAATGCAAAGAGATATGTCCTTCCTGCTTACAGTTGAAGCACACGTTCTTCCACATCATGCATTCCCCCACGTGAGTTTTACCACACTTACATCAAGCTTTCTTTTTCTTCGGGTTTGAATTTCCAGAGTTATCACTGTCTTTGTTCCTCTTTCTTTTCTTCTTGTCCTTTTTGCTGGTTCCTTCAGATGATCCACCACCTTCAGCCTTCATTCGTTCCACCTGCGCTTTCAGCTCGTTCTGTTCTTTAGTCATTTCACGTAACGCCCGCTCCGTCTTCCACAACTCCTCCAAAAGAAATACTTTGCTTTGGAGTTCTTGGACTTCTATAGATAGCTGATCTTGTTCACCAACCTTGATCTTATTCTTTAGTTCCACCCTAACTTCTTCAGACTCCGCTTCCTCATCACCACATAGATACATCTCAGGATAATCGTCATGATCACTCCCAAGATTGATCATTGGTTCATCTTTCCCCACTTCTTCAACCGATTCGCTCTGTGCTGGCACCTCGGCTACTGGCATTGGTGAGACAGCCGCTGGCTTCTCCGTACTCATTTCATCTTCTCCGAACATCCTACAATCAGTTTTAAACAACTTGATTAGTACTTCACCAGTACAAATTTCTCACACTACGAATTTACTTATCTCACTATCGATACGCTTCAACAATCCCTCACTTAGTACTCTAAATGAGTATTCTCTATCTTGTTATGGTTATAATCCTAGGGTTTTCCCCACCCCACTTAAAGTTTATAACCTACAGCTCTACTACCAGCTGGTGACACCTTGGTCACTACAGCTCTGATACCAACCTGTGACACCCCCAAATTCGGGTTACCTGACTCCCGAGTTTGGTGTTCACGATCCACAATATAAATAACACTTAACTACCCATAATATATATAGATAGTAACTTTCATAAGATTTTATCAGAGTTTAATAATAATACAACACCCAGGTTCAATAACCTTAACTTTACAAACATACCCTTTGGATATACAAAAAGGGTTTACAATACAACATATTCAATATGCTAATCATAATTAATTTATTACAACGCCTTTGCCTTTATCCTTCACAGCACCTCCTGCCACTTCGTCCCTAGCTGAAAAGTTTTATTCAGCAAGGATGAGCAACTAATTTGCCCCGCAAGTTAATACATACAATAAATGTATAAGGATTCAAAACAACAGACTATCTATTTTGATAGAATGAAACCAAAGTTCGGGGAGCTTTGAAATAGCTGAACAAATCGTTATTAAATAACAAGTTTTCTCGTATTCTATACAACATAATAATTCACTAATGAAAGAGTACAACGCTTTCAAACTTTCTACGGTATTCTAGTGAATAATCTAGAATCAATTCTACGAATGAAATATTTCTCCAGATTTATACTGAGTGATCACACAAGATCTTGAACTTTATTTTCTCGGGTAGATATCAAAGATTTACTTTGATAAATACTCAGGTGTATCAGATAACCATAAAGATTAAATCATACCCCTCTGCAGGTACTCAGAGCCGACCAACTCTTTGTACCCTATATTATGCATAATACTCAAAACGCGCGCAAAGGTCGAATTCACGACCAACAAAATGTTCCCTTTATATAAAAGGTTGTTCTTCTCAGTCTTGGAATCAAAAGTTTGATTTTACAACGAAATACTGGGATTTCAAATTATATTTGCTTCTCTTCTCAAACCTAACAAGTTTTTACCAATGTTTGTCTAACCAGAATAATTGGCTAATACATTTCTCAACATAATTCGACAATAAACAGGAATTATCTATACTGCCAATTCTAACATCTACAGATATGAATATCCAACAACAGTAATTCTACGAATATATATTTTCTAATTCAATAATTTAATTTCAATAATAAATCCCTAGACGTGGTATAATTAACAATAATTATCCACCAATAATAATTGAAAGAAATAACTCAAGGTTGAGTTAGGGAACTTGCCTCTTCCGTTGATTACAGCTACACAAAATACTTATCTACTTTCGAAAGACCTATAACCAATAATATCGGTCTAACAATTAGCACAATAATCCACATAACACACAACACTGTAGTTCACAGTCAAACTTCTCCTAAACACATTACCACATAGCCACAACAGTGTTTATAACCTATATAAACACTTAACAAGTCAAACTAATTCAGTCTGGTTGGACTTCGGTCCATTCTCGGTGTTTTGGTCACCCTACCCGACAATTAACATATTGATTGTCAATTAAAGTTGGTCTCTAAGCTTCAATATTAATTTAGATAAGTCAATTATCATTAATAATATTTTTCGGAAGTTTTTAATAATTATCAAGCAATTATTATAATTTATAATAATTTTTCAAATATCAGAATCATTTTTAAATGATTTAATTATCAATTAATCATACCATTATTAATATTTAATAATATCAAAATATTAATAACATACTTTTCAAAATATTAAAGTTATTACCAATAACTTAAAATATTTTTAAATCATCCATATTCTACTTAAATGATTTTAAAATAATTAAAATCATTTTTAAATCATCACCATTAATATATAAATATTAATGAAATTATTATCCAAATATTAAAGTCATTAATTATAACTTAAAATATTTTTAAACCATTTTTCTCATTTTTAAATCAATAAAATCATTTTTAATTCATTTATTTAATATATTAATTAAATAAATCAAACATCATTAATATTAATTTATTAAGGTAAATTCTCCAAAAATATTGAAAATTATATTTTATAATTTAAAATATTTTCTAACACTTTATTCTCAATTAAAATGATTTTACATCATTAAAATCATTTTTATCTTATTTATTTAATTTAATAATCAAATAAATATAATATCATTAATATTAAATTATTAATGAAAATTCTCCAAAAATATTAAAAGTTACATTTTATAACTCAAAATATTTTTAAATACATTATTCTTATTTAAAATAATTTTTCATAATATTAAATTATTTTTCTCTAATTTATTTAATATAATAATTAAATAAATTAAATACCTTTAATATTTAAATGATTATAAATATTAAAGAAAAATATTCCAATTGGTCAAAAATTATTTTTCATAATTTAAAATAATTTTTAAAACCATTTTTGGTAATTTTTAGAATTTATTTCTACTTTTTTATTAATTACCGGAAATTCTGAAAATAAAAATTAAATAAACCATCGCTAAAGCTCTTTAGCGACACAAAGCGTCGCTGTTGGTGTTTTTGAGCTCAAGAACACTGACAGCCGGCTTATCAACCTGCCTTGTTTGACCGGCCATAATTCTCGGTGTAATACGTTTCTGGGCTAGATTAGACTTCGATTATGTAGCTGAAATGTAACACTACAATAAACGACCATCATCTAGGTCATAGCACAACACAACATGATGATCTGAGCATCTAAATTCGTTGTCAGACGTCACCTGGGTTTTTTCAGAAACCCAGGCAGTTCGACCTGGTACTTTCCAGTCCAAATTGATCTAAGTTATGATCATTGTTTTGGTTATTTCTTGCTTTATAATGGTAGTATACATGACAGTTAACAACGAGATATTAAGATCTCAATCCAAAAACAACATATATGCTCGATCAAATCCGGTCAAACCCTGACAGAATCCTTGTTCATACCGATTCTGGGTTTCCCAGAAACATAAAATCAGTTCGGGTGGTCTAGTTTTACCATCCATAAAATCCAATAAATTTGATGTTTATGAAATATAAAAGCAGGTGCTTGGACTCGATATTACAGGCTACAACATGTATACAACAACATCAACAAACAGAATCAAATCTGTCAGATACAAACCTCACAAAAGTTGTCAGACGCAAAAAAATCAAACTTTCTGGGTTTCCCATAAAGTACTCGGTCATGCCCGGTCAACGGGTTTTAACCGATTATATCTTCAAATCCAGACATGTAATGACTCTGATTTCTTTTGCAGCTTAAAGACCACATAACAGACTACTAATTAAAACTTTAAAAAAACAAAAATCTTAAACGAGCAAAGATCTGTTGCGACTGACATTACTTGTCGGACCACAAAAACTTCTCAAGAACAGTTTTCAAAAACTTCGATTTTTATCAACTTTGATGCTATGGATCCATTATGGATCATCATAGATCCTCAATAAACATCCAATAGTAATATTCTAAACATATAAACACAAAAGTTTCTCAAGCATCAAAGATCAAAAATAAAAATAGGGTTATACCTTCTCTTGAATAATTTTTGATCTTGGCTCCCAATCTGTTTATGGTTGATCTAAGGAAAGTATTTGGGACTGATCTACTAAGCAAATTAGGAGGTCTTGGTGAGAGAGAGATCGTAGGTGAGAGCTTTGGTGAAAATAAGCTAAATTTTGTAACTTTCTCTCTCCCAAATCTATATATATCATAAAGATGCAATGAACTTTGTTGAAATAGCTGGCATATAGGTTGATGTGTTGTACTTGTAGGCTATAAAAAGTCAAGGTTTGGTTACCAACTAAAGGTGTTGCAATTTCCTACAAGATAGCTTACTAAAAAAAGTAATAAAAAGGGTATTATGGTCTTTTTCTTTTATTTCTAGATTTTCTCATTTGTTGCAAACCCTTAGGGTTTAGGGTTTGAGTAATCTAGGGTTTAACCCTAACATCCCAACCCTTAGGTTTTAAAAATCTAACTTCTAGGATTTTCAAAATTAGGTTTAATTAGAAAAATAAAATTTCTAGAATATAATTTGGGTTTCTAAAATAGAAATTTAATATACAAAAATATAATTAGAGTTTTCTAATCATATTTAAGTTTAACAAACACTTTAGGCATGCTAATAAAAATTAGGGTTGCCTAATTAGGGTTTACAATTCCCGGTTTTGAAATTAGGGTTTCCCGACGTACAATTAGGGTTTTAATTGTACAATTTATTTTCTAAATTTGAGATTAGGGTTTGTAATCCCTTATTAGGGTTTAATAATATTAAAACTTATCCAATTAATTATTTATCAACATAATCATCATACAACACAAACACATCATTAGCAATATAATTATTTTAATTATATTTTCTACCGAATCCTTATCCGAACATTAGGGTTAGGGTTTTTCTAAAGTTGTTAAGCACAACTCTACTCTAAATTTATTAGTCAATACACAAATTGACTTTCTCGAGACTCGTATCACATATACTTGTCACAAAATTGGTAATTAATATTAATATTAATTAAAAAAAAATTATTCGCAAATTTTGTATTATTCGAAATCCAGGGTTATCGCATTCACCCCTCCTTAAAAGGATTCCGTCCTCAGAATCACCGCTTTCTTAATCTCTACAATCTTTTAAAGTTGTATCATCAATTTATTTTGATCAACACAATATTACTTTGTGTTTCAAATTCTAACCTGTGACTTAAATCTATAAAAGAAAACAGTTCACAGAATTATCTAAATCATAATAGTCGCGTAATTAACTTTCTAAACGAAAACATTACCTGCTACTACCTCCTGAGTAGCCACTGCATCTAGCGCCGTCATGTTAAATGTACGGGCTGTTGGTCTTCCTGGCTGTGCAGGTCCTCGAATCGCCAAGGTTCCACCACCAGGTCCCTTGTTGGCACTTTCTTTTTCTGCATTCTTCTTCGGACAGTTCCGCACTAGATGATCAGTCGATCCACACGCATAGCAACCTTGAATCTTTTTCGGGCTGGGATAATTTGGCGACATATGCCCCTCTTGTCCGTAGTTGTAACAAACCCCCTTCTTTTTCAGACAAACTCCAGCATGGTTCTTCCCACAATTTGCACACGGCCCTCCTCCTTTCTTATTTCCTATAATTTTATTACCCAATTGGGTATTCTCACTCCACTTTCTCTTATTCGGGTTATTACCACCACTACTTCCACCCTCATTGGTATTCTTCTTCTTCTTCTGATGAAAACGAGATGCAGCCTCGCTTCCTCCTTCAGCAATTAATGCTTTCTCCAATAGAGCCGCAAAAGTGTTGATCTGCAGCACAGCTACTTTGTTGTAAATCCCCGGCTTCAATCCGTTCTCAAATCTTCTTGCTTTTCTAACTTCGGTATCCACCTGATGAGGTGCAAATCTTGCCAATTCGTTGAATTTAGCAGCATACTCCGAGACAGACAAATTCTCCTACTTAAGTTCCAAGAACTTAACTTCCATCCGAGCTTGCATACTCGGCGAGAAGTAGTTCTCAAAGAACAACTCTTTAAATCTTGTCCACGTCACCACCGCTGTACCAGCTCTTGCTTGATTGGTTTCCCACCAATAATTGGCTTCTCCCTTCATTAGATATGTTGCAAAATTCGTCTTTTGCTCTTCTGCCACTCGTGCAATCACGAACGCATTCTCCATCTCTTTCACCCAAGTTTGATCTTCAATCGGATCCGTAGTCCCCTTGAATTCAGGCGGTCCTACCGCTTTAAAATCCTTAAAATTAGCCAATCTGTCGGCTGGCTGATTCATTGGTCTTCCCCTGGCTGGAGCCCTATTTTCCATAGCTTGGGCCAGCATATCCACAAAATTCTGCATCGGGTCCACTTGACCTTCTTCGTTATTCACTGATTGTTCTTCTCTTTGGTTTCGATTTTGTCGTCTTGGCGGCATGATCTGATTTAAATGAAAATCTTATATTAATACTCTTATTCTACATAAATTCTTAACACAATAAGAATTCAACACATAATTCTCAAGTAATTGCATATTTATTCAAATAGCACATAGTACCTATAGTACTTAACACATATAACTATCCCTTTAAAATAATACTAGGGTTAACACACAAAACTTTACAAAAGTTGCAATTCCCCAACTTTACACAAAAAGTTGACATTCTCAAATTTCACATTACTATTTCAGTTCATCAAACTTACCACACTTAGGAGTTCAGTAACTTGCCACAATCATATGAGTGTATGAACTTATCCTAGTCAGACCTTTGGCGTCCATTCGGTGAGGGGTTCAAGACATTTCATATAATTATGAGTCATGAGCATACCATAAGTATGAGTTTTAAGAACACACAAATTCATTTTAATCTTATATTCATATAGAAAATAAAGATTTTATTCATAGAAACATATATTTACATATGTTCAAACATCGCTCTTGATATTACATATCTTAATATCAGAAACTTCTACCAAAAGATATTATTACATATATCTAAGTTGTCTACCGACCACTTCCTTCACCAATCTTCTTCTTGTTGGGACACTTGTTGAATCCGTGACCCGTCTGCCCACATAAAAAACACTTCCTCATATTCGGTTTAGGACAATGCAAAGAGATATGTCCTTCCTGCTTACAGTTGAAGCACACGTTCTTCCACATCATGCATTCCCCCACGTGAGTTTTACCACACTTACATCAAGCTTTCTTTTTCTTCGGGTTTGAATTTCCAGAGTTATCACTGTCTTTGTTCCTCTTTCTTTTCTTCTTGTCCTTTTTGCTGGTTCCTTCAGATGATCCACCACCTTCAGCCTTCATTCGTTCCACCTGCGCTTTCAGCTCGTTCTGTTCTTTAGTCATTTCACGTAACGCCCGCTCCGTCTTCCACAACTCCTCCAAAAGAAATACTTTGCTTTGGAGTTCTTGGACTTCTATAGATAGCTGATCTTGTTCACCAACCTTGATCTTATTCTTTAGTTCCACCCTAACTTCTTCAGACTCCGCTTCCTCATCACCACTTAGATACATCTCAGGATAATCGTCATGATCACTCCCAAGATTGATCATTGGTTCATCTTTCCCCACTTCTTCAACCGATTCGCTCTGTGCTGGCACCTCGGCTACTGGCATTGGTGAGACAGCCGCTGGCTTCTCCGTACTCATTTCATCTTCTCCGGACATCCTACAATCAGTTTTAAACAACTTGATTAGTACTTCACCAGTACAAATTTCTCACACTACGAATTTACTTATCTCACTATCGATACGCTTCAACAATCCCTCACTTAGTACTCTAAATGAGTATTCTCTATCTTGTTATGGTTATAATCCTAGGGTTTTCCCCACCCCACTTAAAGTTTATAACCTACAGCTCTACTACCAGCTGGTGACACCTTGGTCACTACAGCTCTGATACCAACCTGTGACACCCCCAAATTCGGGTTACCTGACTCCCGAGTTTGGTGTTCACGATCCACAATATAAATAACACTTAACTACCCATAATATATATAGATAGTAACTTTCATAAGATTTTATCAGAGTTTAATAATAATACAACACCCAGGTTCAATAACCTTAACTTTACAAACATACCCTTTGGATATACAAAAAGGGTTTACAATACAACATATTCAATATGCTAATCATAATTAATTTATTACAACGCCTTTGCCTTTATCCTTCACAGCACCTCCTGCCACTTCGTCCCTAGCTGAAAAGTTTTATTCAGCAAGGATGAGCAACTAATTTGCCCCGCAAGTTAATACATACAATAAATGTATAAGGATTCAAAACAACAGACTATCTATTTTGATAGAATGAAACCAAAGTTCGGGGAGCTTTGAAATAGCTGAACAAATCGTTATTAAATAACAAGTTTTCTCGTATTCTATACAACATAATAATTCACTAATGAAAGAGTACAACGCTTTCAAACTTTCTACGGTATTCTAGTGAATAATCTAGAATCAATTCTACGAATGAAATATTTCTCCAGATTTATACTGAGTGATCACACAAGATCTTGAACTTTATTTTCTCGGGTAGATATCAAAGATTTACTTTGATAAATACTCAGGTGTATCAGATAACCATAAAGATTAAATCATACCCCTCTGCAGGTACTCAGAGCCGACCAACTCTTTGTACCCTATATTATGCATAATACTCAAAACGCGCACAAAGGTCGAATTCACGACCAACAAAATGTTCCCTTTATATAAAAGGTTGTTCTTCTCAGTCTTGGAATCAAAAGTTTGATTTTACAACGAAATACTGGGATTTCAAATTATATTTGCTTCTCTTCTCAAACCTAACAAGTTTTTACCAATGTTTGTCTAACCAGAATAATTGGCTAATACATTTCTCAACATAATTCGACAATAAACAGGAATTATCTATACTGCCAATTCTAACTTCTACAGATATGAATATCCAACAACAGTAATTCTACGAATATATATTTTCTAATTCAATAATTTAATTTCAATAATAAATCCCTAGACGTGGTATAATTAACAATAATTATCCACCAATAATAATTGAAAGAAATAACTCAAGGTTGAGTTAGGGAACTTGCCTCTTCCGTTGATTACAGCTACACAAAATACTTATCTACTTTCGAAAGACCTATAACCAATAATATCGGTCTAACAATTAGCACAATAATCCACATAACACACAACAATGTAGTTCACAGTCAAACTTCTCCTAAACACATTACCACATAGCCACAACAGTGTTTATAACCTATATAAACACTTAACAAGTCAAACTAATTCAGTCTGGTTGGACTTCGGTCCATTCTCGGTGTTCTGGTCACCCTACCCGACAATTAACATATTGATTGTCAATTAAAGTTGGTCTCTAAGCTTCAATATTAATTTAGATAAGTCAATTATCATTAATAATATTTTTCGGAAGTTTTTAATAATTATCAAGCAATTATTATAATTTATAATAATTTTTCAAATATCAGAATCATTTTTAAATGATTTAATTATCAATTAATCATACCATTATTAATATTTAATAATATCAAAATATTAATAACATACTTTTCAAAATATTAAAGTTATTACCAATAACTTAAAATATTTTTAAATCATCCATATTCTACTTAAATGATTTTAAAATAATTAAAATCATTTTTAAATCATCACCATTAATATATAAATATTAATGAAATTATTATCCAAATATTAAAGTCATTAATTATAACTTAAAATATTTTTAAACCATTTTTCTCATTTTTAAATCAATAAAATCATTTTTAATTCATTTATTTAATATATTAATTAAATAAATTAAACATCATTAATATTAATTTATTAAGGTAAATTCTCCAAAAATATTGAAAATTATATTTTATAATTTAAAATATTTTCTAACACTTTATTCTCAATTAAAATGATTTTACATCATTAAAATCATTTTTATCTTATTTATTTAATTTAATAATCAAATAAATATAATATCATTAATATTAAATTATTAATGAAAATTCTCCAAAAATATTAAAAGTTACATTTTATAACTCAAAATATTTTTAAATACATTATTCTTATTTAAAATGATTTTTCATAATATTAAATTATTTTTCTCTAATTTATTTAATATAATAATTAAATAAATTAAATACCTTTAATATTTAAATGATTATAAATATTAAAGAAAAATATTCCAATTGGTCAAAAATTATTTTTCATAATTTAAAATAATTTTTAAAACCATTTTTGGTAATTTTTAGAATTTATTTCTACTTTTTTATTAATTACCGGAAATTCTGAAAATAAAAATTAAATAAACCATCGCTAAAGCTCTTTAGCGACACAAAGCGTCGCTGTTGGTGTTTTTGAGCTCAAGAACACTGACAGCCGGCTTATCAACCTGCCTTGTTTGACCGGCCATAATTCTCGGTGTAATACGTTTCTGGGCTAGATTAGACTTCGATTATGTAGCTGAAATGTAACACTACAATAAACGACCATCATCTAGGTCATAGCACAACACAACATGATGATCTGAGCATCTAAATTCGTTGTCAGACGTCACCTGGGTTTTTTTAGAAACCCAGGCAGTTCGACCTGGTACTTTCCAGTCCAAATTGATCTAAGTTATGATCATTGTTTTGGTTATTTCTTGCTTTATAATGGTAGTATACATGACAGTTAACAACGAGATATTAAGATCTCAATCCAAAAACAACATATATGCTCGATCAAATCCGGTCAAACCCTGACAGAATCCTTGTTCATACCGATTCTGGGTTTCCCAGAAACATAAAATCAGTTCGGGTGGTCTAGTTTTACCATCCATAAAATCCAATAAATTTGATGTTTATGAAATATAAAAGCAGGTGCTTGGACTCGATATTACAGGCTACAACAACATCAACAAACAGAATCAAATCTGTCAGATACAAACCTCACAAAAGTTGTCAGACGCAAAAAAATCAAACTTTCTGGGTTTCCCAGAAAGTACTCGGTCATGCCCGGTCAACGAGTTTTAACCGATTATATCTTCAAATCCAGACATGTAATGACTCTGATTTCTTTTGCAGCTTAAAGACCACATAACAGACTACTAATTAAAACTTTAAAAAAACAAAAATCTTAAACGAGCAAAGATCTGTGGCGACTGACATTACTTGTCAGACCACAAAAACTTCTCAAGAACAGTTTTCAAAAACTTCGATTTTTATCAACTTTGATGCTATGGATCCATTATGGATCATCATAGATCTTCAATAAACATCCAATAGTAATATTCTAAACATATAAACACAAAAGTTTCTCAAGCATCAAAGATCAAAAATAAAAATAGGGTTATACCTTCTCTTGAATAATTTTTGATCTTGGCTCCCAATCTGTTTATGGTTGATCTAAGGAAAGTATTTGGGACTGATCTACTAAGCAAATTAGGAGGTCTTGGTGAGAGAGAGATCGTAGGTGAGAGCTTTGGTGAAAATAAGCTAAATTTTGTAACTTTCTCTCTCCCAAATCTATATATATCATAAAGATGCAATGAACTTTGTTGAAATAGCTGGCATATAGGTTGATGTGTTGTACTTGTAGGCTATAAAAAGTCAAGGTTTGGTTACCAACTAAAGGTGTTGCAATTTCCTACAAGATAGCTTACTAAAAAAAGTAATAAAAAGGGTATTATGGTCTTTTTCTTTTATTTCTAGATTTTCTCATTTGTTGCAAACCCTTAGGGTTTAGGGTTTGAGTAATCTAGGGTTTAACCCTAACATCCCAACCCTTAGGTTTTAAAAATCTAAGTTCTAGGATTTTCAAAATTAGGTTTAATTAGAAAAATAAAATTTCTAGAATATAATTTGGGTTTCTAAAATAGAAATTTAATATACAAAAATATAATTAGAGTTTTCTAATCATATTTAAGTTTAACAAACACTTTAGGCATGCTAATAAAAATTAGGGTTGCCTAATTAGGGTTTACAATTCCCGGTTTGAAATTAGGGTTTCCCGACGTACAATTAGGGTTTTAATTGTACAATTTATTTTCTAAATCTGAGATTAGGGTTTGTAATCCCTTATTAGGGTTTAATAATATTAAAACTTATCCAATTAATTATTTATCAACATAATCATCATACAGCACAAACACATCATTAGCAATATAATTATTTTAATTATATTTTCTACCGAATCCTTATCCGAACATTAGGGTTAGGGTTTTTCTAAAGTTGTTAAGCACAACTCTACTCTAAATTTATTAGTCAATACACAAATTGACTTTCTCGAGACTCGTATCACATATACTTGTCACAAAATTGGTAATTAATATTAATATTAATTAAAAAAAAAATTATTCGCAAATTTTGTATTATTCGAAATCCAGGGTTATCGCATTCACCCCTCCTTAAAAGGATTCCGTCCTCAGAATCACCGCTTTCTTAATCTCTACAATCTTTTAAAGTTGTATCATCAATTTATTTTGATCAACACAATATTACTTTGTGTTTCAAATTCTAACCTGTGACTTAAATCTATAAAAGAAAACAGTTCACAGAATTATCTAAATCATAATAGTCGCGTAATTAACTTTCTAAACGAAAACATTACCTGCTACTACCTCCTGAGTAGCCACTGCATCTAGCGCCGTCATGTTAAATGTACGGGCTGTTGGTCTTCCTGGCTGTGCAGGTCCTCGAATCGCCAAGGTTCCACCACCAGGTCCCTTGTTGGCACTTTCTTTTTCTGCATTCTTCTTCGGACAGTTCCGCACTAGATGATCAGTCGATCCACACGCATAGCAACCTTGAATCTTTTTCGGGCTGGGATAATTTGGCGACATATGCCCCTCTTGTCCGTAGTTGTAACAAACCCCCTTCTTTTTCAGACAAACTCCAGCATGGTTCTTCCCACAATTTGCACACGGCCCTCCTCCTTTCTTATTTCCTATAATTTTATTACCCAATTGGGTATTCTCACTCCACTTTCTCTTATTCGGGTTATTACCACCACTACTTCCACCCTCATTGGTATTCTTCTTCTTCTTCTGATGAAAACGAGATGCAGCCTCGCTTCCTCCTTCAGCAATTAATGCTTTCTCCAATAGAGCCGCAAAAGTGTTGATCTGCAGCACAGCTACTTTGTTGTAAATCCCCGGCTTCAATCCGTTCTCAAATCTTCTTGCTTTTCTAACTTCGGTATCCACCTGATGAGGTGCAAATCTTGCCAATTCGTTGAATTTAGCAGCATACTCCGAGACAGACAAATTCTCCTACTTAAGTTCCAAGAACTTAACTTCCATCCGAGCTTGCATACTCGGCGAGAAGTAGTTCTCAAAGAACAACTCTTTAAATCTTGTCCACGTCACCACCGCTGTACCAGCTCTTGCTTGATTGGTTTCCCACCAATAATTGGCTTCTCCCTTCATTAGATATGTTGCAAAATTCGTCTTTTGCTCTTCTGCCACTCGTGCAATCACGAACGCATTCTCCATCTCTTTCACCCAAGTTTGATCTTCAATCGGATCCGTAGTCCCCTTGAATTCAGGCGGTCCTACCGCTTTAAAATCCTTAAAATTAGCCAATCTGTCGGCTGGCTGATTCCTTGGTCTTCCCCTGGCTGGAGCCCTATTTTCCATAGCTTGGGCCAGCATATCCACAAAATTCTGCATCGGGTCCACTTGACCTTCTTCGTTATTCACTGATTGTTCTTCTCTTTGGTTTCGATTTTGTCGTCTTGGCGGCATGATCTGATTTAAATGAAAATCTTATATTAATACTCTTATTCTACATAAATTCTTAACACAATAAGAATTCAACACATAATTCTCAAGTAATTGCATATTTATTCAAATAGCACATAGTACCTATAGTACTTAACACATATAACTATCCCTTTAAAATAATACTAGGGTTAACACACACAACTTTACAAAAGTTGCAATTCCCCAACTTTACACAAAAAGTTGACATTCTCAAATTTCACATTACTATTTCAGTTCATCAAACTTACCACACTTAGGAGTTCAGTAACTTGCCACAATCATATGAGTGTATGAACAATCAAAATTCTGCATCGGGTCCATAGCTTGGGCCAGCATATCCACTCGTATCACAGATACTTGTCACAAAATTGGTAATTAATATTAATATTAATTAAAAAAAAATTTATTCGCAAATTTTGGATTATTCGAAATCCTGGGTTATCATAGTTAGCAATCAAAACAAAGAGAGAGAGAGAGAGAGCAAAGAGAGACTTCAGTCAAGAGAGAAGAAGAAAGAGAGGGAGAGTTTTGTAAGTTTCCAAGTTCCATAATCTAGATATTAGAAAGAAGAAGAAGTGGAATTAAGAGAAGGTATAAGAAATCCCTACTTTTATAGTTTAATTTCTCTTTGTGATGATTTGAGTTTTGATTTTTGTAAAACTAGGATCTTGAGGCTTAAAACCTTAGATCTTGGTGTTTAAAAGTATTTTATATTTATATCCAACTCTTTTATGGATCAAAAGTTGAATCTAAACTAAGAAATATGAGTTAGGTTTTTCAAAAGTTTGAAAATCAAATTTTTCATAGCTTTTGTTGTGTTTCATCTTAGGATTGTTGATTATTTGGTGAATTAAACCATGGATCATGTTAGAACAATGAGTATATGAGTTGTTTTGAGTTAATATGATGAGTTATATTGGTTTTATGGGAGATCATGAAAGTTTTCATACAAAACATAAAGAGTTGAAAAATAGATTTTTGAGAAAACAAAGTATGCTATTGAAATGATCATATCTCTCATTCTACTTTGAATTTTTGAGTGTCGTCAAGTCCTAGAGTTAGATCTATGAGTCTTCTAAAATATCCAAGTGAAACCACTTAAAAAGGATTTGTAAATTTTCTTTTGGAATGATTTTAGTAAAGGATAAAATATAAGAAAATGCTTAAAAAGTTGCTGCCAAGAAATGGGAAGGGCTGTTTTGGCCACTTATTTAATGAGATAAACTTCGACCTTTTGGGAGATGAAAATATATGGGATAAAGTAGGTTGTGTCCAAAAATGAGCTCATTCCAACTGAAAATGAGAGAGTTATGACTATTTCAATTTTTGTGTTTTCCCGACAAAAATCGCTATAACTGGAGTTGTATAACTCCGATGGTCTTGAAATTTAAACTGTAAGCTCATGTTAACATGTATAAGATCCCGCCAAGACTTGGGAATTTCTGGAGTTAAGTAAGAGGTAGCTAATTTCTTAAGGAATTAACAAGGAATTGATTTTTGAAAAATACTTAAGGGAGTTGAAAAATTCCAGAAAATTACTTTTGTGTATGGAATATATGTATATATGATTGGCCAAAAGATTACAAAATAATAAGCTAATTTCATATTTTCGTGAATAATGTATTTCAGCTTCCAGAAATGAACATTTCAGGTTGCTAAAAAAGGAAACTAAAATGTCAGAGGAGATGTCAGTATTGTTTTAGCTTGCTGAAATAGAAACTAAAATGATATATTAAGTCTACTGAGTTCATAAATAGTTTATCAAGTTATATTACGAACTTATAAATGAACGAGTAAGTGTTAAGTCTAAGATAGTATAATATACTTACTAATGATTGGTTATGTGATTTCATGTTAAATTGCTATGAGTAAGATATGTGATGCTAGTTAAGAAATCGATTTTATCAATGATAGGTCTTACAAAAGAAGTTAAATTAAATTGTGTAGCAGTAGTCAACGAATCAGGCAATTTCCTAACTCAACTTGAGTTATTATTTTTCAAGCATCGTAGTGAATAATTATTGATAGTTATTCACATCTATAATAATTATTGTAATTCTCACGTAGTGCAATTGATTCTTCTATTATTTGAACTATTTATAAATCATGTCTCAGCTAATTATTTTGGCAAGACTAATATTTGTTAAAGCGTGAAATGTTCTATTTATTATGAACTGAATTGTTATCGGAAGATCTATTCCATTGGTTTCGGCTAGATTAGTATTGTTATTAATTATTGAAATCATAGTATTTCTTTGAAAGTAATCCAAACCATATTGTTGTGGTACGGACTCGTGATGTAAGACTGAAATTAACAAATTTTAATGTCGTAAATCGACCTATGCGCTATTATTTAGTATTATGCATAATATAGGGTACAAAGGAGTTGGCCGCTCCAGGTACTTGTAGAAGAGTATAATTTAGTATTTATAACTACTTTATATTCTTGTGGTAGTTTAGTTTTAATAACTAAATGATTCCTCTAGTAGTTCATGATCCTTTTGTGATCACTCAGCATAAAATCTGGGTATATCCCACTTTTATTGAATATTGTTGCAGTATTGTTAATTCTTATTATTCAATCAAATATTATTGAATCTTTGAAAGAATTTTACTCTTTCATCTCTGATATGTTATTCAGTATGAAATGGAAGAAAGTTTTAGTATTCAGATTGAGTTATTATTCAACTACTTCGAAATCTTTTGATTATTGTTGAAGTTTTAAAGAAGCTAGACTCTTCTATTCATGATATATATCATTTATTGTATATTTTAACTTGCTGGGCAAATTCGTTGCTCACCCTTGCTTAAATAAAATATTTCAATTAATGCAGATGGAGCAGAAGGTTCTAACAGGGATAAAGGCAAAGGCAAGGCTAGGGAGTAGTTAGTGTCAACTTTTAATGGTAATGTTTTATTATATAATTAATTATGTAAACCTTTTAACTATATAAGGGTATGCAAGTTATGTCAAGGTTAGTTAACCTGGGATATTGTTATAAGTTATATTAAGGAATATTCTGAATGATGTTTTTCATTAATGAATGAGTAGTTAGATGTTATATATTTGATGGATCGTGAGCACCAAACCCGAGGTTAGGGAACCCGGATTTGGGGGCATCATAACGTAGTTTAAATCGTGTCAATTGGTTAAGAAACGAAGTCGTGGCAATCGAATTCACTAAAAGTGTAAAAAATGAAGAAATTTGGAAAATTAAGGTTTTGATTCTTCAAATATGTGTATATGTAATGTTTATGTATTTGGAATGGTGTATAACATGTTTGTTGATGTTATTACATAAGTTTTGATGTTAAGTTTCATGAATTTATATAAGAATTGGGTTGGTTTTGGGAGTCAGGTCTGAAGAGGAGCTGTTGCAGTTTATATCTGTGTCTGGCGCAGCTGCGCCGGTACCACAGTCAGAAATGGCGCAGCTGCGCCGTTGGTTTTTTGTAAATTTGCACCAGCGCAGCTGTGCCAGTGCCAAGGCTTGGGGCAGCGCACCTGCGCCGTGCCTTGAGCCTAGGTAGAGAAGTCTGTCTATTAGAGGATTGTCAAGCAAGGGTCTAATCTAGTTTAGCATTCAAGATAATGATGTAGAGACATAAGTGAAAAACTTAACCACATGTTAAGTATCAATTAAAAGAAGTAACTTGAAAGTATAAAATAAAAATTAAATAATGATAGAAAGGTTAAGTTAATTAATTTAACAAACCTAATATACATCTAAAGGATGTAGATGCAAGATTGTAAGAACTTGACTAAATGTTATGTAACCATTTGAATGAAGTAATTTAAAAGCATGAGATAAAAGTTGATTTAATTAACTTTAATGAAGATAATATATTAATATAATGTAATATCAAACTATGATGACTTAACCAAATGCTAAGTGTCGACTAAAAGAGAAGTATAAAGAAATACGAGACGAAGGTTAACTAAAATAATATTAACAACCATTATATGTCTAAGGTGATATAAAGGCAAGGTTAAAGACTTAACTGAATGTCAAGTGTCAATTCAAGTGGAATGTAATGAGAAGAAAAAGGAATTTTTAATGTAATTAAACTGATTGAACAAAGAGATTTCGTAACAAGACTTAAACACTAGATTGAACATCGAGTGATGATTAGAAGGAAATGTTTTAAAATAAAAGGATAAGATGAAGAGTCAATGCAATCTAATTAATTTCATTGTGTATATGTCACTGATGCTTGTATATATGAACTTCTAAAATATTATAGGATAAACGCAAAGCAGTAAGCTGTAGTTGGTAATCAACGAATCAGGAAAGTCTTTCAGTTCTTATTTGCTATGTGAACTTGATGATTAAATGTTTTAAATCTTTATTGCAAATAACATGATGTGTTATATTTATGTTGAAAGTATGAAACATTAAAGTCAACTTATAACTACGTTGATTGAGTAAAGCATAATGATTGAGTAATGAAGTTAATCTTTATACTTGTTATACGAACTGTAGCATATATGTTATGATAGTCCAATGTTTAAGAGATATATGTTGAGCATGTTATTATATGCTACGTGATGGATGAAAACTGTTAGATTTTGTTGGGTTGTCAAGCTCAACCTTGCAAATAACCATTTTTGCTGGTTAAGGATTGAAGATAACACTATGTGCTACTTGAATGAAGTTGTAGTAGCCCCGAATCCAGGCCCCAAATTCCCGTGGATCCGGTATACTATTTCTATAACTATTTGCGGAAGATATAAACATAAATTGTTTATACATTAAACATACACACTTATCCCCAAGGTCGAATAACCTTAACTTAAACACCATATATAAACTTTCTAACATATAACACATTTCATAAAATATCTATTACACAACAATATTTATCAAATACGCTATTACAAACTAGCTGCACTTTATATCCCAAGCTAAACTTGGCTTTAATCGTTTCATGTATCCGAACGCATTTGCCTTATCTGCAATGTTTTATCATGATATAGCAAGGGTGAGCATGAAAGTTGCCCAGCAAGTTTATATACAATAATATAACGATATATCATGATTGAAGAGTATGAATAATGGGCTTGCTATAATTCATCAATATAATTGAGAACTAGCACGAACAAATTTTTGACTGAACAAGTATTATACATGAACAAACATTTCTGAACCAACTGGTAATGAAGGTGATCAGCCTTTCATACCTGACTTGTACATGCAAGATGTACAGAATACAATTTTCGTGGCAATCAGCAATGATTAACCATAAGCTTGAATAAAACACTCTTATTAGAGTTAAGTACAAAGAAACTTACCTGAACCGTTGATTACCGCAACGCAATTTAATAACTCTTTACCCCGAAGACCTAATATTAGTAATATAGATCTCCAATAATTAGAATAATATGATCACAGTATAATATTGTTATATTTATATCCACAGAATAACCTAAACACATAACACATAAGCCTATCAGTCTATAACACACATAAGACTAGGTATCAAGTCAAACTATTGCAGTCTGAGTTGAAACCGACACAATTCTAACATCCCGACGATCTAGTAGGGCAAAATTCGAATTTAAGTTCAATTAAACTCTGCCTAAACACTTAACCATTAACACAGATAATTTCTAATCAGATAAAACATTTTTCCTAGGCTCGTAATAATTTTCGGATAATTATTACCATTTATCAATATTTTTCAATCCTTAAAACCGTATTTAAATGAATTAAATACAACATAATACCTTAATCATTAATATTCATTTAATACAAAATATTAATGAAAATCATTACATAATATTATAATATATTTATAATATATCAAAGTATTTTTAATAATTTAAAATCATTTTTATATGATTTTTCAACACTTTAATCCATTATCCGATAATTGCTATTAATATTAAAATATTAATATATTCATGGTAAAATATCAAAAGTTATATTTTATAACTTAAAATATTTTTATAACACTTAAATCAATTTTGTATGATTTTTAAATCATTAATACTATTTCTCCATAATTTATTTAATATATTTATTAAATAAACTAATTATCATTAATATTGATTAATTAATGAATTTCCTCACAAAATATTAGAAGTCTTCAAAAATAACTTAAAATATTTCTTATACCGTAAAATAATTTTTCATTATTTTTCATGAATTAAAACTATTTTTAAATAATTTATTTAATATTATAATTAAATAAATAAATACCATTTATATTCCAAAAATATTAAATATTTTCAAAAAATACTCAAAATAGTTAAAAACTATTTTCCAGACTTTAAAATAATTTTTCAGAATTTATTTTGTATTTTTAATAATTAAAAACTAATTTTTCTAATTTTTAATTCATTTTCCGGAAAATAGAAAATAAACTGTCACTAAAGGGCCCTATAGCGACAGAACCGTCGCTATAGGTGTTCTTGAGCCAAACCCAGATTTTCGGTCAGAGTTCGAGTGGCTTGGTTAGACCTTAATTACAACAGTGTTCCTTATGTTTCTAGGCTTGCAATTGATTTCATGTTGTAGTATTTATGTAATACTACAATTACATAACAAGTTTCGTAGCTAAACAACTTAAGATCAGAGAGATTTAAGTCTCCAAAATCTCTGACAACGCTGTTCTTCGGCTTGTTAGAGTTTAACAGATTTGAGTGGCCTACTTTGAGTCCTTATAACTTGATTATCGTGTAGCATTTATGTGATCTATCAACTCCAGTTTGTAGACAACATGTATTACTACAAGTATAAATCATAATAACACTAAACAATCACAGAATGAACAAGATATGACCGGTCAAACTTAAGGTCGGGCACTGTTCTTGAGAAATCTGGGTTTTCCCAGATTTCGTTCAAAAACAGTTGGTCAATGGTACTTTGACCAACAATAACTTTGATTCTATGTGCTTTCTGGGTGATCTAAAGACACTTATGTGTAGATTAAATGTCATTATACAAGAAAAAAAACAACAACTGGACCAAAGCATCAAACAACCGTATGATTCAGGGCCCTAAAAACCTTATCAGAAATCTGGGTAAATTCTGGGTTTTTTCCTGAAACGGTTTTCCAGAGTTGGTCAACCATGTTTGACCGCTCATATCTTTTGATCTGGACATGGTATGAGGTTGATTCCACTTCCAGTCTACTCTCCTCATGGCAAAGAACAAGTATATAACTTAAAACACAACAAATAATTAACATACACAGATCTATGGGCACTGACATATGGCTGTCAGGGCATATTTTTCAAGTTTTCCAGATTTTTAAAAACTTTAAAATCGTGCACTTTGATGTTATGGATTCATGATTTATCAACCCAGATCATCAATTGACACCCTATTACAAAATTTTGAACAATCAATTGTAACATTAAATAACAAATCAAAGGATTTCTAAAATTAGGATTTTTATACCTTTATACAAAAATTTTGATTATGTGTTTCTGATCTGTTGTGGGTAATCGTAGGGCTGTGTTTTGGGACTGATCTACTACATAAATTAGTGAGTGAGGAGAGAGAGAGGCTTTGTTGAGCATTAGTTGTATAAATGAGCAAGTTTTGTACATTCTATCTATCTTAGATCTATATATATTATGTTGCAATGCATGAATCTACTGAATTGAGACTGAATGGGCTGTTATAAGTCACATGCTATGCTAGGTTTAGACTAGGGTTGGTCACCAACCATTTATCTTGGCAAGATTTTCAAATAACCTAAAATAATACACAAAAGGGGCATTTTTGTCATTTCCTTAAATTTCTAGAATTTGTATATGATGAAACCCTTAGGGTTTAGGGTTTAGACATTTTAGGATTTAGGGTTTAACCCTTTAGGGTTTAGATTTTGACCCTTAAATATTTAGCAAATTCGATTTCAAAAATTCCCTAATAAAATTTAAAATAGAAAATTTTGAATTTCTAAATTATAATTAGGGCTTCCTAATTATATCATAATCTCCTAATTATAAATTAATCTTACTAATTAGGACTAATTTATCTTAATTAAAATTACTTAATTTAGCACTTAGGGCCATAATTATACATTAGGTTTCAAAACCACATTCTAGGGTTTTAAATAGAAAAATAATTTTCTAAAATAGAAATTAAATATTCGTAATTAGATTAGGGTTTTCTAATTACTCATAAATTGAAATAATTAGGATTAGGGTTTCCTAATTAGCATTGCTAATTTTAGCAATTAAATCCATAATTGAGCATTAGGGTTTCTGACTGAACAATTTGGGTTTCGAAAATTGTAAATTAGGGTTTGTTAATCAATTAACTTTTACCCTAATTAATACTTAATTATTAGCACTCTAACATTAAAATTCTCCGTTATATTCCCAGATTAGGATTTCATTTTATCAGAATCTGAAATTAGTGTTTTCAGATCTGGTATTAGGGTTTTCAAATAATCAATTAAGATTTTAGATAATTCATTAGGGTTTTCCCTAATTAATTTAAAATTAATGACGTTTAACCTTGTACTTACATTGCATTCCCAATCTAGGGTTTTCAATATCCGATTTAGGATTTTGAATTTCCCGGAACTGAAACTAGGGTTTCCAGAACCGATTTCTAGGGTTTCTTATTAGACGTTAGGGTTTTCTAACTGAACGTTGTCATTCTTAATATAAACTTAGGGTTTGTCACAAATATAATTTATCTGATCAGCCCATGACCCTTAACCACATTCTGAACACATCATTAACCATGTACACAGAGCATATTTACATAAATCCTTATTCCTGAATAATTCACCTATATCCTTCACCGAATTTTGAAATCCTCAAAATTCAATCCCAATAACATCAAACGCATACACTTATTTTCTGTCTAGGTCTATTATTTGACCTTAAATCAATCAATTAAGATTTTCATAAATTGTTTAATTTCTCGGGTTGTCACATTCACCCCTCCTTCTAAGAATTTCGCCCCCGAAATTCACCTTACACCTTACACCGTGCACCTTACACCATTCACACATATCACATGCTACCCAATACACCACTCACAAGGGTAAAAATTTTAAAACTGTGCTGAGGAATCGTATAGACTGTTTCTTTTTCATTTTCGCAAAGGTTTTATGGAAATTAATCCGCAAACCGTCATTACTTACGGACACAAAGGGTGATTAGCCCGATATACCCTGTACTGGCCAAGTACTGATTTTATCTGTTTTCTCATCACTGCCAAAGGCACAAAAATTCTACCTCAGTCTTATTTTATTCCACAGCAAAACAATTTGGTTTGGGAAATTTCTTTCAATAAAAACATTTTTGAGAATGACGTCATGATGCCGCACTGTATTTAACAGTACGTTGAGGATTTCGTCATTTTGTGACTTTGTTATACTATATCATACTGTAGTGGACTGACGATCCTTAGATCACATCCAACACCAAGTAATTCTGCATTGATAACTCCATCATTTTTTTTATCATCTCTGCACCAGGTCACATGGTACATAAGTGATAAATAAAAACAATTTTTTTTAAAAGGCACATAGTGCGTATTTAGCTTGATGTCAAAAATTGAAGTTTAGCAAAGCTAGGGGTTTAGGAAAACCTAAATCTCCACTAATGATCATATGCTTAACAGTCTATCTATTCCTATAATCCTTAACACTCCATTCGCACACAACTATACCCAGTTCATAAAACCACACTTATGAGTTCATAACCTGGCTACAATTATATGATTTTACGAACTTACCCTAGTCTGACCTTTGGCGTCCGTTCGCTGAGGGGCTCATAAACATTTCATAGAACTATAAGTCAAGAATGTCACATAAGTATGAGTTCTAAGAACTCGTACTTAATCCTATATTCTCTACCTATGACCTATTTATCTGTATATAACAACTAGTGTGACACAACATTTCAATTATTACCAATGCCACCAACTATGTAGTTTTTACACCAAGTACAATTCCCCGCCCATACAAGGAATCATACAACTCAGTTGCTGACACGAGTCCTCATTGAAATCCCCATCTAATCTTAACCCCCTTTTTCAATACGAATTCAATTCGTATTCATAATCCATAACTCTTTCATGAGTTTTCATAGTACAATTTCATAGTACAACTTACACACATCATCTTGCTGTAAACTTTTCAATCATAAGATTGATTCTTTCTGACTGTCATAACCTTATAAGATCACGGGGTGATCTTATCGTATATATTACGATTTATTTCTATGCCTATGATCGTTTTGTTTTACGATCTCCTATTCCTGCACTTTCAGTCTTTTAGACTCGATCTATTCACCATTACTGTTCAACTTTATTATCAGAGTTAGGGAACTTTGTGTCTTTACACTCACCGAGATTCATCATTGAATCTTACCGACCAACTAACTCTATGTGAGTTAGATCTTATCCTAATCACTGCGGTTATTGGTCTCAGGTATTCCTACCTAAGCTTCATAACCAACAGCTCTAATACCAACTGTAGTAGCCCCGAATCCAGGCCCCAAATCGCCGCGGATCCGGTATACTATTTCTATAACTATTTGCGGAAGATATAAACATAAATTGTTTATACATTAAACTTACACACTTATCCCCAAGGTCGAATAACCTTAACTTAAACACCATATATAAACTTTCTAACATATAACACATTTCATAAAATATCTATTACACAACAATATTTATCAAATACGCTATTACAAACTAGCTGCACTTTATATCCCAAGCTGAACTTAGCTTTAATCGTTTCCTGTATCCGAACGCATTTGCCTTATCTGCAATGTTTTATCATGATATAGCAAGGGTGAGCATGAAAGTTGCCCAGCAAGTTTATATACAATAATATAACGATATATCATGATTGAAGAGTATAAATAATGGGCTTGCTATAATTCATCAATATAATTGAGAACTAGCACGAAAATTTTTTTGACTGAACAAGTATTATACATGAACAAACATTTCTGAACCAACTGGTAATGAAGGTGATCAGCCTTTCATACCTGACTTATACATGCAAGATGTACAGAATACAATTTTCGTGGCAATCAGCAATGATTAACCATAAGGTTGAATAAAACACTCTTATTAGAGTTAAGTACAAAGAAACTTGCCTGAACCGTTGATTACCGCAACGCTATTTAATAACTCTTTACCCCGAAGACCTAATATTAGTAATATAGATCTCTAATAATTAGAATAATATCATCACAGTATAATACTGTTATATTTATGTCCACAAAATAACCTAAACACATAACACATAAGCCTATCAGTCTATAACACACATGAGACTAGGTATCAAGTCAAACCATTGCAGTCTGAGTTGAAACCGACACAATTCTAACATCCCGACGATCTAGTCAGACAAAAATCGAATTTAAGTTCAATTAAACTCTGCCTAAACACTTAACCATTAACACAAATAATTTCTAATCAGACAAAATATTTTTCCTAGGCTCGGAATAATTATTACCATTTATCAACATTTTTCAATCCTTAAAACCGTATTTAAATGAATTCAATACAACATAATACCTTAATCATTAATATTCATTTAATACAAAATATTAATGAAAATCAGTACATAATATTATAATATAATTATAATATATCAAATTATTTTTAATACTTTAAAATCATTTTTATATGATTTTCCAACACTTTAATCCATTATCCGATAATTGCTATTAATATTAAAATATTAATATATTCATGGCAAAATATCAAAAGTTATATTTTATAACTTCAAATATTTTTATAACACTTAAATCAATTTTGTATGATTTTTAAATCATTAATACTATTTCTCCATAATTTATTTAATATATCTATTAAATAAACTAATTATCATTAATATTGATTAATTAATGAATTTCCTCACAAAATATTAAAAGTCATCAAAAATAACTTAAAATATTTTCTTATACCATAAAATAATTTTTCATGATTTTTCATGAATTAAAACTATTTTTAAATAATTTATTTAATATTATAATTAAATAAATAAATACCATTTATATTCCAAAAATATTAAATATTTTCAAAATATACTCAAAATAGTTAAAAACTATTTTTCAGACTTTAAAATAATTTTTCAGAATTTATTTTGTATTTTTAATAATTAAAAACTAATTTTTCTAATTGTTAATTCATTTTTTGGAAAATAGAAAATAAACTGTCACTAAAGGGCCCTATAGCGACAGAACCGTCGCAATAGGTGTTCTTGAGCCAAACCCAGATTTTCGGTCAGAGTTCGAGTGGCTTGGTTTGACCTTAATTACAACAGTATTCCTTATGTTTCTAGGCTTGCAATTGATTTCATGTTGTAGTATTTATGTAATACTACAATTACATAACAAGTTTCGTAGCTAAACAACTTAAGATCAGAGATATTTAAGTCTCCAAAATCTCTGACAACGCTATTCTTCGGCTTCTCAGAGTTTATCAGATTTGAGTGGCCTACTTTGAGTCCTTATAACTTGATTATCGTGTAGCATTTATGTGATCTATCAACTCCAGTTTGTAGACAAAATGTATTACTACAAGTATAAATCATAATAACACTAAACAATCACAGAATGAACAAGATATGGCCGGTCAAACTTAAGGTCGGGCACTGTTCTTGAGAAATCTGGGTTTTCCTAGATTTCGTTCAAAAACAGTTGGTCAATGGTACTTTGACCAACAATAACTTTGATTCTATGTGCTTTCTGGGTGATCTAAAGACACTTATGTGTAGATTAAATGTCATTAAACAAGAAAAAAACAACTGGACCAAAGCATCAAACAACCGTAAGATTCAGGGCCCTAAAAACCTTGTCAGAAATCTGGGTAAATTCTGGGTTTTTTTCCAGAAACGGTTTTCCAGAGTTGGTCAACCATGTTTGACCGCTCATATCTTTTGAGCTAGACATGGTATGTGGTTGATTCCACTTCCAGTCTACTCTCCTCATGGCAAAGAACAAGTATATAACTTAAAACACAACAAATAATTAACATACACAGATCTATGGGCACTAACATATGGCTGTCAGGCCATATTTTTCAAGTTTTCCAGATTTTCAAAAACAATAAAATCGTGCACTTTGATGTTATGGATTCATGATTTATCAACCCAGATCATCAATTGACACCCTATTACACAACTTTGAACAATCAATTGTAACATTAAACAACAAATCAAAGGATTTCTAAAATTAGGATTTTTATACCTTTATACAAAAATTTTGATTCTGTGTTTCTGATTTGTTGTGGGTAATCGTAGGGCTGTGTTTTGGGACTGATCTACTACATAAATTCGTAAGTGAGGAAAGAGAGAGAGAGGCTTTGTTGAGCATTGGTTGTATAAATGAGCAAGTTTTGTACATTCTCTCTTTCTTAGATCTATATATATTATGTTGCAATGCATGAATCTGGTTAATTGAGACTAAATGGGCTGTTATAAGTCACATGCTATGCTAGGTTTAGACTAGGGTTGGTCACCAACCATTTATCTTGGCAAGATTTTCAAGTAACCTAAAATAATACACAAAAGGGGCATTTTTGTCATTTCTTTAAATTTCTAGAATTTGTATTTGATGAAATCCTTAGGATTTAGGGTTTGGACATTTTAGGGTTTAGGGTTTAACCCTTTGGGGTTTAGATTTTAACCCTTAAATATTTAGTAACTTCGATTTCAAAAATTCCCTAATAAAATTTAAAATAGAAAATTTTGAATTTCTAAATTATAATTAGGGCTTTCTAATTATATCATAATCTCCTAATTATAAATTAATCTTACTAATTAGGACTAATTTATCCTAATTTAAATTACTTAATTTAGCACTTAGGGCCACAATTATACATTAGGTTTCAAAACCACATTCTAGGGTTTTAAATAGAAAAATAATTTTCTAAAATAGAAATTAAATATTTGTAATTAGATTAGGGTTTTCTAATTACTCATAAATTGAAATAATTAGGATTAGGATTTCCTAATTAGCATTGCTAATTTTAGCAATTAAATCCACAATTGAGCATTAGGGTTTCTAACGGAACAATTTGGGTTCCAAAAATTATAAATTAGGGTTTGTTAATTAATTAACCTTTACCCTAATTAATACTTAATTATTAGCACTCTAGCATTAAAATTCTCCGTTATATTCTCAGATTAGGGTTTCATTTTATCAGAATCTGAAATTAGGGTTTCAGATCTGGTATTAGGGTTTTCAAATAATCAATTAAGATTTTAGATAATTCATTAGGGTTTTCCCTAATTAATTTAATATTAATGACGTTTAACCTTGTACTTACATTGCATTCCCAATCTAGGGTTTTCAATATCCGATTTAGGATTTCGAATTTCCCGGAACTAAAACTAGGGTTTCCAGAACCGATTTCTAGGGTTTCTTATTAGACGTTAGGGTTTTCTAACTGAACGTTGTCGTTCTTAATATAAACTTAGGGTTTGTCACAGATATAATTTATCTGATCAACCCATGACCCTTAACCACATTCTGAACACATCATTAACCATGTACACAGAGCATATTTACATAAATCCTTAATCATGAATAATTCACCTATATCCTTCACCAAATTTTGAAATCCTCAAAATTCAATCCCAATAACATCAAACGCATACACTTATTTTCTGTCTAGGTCTATTATTTGACCTTAAATCAATCATTTAAGATTTTCATAAATTGTCTAATTTTTCGGGTTGTCACAGAATTGGATCAGAATTAATATACGAAGATGTATATTTTAGCTAAAGTTGCTATTTCCTTAAACCATGATTAAGACTCATGAGATGTAGTAAATGTTTTATGATGTATAGTTTTATATTGAGTTGTAAAGTTAGAGTTAGAGTTGTCTGATATATAATGGTTATCGAATTGAAATATAAAATTTTATATCATAACAATGATAAAGAGAATAAAAAAATAAGATTGATTCAAAGACATGTAGTTGATAAAGGTTTTGATTCAGGAAATTAAAGTAAGAAGACAAAAAAGTTTAAATTATTCCGTATTTTATAATGTTTAATATCGAATAATGATGTAAAATCAGAAGTTAGATGTATTGATAACGACCGAAGTCGAAAATTAAATTGTATGAATTTTGGGGTCATTACAGTTGGTATCAAAGATGTAGGTTATAAACCTTAGGTAGGAGTACCGTAGGCTATAACCTTAGAGAAGGAATGTGAAGATAATGAAAGAATAAGCTCAAATAGAGTTTGAACAATAAGAAGTAATTTAAGTAATTTATAAAGAACAGATTAAAACATGCGTGAACGGATTCAAAGAAGAATCTCGCAGAGTTATAATGAGTATGAATGTGGGATTACCCAACTCCAATAATAAGGATGTAAGGTTATAATAAATAGACAATGTCTATAAGAAGAGATTGATAAAGAAGTTAATAAAAGAAAGTTATATTTAAGTATGGTACAATTGTACTCTTTAATAGTTGATGTATGGTATTTGGGCTAAACGATTCCTTCATAGAGCGGAAGTATATACGAACTAGCAACTCGGAACCTAGTTTGTTGGTTGTTTGTGGGAAACCACTCAGCGTACCATATTGAAACTGTTAGAGACTTGATGTGTACCTGATGAGTAGGTTTTATACCTATGAATCTGATATTATTAAACTTAATTATTGTTATCTTTTATTGTTTTTTAGTATCTTTTTATGTGTTTTGTGTTTATTTGTTGTAGGTTGGAGCTAGAGGGACAAATTGGTTATTTCGGAGAAGAAAAAGGTCAAAAATAATGAAAATTAAAGCTGAGTGGCATTTTTGTAATTCTGTGGTCCTGGCCAAGCGCCTAGGCGCTTGAAAATGCCCTATGATGAGCGCCTAGGCGCTCTAGTGCGTAGAAAGTTGCTTTTTTCTACTGCCAAGGGAGTTTTTGAAGCCAAGGAGGAGTCTGAATGAGGGCTGAGACCAATACAAATAGGAGAGGACTCTAGAAAAGGGGGAGGAACGAATGTTGCAGGGAATCAATCAATTTTTCAAGAGATTTGCAGAGAGAACAAGGAGAAAAACACGAAGGAGAATTGCAAGGGCTAAAGATCTAAGAGAGAGTATTGGAGCAAATTCAGAGTTTCTTCTTCTCTTCTCTAGTTTTATCTTTTGTAACTATCTGGGATGTTTGGATTATTAACTTTGATGATGTTTTTCTTTATTATTATCATGAACTAAATTTTAATTAAGATTGCAACAGAACTTGGTATGTAGTTTAAATTGCAAGCTTCCTATTGAATGAAAGTTAGTTTTTATTGAATTGTTTATTATATCTTATGTTTATTGATTAATTGTTTGGCCAACAATTACTGTGATAATCTATATAAAATTGGAAGATGGAGTATAGATTAAGATCTGGATATGATAACATCTGTTCATATAATCTGAATAAGGTTAATATGATTAGCGTGTAGGATAGGAATATACCTATGTGTCTTTTGTATCCATTGAAAGAATTTGTGCGTAAACCCTAATTAACTTGATTCATATAGGAATATAGTGAGTTGATTAACTGGGGTGTTCCTTGTAATTCCGCATCTTAAAGATTGGATTTAGGAGGATTTGTTCACGTGTCTTTGGAAGAAGTGCGTGAATATTCATAAAGCATTCTTGGATAACAATTCATATTAATTGATTTATTTTAAATGGGAAGTAAGTTAGTTTGAATGAAATACCAAGGGAAGTTGTAATCTTAACCTGTTAAATCTGCAGTTATTCTTGTGAAATTCTGATTTTAATTATTAGTTTTGTTAAGTTTAAATTTCAAATTACAAACAAAATTTTCTTAGTTTAAAATAGGATTAATTGCATTAGAGTTAGTAATTGATAAATATTAGTCTATTTCCTCGTGGGAACGATATCCTTGCTTGCTGAATATTACAATTGAACGCGTATACTTGCGTGGTAAAGTGCTATTAAAAAATTAGGCAACAAGTTTTTGGCGCCGTTGCCGGGAAAATTAGTTTAATATTTTGTCATTATTAAATTCAATGAAATTAATCTTAATTTAAACATTTTTTTGTCTCTAGTCTAATTCCTTCTCAGGCACCATTAACAACTATGACTATCATTGGTTATATTCGAGAATGACTCGCCAAAGGGAGGAAAATAATTATGGACTCGATGAATTGTCAGCACAATTTGGGACACTTTCAAGGAAGATTGATGCTTTATCAGCACAAGTTATTCAAAGTGTAGCGGTGATATGTGAGTATTGTGGTGGAAACCATCCGAGTCATCAATGCACCATCAGTTTCGAGTCGTTACAATATAGTGGTAACTTCAGCGATTATCCCAACAATTATGATTATTCCAGTAATTATCATCATGAGTGGGGGAATCCACTAAATCTTTCATGGAGCGATGACAATCTAGCCCAACCCTTTGCTCCATGCCAATCATACACTCCTGAATTACAAGTTCAACTCCCTAATCATGAAGAAGAAAGGATTTTAAACTTGGAAGGACTTATTTCCAAGTTCATGGTTTTGATTGAGGAGCGGACGAATAGTCAGGATATGTCGATTCGAAATCTTGAGAACTAGGTGGGACAACTTTTCAACGACATCATCAATCGCCCTCAAGGTGAAGTGTCAAGCAACATGGTTCCCGAGACTGATGGATTGCCCACGCTAAATCTGGAATCTGATGTTCCAAAAGAAAAGGATGTGGAAAGGGAGGAGACAAGTGGGGAGCAGGAAAAGAAGGTCGCCAAAGATCTAGCCTTGAGTTCTGACATAGATAAACCAATTTTGATAGTGCCCCATATATCTTCTCCACCAAAGTTTAAGGATCCGGTTAGATTTGCAATCATGTGTCCAATTGGTAGTCATTTTTTCGATAAAGGTATATATGATATGAAAGCTAGCTTAAAATTGGTACCATGGTGTGAAGAGAATGGGAAAAGAGATGAAGAACCAGTTGTTCTAAAAAAGCTTCAACGTAAAAATTCGTTCATAGATACAACTCGGAAAATGCCTAGTTATTTGAAGGTTGTAAAAGAGAATCTAACTATAAAGAACAAGTTAGGTGAATTTGAATCAATAACCCTTACTGATGGCAAACTCTTGAAAGTTACGTTATTACTAATGGATGGAGGGTTCCTCAATTTTCGAAGGGGAATTGGATAGAGAAAGAGAAGAAAGTCGCGCTGAAGACTATAAACTAAGAGCTAACTGGGAGGCAACCCAGGAATTTTTATTGTTATTTTCTATTTTTACTTTTTTTAATTTACTTTACTCTTAGTTTAGTTAGTGGTTAAATCTTTATAGTTTAGGATTTGTTGTATTTCTTGTTCTCTAACAGATATTCAATTTATTGCAGGAAAGGAGGACAAGCAAAGGTTTAAGTTTGGGGGTATTTGATGAGATTTGGGACAAAAGTTACATGGATCGACGTTTGGGGTGGCTAGATTCGCGTTTTCGGCTTACCATTTACACAGCAGTCACTTCAGAGCCAATTTGACTATAGCTCCGGATATTAATTCGCAAAACTTCAAGAATAAAAGTTGTAGATCTACTTTTCCTCTTTCCAGAACATCTTGAATCATCTAAATCGGAGTTTGGACGAAGAAGTTATGGCCATTTTCCCAAATGACGTCGGAGCAGAAAATATTGGACAAAGGAGCAAGCGCCTAGGCGCTCCAGCCAAGACCAAATCAAGCGCCTAGGCGCTCCAGCCAAGACCAAATCAAGCGCCTAGGCGCTCCAAGTCAGTAACTATTTTTCTGACCAAGCGCCTAGGCGGTCCAGCTAATCACAAACCAAGCGCCTAGGCGCTCTACACGACCCAAGCTTCCTGCAGGCAACCGCCTAGGCGGTCCAGACAGTACATTCTCAAGCGCCTAGGCGCTCCAATACAAAAAAAAAAAAAAACCCCAATTCGGGCTACACTCTTCCATCCCCAAATCAAACACTTTCTTGCTCTCCTACTCCATCTCTAACTCACCACAACTCTCAACCCTCATCTAATCTAGCCTAAACAACCAATCTTTCTCTTCCAAATCCTAATCAAACACTAAATCTCCTACCCAAACTAAGTCACTCAAGCTCCATCTTGTCATCCTTCTTCACCAATTCGGGAATCAAACTACATTCAAGCCACATCTATCTAAATGCACACCAAGTGTTCGATAATCCAGCTGCCGCTCCCTACCAATTTCCACCATTGTCTGCGTACCCCCCAGATGAAGAAGAAGAAGAAGAAGAAGAGGAAGAAGATTCTGATGAGGAATAAAGCTTCTATCTTTCAGGGAAGTCCTCAGTGCTTAATTTCTTAAATTTTATTTGTTATATACAATGAGGACATTGCATAATTTAAGTTTGGGGGTGTAAGTTTCCAGCTCCAGTTCATGCATGTAGTATTTATCTAGTGCATTCATATAGTATGTTCAGTTGATAGTTTTGCATGTAGTTGCATTCATGTAATTTTTATTTTTATTGTTAAAAAAAAAGAAAAAGAAAAAAAGAAAAAAAAACAAAATAAACAAAATGTTTAGTATTAAAAATTTAGTATTTGCATGTTTCCAGCCGTTAGATAGTTTAAGTCTTTTTTGGCCAGTGATGAGTTTGGAATTGAGTAGACAAGTATAGTATTGTCTGTTAAGACTTTGATGTGATTTCTTATCATGATTTGAATCTTTACCTGTTTGAAACTGATATAATAAGGATAGCACAGTAAAAACAACTATGTTGACTGATTAAGTTTAAATTGATATATAATGGATTTCTTAAGGATAATACTAGTGTGAAGGAATGAAAGACATGAATAGGCGGAGATGGCTAAATTTTGATAAAAACTTAAGTTTGGGGGGAAATTTTGGGGTATATAAGCTTTAAAAAAAACATATTAAGTCTTGTGGTGGGTTGAGGAGAAACACTCTCCATAAACACAAGCGTGAGATGGAGCGTAAAACGCACTCACCAATCATCTATCAAAAAAAAGAGAAAGAAAAAAAAAATTTATCGTGGCTAGTTTTGTTTCGGGGCCTTTGTTACTTGAGCAAGTACACCCGAAGGGGGATCTTAAAACCTAGCGTCCTAAGGTCTTATATGGTCTGGGAGTCGTTGGTCGAAAGCTCGCTAAGGGGTAGCACTGTTAGCCTAATAGAATGAGACATTGCACAGTCATGGTTAAAAAATATATATATATATATGAAAAAAAAACAATAAAACGGGAAAAGAGCAAAAAGCCCCCGTAAAGTACAATAAAGCATACCGAGCACCCTATACTTTTTTTTTCCAAAAATACCTTCAACGTTACCTTTCTTGGCTCACTCGTGCCCCTAGATCGAACGAAGTTGCCACATAGACTAACGTTGCTCATACGTGGCCTTATTTTGCTGACTTGGGCTCAAACAAAGTCTAATCGATTCCTTTCTCAGTCGCAGACCCCTTTCTCATACGCATCTGTTCATTTTTCAAAGGGGCAAAGGTCCTAATCATGCATGAAGCCCTAATCGACATCTTTGAACATTGAGAAGAAGAGAGGAGAAATTGTAGGGAAGAAGAGGCGAAGATGAAGACGAAGGATAAGCCTTTACTGAGTGTATCGACGAAATTGAAAAAGCCCTAACTTTGCAACTACAGTCAGTTCGTGGTCTACAGGTGCGTCTAATTGAAGGTATAAAGTCCAAGTTGGTCATTTAAGAAGTAGAAAAGGAATATCTTAGATTTATATCTCACAGGTATTTTCATATGTGCTTTTGATTGATAAAGTGCATTTCATATGGGTGAATAGGTAATTTTTGGTCATCACATGTGGTCCATGTTTCAGTTGGGTGTTGACTGGTAGGGGGCATGTGGTCCCCTATATTATTCTTTATTACGTTGTTAAGTAGTTAAGAGTATTTTCATGTCTTCTAGTTTGATGATATTTGAAGCCCTAATTCTGGGTTGTTTTGTTTGAATGGCATAATGGTTGGGCATGTAGATGTATATTTACATCATGGGGGCATATGGCTGGAAGATCCTATGTGGAGATATGTGGGAGGTGACATCTATATATGTAAGAACTTTGATGTAGATTACCTTTCTCTTATTTGCATTAAGAATACATATATAGAGGAATTAAAATATCCGAATGTTAAAGAAGTCTATTATGTGGAACCTGGACAGAGTATTGACAAATGACTCTTTGTACTTGAGGATGACTATGGGATTAGGATAATTCTGAGTAAAATAAATGATGACACAACAGTCATAGAGTTCTTTGCAAAGCATCTGATAGATCAACCTATCTTAAATGATGAATCACCTATAGTTGTTCCACCTGACCCCATAATAAATCATCTTCCTTATGTTCCACCTGAGCACATAATAAATGAACCTGAAGAGGAGGGTCAGGGTAGTGATGAAGTTTTCATGGAAAGTTCTGAAATACTTAATTCTTTTGATACCATTAATAGAGCGCATGAAAGAAGGGAAGATCCTACTGTGGTATTAAACACACAAGGTAGCAGGGTAGGTGAGGAAGGTAGCAAGGTAGGTGAGGAAGGGGAGAGTGAGGACAGTGAGGATGCTACATATGAAGAGCAGAGTGAGGACATAAAGGATGCTACATATAAAGAGGGGAGTGATGAGAGTGAGGACAGTGATGATAGAGAAGAAGGGGATGATAATGATGATAGTGAGAGAATGACTGATGAGGGTCAGGTGCCATGTGAGAGAAGACATCCTGTGCGTTTTAATGTTAATGATCAAAGACCCTATTTCAGCTTGGGAATGATATTTTCTAGTGGAGCTGAAGTTAGGGAGTCTATATCAAAGTATGCATTATATAGGGGAGTGGCATTAAAATATATGAGAAGTGAACCATATAGAATAAGGGTAAAGTGTGAGGATGGGTGCCCTTTTGTCTTGTATGTATCAAATGACGGATGTAACCCTGGGTTGGCAGTCTAGACATTAATTGAAGACCACAATTGTTATTGGATTTTCAGCAACCCTAGGGTTTCAGCAAAGTTCTTGGCCAATCTTTACAAACAAGAAATACTTGAGTAGCATGACTACAAGATCAAAGACCTTAAAAAAGATGTGGAGAAAGATTGGAAAAAGAATGTTTTCTTTTCCAAGTGTAAGAAGGCCAAGAGGATGGTTATGGATGAATTCTCAGGGAGCTTTACTAATGAGTTTTCTAAGTTAGAGGCTTATGCAGCAGAACTAGTGAGGAGTAATCCAGGGTCCAAAGTTCAAGTGGAATTGTCCACGGATGAGTTAAGGGAAGGTAGAATAGTATTTAAAAGAATGTTTGTTTGTTTGGATGCTTGCAAGAGAGGTTGGAAGGAAGGATGTAGGCCTATTATTGGCCTTGATGGGTGTTTTTTGAAGACACGGTATAAAGGGGAATTACTTGTAGCTTTTCGAAGAAATGGGGATTAACATAATTCCCCCATAGCTTGGGCATGTGTGAAGAGTGAAACTAAGGTCAATTGGACTTGGTTTCTGTCTTTGTTGCAAGAACAACTTGAATTGTCAGATGGCAGTCAGTACACCGTCATATCTGATATGAAAAAGGTATGGTAATTTTAATATTTATAACTTTAATGTTTATTTATTTCATCTTGATTTATATCTTTGTGTAACTTTTAATGTTTTAATGTAGGGTTTAATACAAGTTGTTATAGATGTATTGCCTGGGGCTGAGCACAGATGGTGTGCTCGTCATATATATGCAAATTGGTGTAAGAAACACAGGGGTGGAGAGTTGAAGAAGAAATTTTGGCAAGCAACATGGTTTACATTTGAGGAAGAATTTAAGGACAATATGAAGACTCTTGGTGAGATGAGTTCAAAAGGAGCAATATATCTCATAAATTATCCACCTCATACATGGTGCAGAGCCTACTTTAGCAGAAGAAGCAAGTCATGGGCAGTAGATAACAACATGGTGGCAAGTTTCAATTCTTGGATTCTTGAAGCTAGACACAAGCCCATTAGGACTATGATGGAAGTCATTAGGGTAAAGTCCATGGAGAGGTTGGGAACTCTAAGTAGAGAATGTGAAAAGTGGTTCAATTCTTTTAGTCCTTATAGTAATGAGATATTTCAGTCAAATAGAAGCATGGCAGTTGGATGTACTGTGGTCTATAATGGAGACACAAGTTATGAAATTAGGGACGGTGAGGACACTCACACTTTGTTTTTGGACAAAAACTCTTGAACATGTAGGACATAGGATCTCACTTGAATCCCTTGCCAACATGCTATATGTGCTCTAGTGCACAGCAAGCAGGACCCAATGAACCATATTTCACAGTGGTACCACAAAGATGTATACCAAGCTACTTACAAGTACAAGATTATGTCAGTGAGAGGGAAGAGATTCTATGAAATGGACAAATATAAATCCATTGAGCCACCAAAAGTTGAAAAGAACAGGGAAGGCCTAAGATTAAGAGAAGAAGAGAGGAAACTAAGGTCAGGCCTACAAATAAAGTCACAAAAGTATCTAAAAAAGGTAATTCAGTTACATGAAGTATTTGTAAGCAACAAGGACACAACAAAGCATGTTGTTTGAAGGTAATGTATCTAAGTTAATAGTGTAATGAAATTAAGTCATTCTTATATATGTCTTATATGTATCTAATTTTCTCTATAGCAGAATCAAAGCCATTCATTAGGAGGAAGTTTAGTCCCTGCTCAGTCCCCAACCGGATTTACACCTCCTTGTCAAGCTAGCCCGGGTATGATAAGTAAATGTTATGCCTTGTTTAATTAATGTTGATTTATGCAGTCATGCTAAAACATTCTATTATTGTTCATGTCAGTCCCTTCTCAATCCTATACTGGATCTACAGTGCACACACCTCCTACTGTCAGTCACGCACCTCCTTCTTCAAGGCCAAAGCCTTCAAAATTACAAGTTTGAGCTGCTGCAAAAGCTCATTCAAGGAAGCAGTCCAGTCAAGGTGAAGGATTTGGATTGTTATATGATGACAACACTGGTGGGGTAACATACAAGGTAATGAATTACAACTCAGTTTGATTGACATAATATGGTGTGCAAGGTTAGAGTGGCAAAGAATGATGTTGTTTTATATACATGCAGAGTGGCACTTCTTCAACCATTATCAATGAAGGAAGTCAAACACAACCACCTATTGTTGACCCTAACACCAGATATTCAATCCCCAATGAATCTCAACTAAGAGCATGCAAAGCTACAAACAAAGCATCATCTTCAGGGGGGAAGTAGAAAAATAGATCACAGAGGTGATGGTGGCCCTATAAACATATCCAACATGCCTTTCAAACCTCCAGAACTGCAATGGAGAGGTAGAAGTTGCATCACTACCACATAACTTATGACAGATAGGAATGAGAGGATTGGTGAGAGCATAAATGCAAGCAAGTCACAAGGAATTCATCCTAATGGCAGTGGAGATAACTGAACTTCGAATGATGTTATGCTTTTTTGGGATTTTTTCCATGGTGGAAACTTATTTTGTAATTATGCTTTTTGGAACTGAGCAAAATATTTGTAAATGTTTATGTTCAGTGTCAAGTGACTGTAATGGACATCCTTTTGGTTGAGAGCAGTATATTATGTAAGTATTTATGCTCAGTGTCAAGTGAATGTAATGGACATGCTTTTGAAAGCATGCTTTTTGGAAATATAATTTGGTATTATCTATTGGTATATGTGTTTTTGTTAATTTCAAGAGAGGTTGGTCATGTTCCACCTGACATGCAATTGTTACTCAGGACTGCAATATAGTATTTACATTGTCATTTTATCATGCATCACTTATATCAACTCCAGTTTTACCTGATGTAATATTTAAATGTGATCATGTAATATCTTAAAAGATATTAAAAGATCAAACAAGTTGATTCAACCTATAATTTGACATTGTTGTAAAAGAAACATTACAAGTCATTCATCTAAAACTACCAATTAACAGATAAACCAACTCATTAACACACCAAACTACCAATTAACCAAGCAGTGCTCAAACAAGGACTTCCATTAATAAACAAAATATACACAAAAAAGATACCAATGAGTTGATGGGAAACTATTGACTTCCATTCACCAAATTCACCAATTAAATCAAGTTAACTTCATATTTAAACTGCATTACATTACAATTCTCCACACTACCCATTCATCTAACACCATTTTTCACCTAATTACGTAGCATAAAAGATATGCAGATAATTGTAACTACAAATAACATAGCAATGCACCTAGCCTTAAAATAATCTACTGAGCCACCACTTTGATTCACAGAAGATTCATGTCCATTTAACTTCAGATTCTTTAGCTCCTGAACCAATTCTTTCAATTCAGATGCCCCTTCAACTTGAGGATATTTATTCAGTTCCTTATTCAGTAAAATCTTGTTTTCACTCTTTAAATCTTTTATGACAACCTTTGCCCTATCACACATCTGTGGATCATGCCATACAAAGAACCCACATCCCCTTTCCTGAAACCAAAAAATTAAAATTTTAAGAAATTATTGTTGTTAAAAACCTTTTCCAAACACTAACTCAAACTAAATTAGAAGAATTTTAAGTCAATTTGTAGGATTACAGAACTCAATTTAACTAAAACACAAAACTTACTCTGAATTTTGAGCATGAGAAAAACCTCCTTCCAGGATTTGTTTCGCTCCATGAGGTCCACATAGGAGCTCTTATCCCACAATAACACATCGGCATAGCTTCATAATCAACATTAATGGTGTGTCTTCGAGCAGAGGATGAAGATGACGACGAAAAGTGAGCCATGGCAATGACGATTAGGACTGTGATTTCTTCTCCTCTCTACGACTAAATAACTCTATGGCAGGATTAGGGTTTTGCTTCTCCTTCTCTCCTATTTCTCCTTCTTCTCTACGGAAAGAGCTCTCGACTAGGGCTTTATGCTCGATTAGGGGTCTGCGACTGAGAAAGGAATCGATTAGACTTTGATTGAGTCCAAGTCAGAAAAATAAGGCCACATATGAGCAACGTTAGTCTATGTGGCAACTCCGTTCGATCCAGGGGCATGGGTGAGCCAAAAAGGTAACGTTGAAGGTATTTTTGGAAAAAAAAGTATAGGGTGCTCAGTAGACATTGGGGAAAATGTCAGGGGCATTTTTGGACCTTATCCCATATCAAATATTATCATTATAAACCTATACAATTACATAGATAATCTACGGGTTCACCTTAGCCTTCCCTTTATCCTTGCCGGATCCGTCGATCCGTTCGATCTTAGCTGCATTCATATGGTTCAAGCAAGAGTGAGCCTAACTAGCTCAGTAAGTACAATAATTCTAATAAAAATAACATGCTTAAAACATAGGAATCGTATATCTTCAATAACTGAACAATAGTTACAAAGTATTATCGATAATTCAAAATAACACTTCTTTTCCTTTAAAACATTTTATAATGACAATAGTCAGTAAAACATCAAATCAAGTCCAAAACCATGAGTATTTCATAAGTTCTTTGAAAAGGACATCCTGGAACTAAGTCCGTAAGTCCGGCATAGCTTACCAGCACGTCTAGGTGATCAGCCTATACTACTCTATGTTGATCAATACTACATTCATTAAATGTATGTATGTTTAAGTTGTGACAACCTCACGTGCCTGTCATTTGATGACAATACAATTTAGCATACTCAGTCGTCATTTGAAAACAACACCAACATAGTTTGGTAAAACATTAACAATACTTTGATAGATTGTAACATATCATAAGTCTAGCCAAGAGAATTGGCTTTGACTTCATCAGACATTAGTTCATGTGTAAGAATACATGAATCACAAAGCTTGTCCAGATTGAACCGAAACAAGGGTTATAATACTTACCTTTAGTGTCTGCTACTGTTATTACACGTGCACTTTAAGTCCTTAAGGTCTCTACAGTAGATAATAACATCACATAGCATATTAGGTCATAAATAAACATACATGGTTCTTAATGAATCTTACCCTTCTTCTCAATCTACTTATGACTTAGATTTGTTATTATTGTTTTCGGCGTTCCATTACGTCGTTCTTATATTCACATGCAATTGACTTTCTTCAACCCTAAGTGATCATACTTAAGGTTTAACAATATCTGACTAACGCTTCATTAAGTTCCTTAGTTCATTGTTAATCAATTACCAATCGTGCTCAACTTATAAACATTCTTTATTGTCTAAAGCATAAGGTTGGCGCTGCGGCGACATCTCCCTTTACTTCAGTCGCACTGCGACGCCATACTTTAGGGGCTAAAGACCCGAACTCGGCACTGCGACGCGAGTCCCCTTCGTTACGGACGCGCTGCGGCACGAAACTCCAGTAGGTCACAGTTTTTCTCGGCCAAGTTCGGCGCTGCAGCACCACCTATTTGGCCTTGGGCAAGCGCCGCGGCGCCAGCTCTATGCACCAAAGTTTTTTGACAGTTATTAGTTTTTGTGAAATTCCCGAGCTCGTAACTTATTCGTTATATGTTCGAATTGGCTCGTTCAAGAGCCTATGGTTCACAAATCATATACTCTATATGTTCATGCAATAATTTAATCTTTTTGACTTCATTAACTCTAAATTAACCTATTGGTTCATTTTTAACAAAAATGATAAACGTTCGTGAACGTTCAACGCTCGTTTCTTCGTTCTAAGTAAGAATTCGATCATTTTTGAGTCCGCAACTCTATAATGCCAAATAAGTCTTGTCTCCATTGAAAACCAACATTTCTGAGTTCAAACACAAAATCCGACTTCCATTCTGAGAATTTCACGAATTCGACGATTATCATCCAATCGTTTGAATTCCGGCAAAACTTCGTTAATTATGCTTTGTTCATTGCTTCAAATGGACTCAATCCATCAACTAGACATCTCAACTTGTATATTATATCAACTTATCTTCATATTAAGTTATGGCTTATTTTTCATAAGTTTATAACTTAACAAATTATAAACTATAAGATTTCATTTCCTTATGACTTATTAATGATTTAAGTGCTTTAACCAACATTCTTACTGTAAGACCCCAACTTTTATGAATAATGATGAATTTTCTATAAATATCATTTTTTGAATATTAAGGAGTAAATTTAATATAATGTTATAGTTATGGGTAATATTTATAATTTTTGCAAAGTACCCGAGTTGTTATATTATATTCGATTGGTCGGTGAATATTCGTTTTAACAGGAAATATTCGTACGGCGACACAATCATTAGTGGACTCTACAACGGAATTATTGTCGGAATGAGAAAATGACAGAAATATATTTTTATGAAAATAACGGCGGAAGTTTACCGTTAACTATTAAAATACCCGATGTCAAAAGTACAATAATACGCATTGTTGCATAGTAGCACACGGTATTGATTATTGATGCTTACGTGAGAAGTCACTCAGTTTTGTTCAATTATTGCTATAGTATTTCTTGCATAGTATCTCACGTTATATGATTCCATTATTGTCGATATTTTATATATTAGTAAATCAATAATTGAGACGACAAAGTTATTAATATTATTATTTGCAATATTGACGATATCTAGAAGTTCTTTCAAGGACAGGTTTGGTCACCTAATTGCGCGCCAATAGGGAGAAATCTTTATTGGAAAGCCTCCTCTTTCCTGGGAACGACCTGGTTGTTAAATATTGCGAATTATAATAATATTGATAAATGTTGTTAAAAATATTGAGGGAATTTTTTATGAAGTATTTGATGTATTTATGAACTCCCATTTACCTAATTTTTAAAATGATCAGTAAAAATTTATTCTTTATAACAAAGGTGGGGCCCACATGTGGGGCCCACGTGTGGAAGAAATGGATGAAATGAAAATTGGGTTGGGGGGGGGGGGGAGTTTACGTATAAGGGAGGGAATGATATATATATATATATATATATATATATATATATATATATATATATATATTATAAGTTTTGTTTTATTTGATTATAAATAAAATATATTATATTTTATTTAAAGTTTTTTTTATTATAATATTTTATTGCACAGTAATGAATAATAAATCAAATTCTTCATAAAATCAGCCGAACGAATTCGGTGCCCGTGATTATACTATTGGTCCGTGATTTTATAAAGTTCAAATAGTATCTTTTCCATTCTCCTATAAATAGGATGCTTAGTTAGAATTAAAAATCACACCAGAATCAGAGAATTATTCTTTTATAATATTGAGCGTATTTCTTTAGAATTTTAAAAAACTTTGAGCGTAGAAAATAGTGAAAGTTTTCTTGAAGAATATCCCCGCTATACCAGTTGGAATACTCTTCTTTTCAAGGTAAGGGATGTTATTTTGTTCAATATTCATATATAATAATATTTTCTTCCATACTCTGTAGTATGTAAGTAATATTATTTCATTTCAGATTTCTAATTCTATACTTGTTTTGTTAAGTTTTGGCATCTATACTCCATAAAATTTGTAGAATATCCTTGATATTTGCGCTTCATCCAGTATCTATTCATGGAAAATATTATTTTGAGCATTCTTGATAAGTTTTAACTATTTCATGTCGGGGTACTATTAACGGGGTTACTATTCCTGAAGTTACTATTCATGGGGTTACTATTCCCGAAGTTACTATTTACGGGGTACTATTCACTCGGTTACTATTCACCCGGGGTACAATCATTTTTGATATAATATCATTCTTGAATTTTACTCCACAAAATAGTATCATGTTGATAATTTGGACGTTATTGATTTATGGATAAATTATATTATAAATCTTTAAAAATTTATCCTTGAACTTGTTTTATTGAATTCTTATATCATTGTCATCATTCTCATGTTTATATTATGTTGAAAGTCATCTGTGGCCTGTAGTGTATAGATGCAATTGGTATGATTATAACCAGGGATTATTCGGTATAATCATGACCGTAATGTTACAAATGATGTGATAAAAGTTCCTATTGGTCCGTAGTGTATTGATGGACAGTTGTTGGCATGATCATGACCATTCATGAATACAATAATATCCTAAACCCGTAGTGCATGGATAATTTGTGGTCGTGATAGTAAAGAATATCCTTGGTCATAGTGCAAGGGTGATTTGATGATGTAGATTATTTATTGAGCTGAGTTTCAGCGATAAGAGTGATGAAAAACCTTTTAAATCATAGAAGATACTAGATTTTATGCTCTACTTGACTCTTCTAATGGATTGTTTGTTCCGCTGCAGTTAAACTTGATGTTTGTTATATTTTATCAGTTTAACACTGTTTAAGGCTAACGATAAATTATTCTGCATTATCTTAGTCATAATATTTCTTACTGGTCTAGTTGAGCTCACCATTTTGCTTCATTGTTCTCTTCAGGAAATGAGAACGTAGCCGGAACTAGTCGGAGAACGGAGTGACGGTCCAGATGATAGCTTTAGTAGTCCTTACTATTCTATGAAATAGTGTGATAATAAATGTAATGAGGACTCTATTTGAGAGTGGATATTGTCTAGAAGGCAATATTCTTGCTTAAACTCTCAGGTATGTTTTATCGTATTTTACATGACAGTTGTATTATTAAGTTGTATTTGAATTTTGTACTATGTATTTGGCGACTCAAGATGGGTGATGTATACCTATTTTAGGGGCGTCACACTTACATCTTATTAACATACCAACTTCATTCCTGTAAATATGACCATCATAAGTCCATAACTTATTTAGGTTCAAATTACTTATTCATGACTTATAATGTTTAAGTCTATTGATTATCCAATTCTTATGTGTTCTTAGCATACATGTTCGTTAAGCTATACTTCTCTTATCATCATACAATGGTAGAGATGGAATATATAAGATCATTTACCTTTGATGACTAGCCTTCTTTTTCTTGAAAAATCTAACAATGGACGATTAGCTTATAAGTTCTTATTCTCTCTAACACTTAAGTTGGAAGTTGGATGAAATTAAACTACCAACTAATGAGCTGACAAGTCCTCTATTTATAGGATGGCTAATGTGACACCCCCAAATCCTGGTACTTCATTTCCTCAATTTTTGGTGTTCACTTAATCAAAACATTCATTTTTAACTACCCAATTATAATAAAATTGAATAATAAAAACCTGCCCATACAGGATTAAACATAAATTAAAATTTCCCAGGTTATCTAACCTTTAATCATCATTCAAATGCGGAAAACATTACATAACTTCTTTAAAATAAAGTCTAAGATCAACATAATAAAAGTCTAACATCTTAATCAAAGTAAAATTTACAAGTCTTCATCACTTGTACATTTTTCCATTTCCTTTGCTAGTCAAAGGTTCACCTACTTTCTATTCTTTGGCTGCAATGAGTTTATAAATATGCAAGAGTGAGCAAAACAATTGCTCACTAGATAAAATATTGAATCAACAAGAGTATAACAATAATAACTGTTGAAATAGGCTCATCAAAAGTGAATAGTACTCTATCAATAATAAACAGAAACTAAAATCCCAAAATATGGAAAATATACATCACTAAGGGTCGTAAGACCATGAACTACGTCCACAATTGCAAGTAATCTTTCAACTCCAACTGTAACAGTCATAAGACTATAAGGACCTCGTACTTAGGGGGATCAGCCCTTCATACGATGTATTGTGCACAAACATTTTAACGTTATGCGTAAGTTAACCCCTAATCATAACAATAGGGTTGTTCATCTCAGTATTTAGAGTACAAGTCCGCACCAAAGGAAGTTTGGTTTGGATAAGCTTTCAAGGTAATTTGGAATTCAATGAACATCAACTAAGAAGTAGTTGAATAAAATCAATAACACTATACTATAGAATAATCGTGATTGAATCAATCATAATAAACTAAAGTCATGCTTTAGGAATAATCTAATAGCATATAATTTGAATAACTATAGCACACCTTGCTTGAACAATATTAAGCCAAGGTTAATTAGAATTGAATACTAAGCATGCATAGCAATTTGAACGATAGAAATGTTCAACATTAGTATGTATATAGTTGTGGATGCTAAACAACAACTTAAATACAAGAATAACTTGCTCCAGAATAACTTACATCATTATATTGTAATCGAATTAAAAACAGCAATTGAATTAACAAGATAATAGATTAGAAAACTTGCCTTGTTCGTAGATTAAACCGAACAATTCGAATCACAATATCCTGTATACATATGTCATCATGACATAGTTAGTCATTATCACATAACTAATACATTCATCATGTAGGTTTGATTATTTAATCACATAATCAAGTTATAACACAAGTTAATCTTTAATAACATAATTATTTATAGTATAGAAATACCACAATCAATATTTTACAGTCATACTATCATCACATAATGTTTCTTAAAATTTCATGTACAAAAAGTACACTGTCAGACCATTCTGCTGACTCGCATCGCGGCACCACAATTTACACTGTGGATCGCGCTGCGACATGGGGATGGCGCTGCGGTGCGGTAAATACACTATGAAGCCGCGATGCGGCGTGGCGATGGCGTTGCGGCACCACTAATGTACAGATGGGCCGCGCCGCGGCACAAAACTGTAGTTTTGACTGACAGCTTCGGTAATAGTACAAGAAAAAGTCATTTTGGCCTACAAACTCATTTCTAATAGACTAGTTCACATGCAATTCATTCAAAAACTTCATGTAAACATAATTCAAGAACTCATAACATGTTTCTACCCATACAACAACATAAACAACAAATTTAAAACATCTAATTTCACTGTTTTCGATAAAAACTCACTTTTTGATATTTCAATAAAAATTAACACTATAAATTTTGTTTTTCAACCAAAACAATTAATTCAAAGCATTTTTATCAATAATTTTCATACTCTATCAAATTATATGATCAATTTATCAACTAAACAACTAATTAACTCTCAATTTCTATTTTAAATTAACGCATACTCATTCACAAAAACTCTTTGTAAAAAGGTTTTCTTTACAAACTACATAAATAACAACAATACATTGACTATAACTTATGAAAATCATTTTAACATCACTAGTATATCATATAAAGTCACATAACAACAAAAATTCATGCTTAAACAAGGATTTTACAGAGAATTTGGGAAGAGAAAAACTAAACTTTTAAAACTAAAAAAAATAGAACAATACCCTGAAGAAGATGATGATGGCTATTCCTTTCTATTCTCAAGCTTCTTCTTCTCCCATCTCTAGCATTTCTTCCTCTCTTCTTTTCTTCTTCTCTTCTTCTTCCTCTGGGTTTTTCTTTTCTTCTCTCTAACCTCTCTCCTCTATTCTTACGTCATATGATATAACGTATAAGATATAATATATATATATTAAATATATAATATAACTCTAAGCACTTGTTCTTTCCTGTCGACTATCTGGATAGGAACCTCTTCATAAGACAAATCTTTCTCGAACTGCAACAATTCGTACCCTATCACGTGTTTGTAGTCGGGTTTATACGGTCGTAACACCGAAATGTGAAAAACATTATGAATGGTTTCCAATTCTGGAGGTAGAGCTACCTCATGAGCCTCTTCTCCCACTCTTCACAGCACTTCAAAGGGTCCAATAAATCTCGGGCTTAGGTTTCCCTTTTTATCGAAATGAATTTTCCCCTTCCAAGGAGAAACTTTTAGGAATACAAAAGTTTCTACTTCAAATGCACGATCTTGTCTGTGTTGATCAACATACTTTTTCTGTCTGTCTTGAGCTGCTACCAATCATGTCCTGATGAGTTTGACAACGTCAGCAGCTTGTTATACCAGTTCTGGTCCTAACAGTTGGTGTTCACCGACTTCATCCCAACACAGTGGAGTTCTGCACTTTCTATCGTACAATGCCTCGTAAGGTGGCATGCCGAGGCTCGCGTCATAAATGTTGTTGTAAGCAAATTTTGCCAATGATAAATGTTCTTCCCAGCTTCCTTTAAAGTCCATGACACATGCTCTCAACATATCTTCCAATGTCGGAATTGTTCGTTCATTTTGGCCATCTGTTTGTTGATGATAAGACGTACTCATTCGCAAGTGTGTCCCCATGCATTCTTGTAGTCTCTTCCAGAAATTTGATGTGAATCGCGGATCTCTATCGGACCCAATTGACACTGGCACTCCATGTCTCGAAACGATCTCTTTAATGTACAATCTTGCCAACTGATCAAGATTGAATCTAATCTTTATAGGTAAAAAGTACGCTAATTTCGTCAGTCTATCTACTATCACCCAAATCGCATCCCATCCCCTCTGTGTAGTTGGAAGACCCACCATAAAATCCATCGTGATGTTTTCCCACTTCCATTCTTGTATTTCCAACGGTTGCAGTAATCCGCTGGGTCTTTGATGTTTGACTTTTACTCTTTGACATGTCAAGCACTTCTCTATACATTCTGCAACTTCTTTTTTCATATTCGGCCACCAAAAATGTCGGCGCAAATCTTGACACATTTTCGTGCTTCCTGGATGAATTTAATATCTTGAGCTATGAGCTTTGGTCAAAATTTCTTCTTTCAGCTCTGGTGTTGCTGGAACCTAGATTCTTCCCTCAAACCGTAGTAGTCCTTCGGTATCGATCTTGTATTTTACATCACTACCCTCAATCAGATTCTATTTAATTTTGCCACACTCTTCATCTTGCAGTTTAGCATCCTTCACTTTGTCCACTAAAGTTGGACTAGCTTCTATCTGGGATAGTTGTTCATCAGATTATTTTGGAAATTTGATTTCCAACTCCAGTTTTGTCATTGCTGAAATGAGCTCCTCCTGAGTTGTTATCATCATCAACTTTTCCCGACCTTTCCTACTTAAAGCATCTACAACCACATTCTCTTTTCCCGGATGATAAAAGATCTCACAATCGTAATCTTTTATCAGTTCCATCCACCTTCTTTGATGCATGTTCAAATCCTTCTGGGTGAAAATATACTTCAGACTTTTGTGGTCTGTGTAGATCTCACACTTCTCTCCATAAAGATAGTGTCTCCATATCTTCAGAGCAAATAAAACTGCAGCCAATTCTAAATCATGAGTCGGATACCCTTTCTTATAATCCTTTAGTTGTCTTGATGCATACGCAATAAGTTTGTCGTTATGCATAAGAACACAACCCAACCCTTTGTGTGAGGCATCCCTATATACCACAAAATTTCCTATATTATCTGGTAATGCCAACACAGGTGCCACACTTAACTTATTCTTTAAATCTTTGAAACTCTCTTCACATTTTTCCGTCCAAACGAATTTCACAGCTTTCCTTATCAAATTTGTTAGCAGAGTGGCTATCTTAGAAAAATCTTGAATAAATCTTCTATAATAACCAGCCAGTCCCAAGAAACTCCTCACTTCTGATGGTGTTCTTGGTTGTTCCCAATTAATCACAGCTTCCACTTTTGACGGATCCACTGAAATCCCATCTTTGTCAATCACATGCCCCAAAAATTGTACACGGTCGAGCCAAAATTCGTAGTGTTTCCAATGTCAAACGTAAGTGTTCCACGTGTTCTTGAGTTTTGGAATACACTAAAATGTCGTCGATGAATACCACTACAAACTTGTCTAAGAATGGTTTAAACACCCTATTCATCAAATCCATGAATGCAGCAGGTGCATTGGTTTAACCAAAAGACATCACCAGAAACTCGTAATGTAACGCCCCAAAATCCGGTCTATCTTCACACCCGAATTCCGTGCGTCACTAGTACATCATTCATCCAACATACATCATTATATACTGAAATATAACAACATACACTCTCAAATCCCAGGTTCTAAAAACCTTATAGCCTTTCTCATTATAAATAATGATAATTACATTATTCTTTACATCTTGCACGAGTGACTTTTATCCGCCACCAAGGATACATAATCGTTCATTAAACTATTCTATAGTTTAATTCTCATCTTTCTACATTACAAGTCTTCACTTGATCTTCTCGCTCATTCACATTCTGAATGGCACTTCATCTGGATACCGACAGCTTGATCTATACGGAATCCTTATGTTCTTCTAACATCGTTCGCTGAAAATGTTTTTCATTTAAAGCAAGTGTGAGCATTCAATTGCTCAGCAAGTCTTAGCAGTTGAATAAACAACATCAAGAGTTTAACATTTCTTTGGAACTTCGATAACCGAACAAAGGTTATGAATTAGCTTGAACAATAGGAATAATCTCGATTCCTATCATTTTAAAACATCAGTTATATCCACTTTGAAATACTTTCATTCTCTACTCTCTTTCATACACATTCTGTCTGGCTAGAATCAATAGCACAGACTTAATAATAACGCTTCATGTATAAACAGAACATTATTTTATTGAACAGTTCAATCACAGAACAGTTCATATCATAGAAACACCAAAGTGTTCACATTGTGGCACAAGGCCTCATACGTTCTATCACCTTGTACAAATATCACACATTCGCACATAGACAGAACTTCTCAAGTTCAACATCTGAGAAGTTTAAGAAACTAGCATTCATTTAAAAATATGAATGAAGTTAGGAAACTTGCCTTACGCACAGCTACAGCTTACGCTGAACTGCTCATTCCATTCCCTATAACACATAAGGAAATAACACATACACCAATTAGTCATATACTTGACTTATGCATTGGTTTACTTAACTTTACTTCTTAAGGTTCGCGTTCTTGCAATCTAAGTTTACGCGACCAACTTTCATTACCATTCTACAGCTTCATGACATACGGAGATGTCTTACTCAAAACGTTCATCATCTTTGATGATTAACATTCTTATCTTCTTCTTATAACTTCTCTAGGACTCAGCACACATCGCTTCTCTGCTGGTAGTCCATATGGTACTCTGAGTGGTTTCCCACAAACAACCAACAAACAAGTTCCCGTCTCATCTACACTGCCATCACAGTGAGTTAGATCGGTTGCCAGTTTCGTATATACCTTCGCTCTCTGAAGGAATTGTTTAGCCCAGCTCCCATATGTCAACCATCAAAGGTTACGATTGTATCACAACCTAACTTTCTTTTAACTTATACGAACTATTAAATTTAATGTTCGTTAAGTCAATTTCTTATTCCTTATGGCTTTCTGGCAAGTAATTGCCATACCTCAGGATTCATTCTTATCCGATTCACATTCGGCTTTCATTAATCTCATTACCGTTCGATACAGCTTTCTTGATACCATTCGTATCTTACTTACTACATTCATCAACGTCTAAGTCATACAACCAGGGTATACTTAGCACGTTCGTCAAACGCGAATACGATTCACGAGGATCGTTTACGTATTCAACGTTCACGTTGCTCGTCTCTTAATCTCTCATTCAACCTCTACTCAAGGTTTTAATCACTTTCGATCGTTATCCATCCCATGAACCCCATGTTCATTATTCTTTCTTAATGTCGAAGCCATACTGATTGTTGTATGCTAAGACCGATCGTTCATTGCAACAACGTTGCATTCACAACGTCTATACGCTTTACATTCATATCTCATTACCATGTCATAACATCGAAATGTTATACATTATTATCATCCATCAACGTCTAAGGAATCACCATCATAGCAATTCCTCACGTTCGATTCATTGCGACTACGGTCCCCGGCTATCGGTCCCGTAACCCGTAATTACATTCTTTTAATCTCGTTCAACCTTTTCATTCGATCTTCATCAAAGGTTTAAAACACTCACTTAAGTGTTACATTAGTAAAACTACATGTTCATATCTCTTTCTTGCACATCCCCAGTAGTTGAGCATTTAAAATCTCATTACTGGCTTTTTCCCTGTACCGGCGCTGCGGCGCCACTTCCCTTTATAATTCTCGCGCTGCGGCGCCACTCTGCAGTGTCAAACTGCCGAGGCTGGCGCTGCGGCGTCACTCTCTACACTAAGACTCGCGCTGCGGCGCGGGTTAGCAGTGTCTGGCTCTCCGGCCTGGCGCTGCCGCGCCACCATTCTAGGCATGCCTGGCGCCGCGGCGCCAAGACCTTCTTCCCGAAAATTTTTTCTAAGTCTTTGGTCGTTCTGAGATGCGTACTTCGAAATCTCATAACTTCTTCGTTATAACTCGGAATGGAGTCTTTCCAAAGCCATTTTCTTACTTATCTTACGTACTTTGATTACTCGTGGATAGAACTTTGTTCTGAATCCATTAACCTGCCATTCAATTGGCTTAATCTTCACCATTCGTTCATTTTAACGTTTTTAACGTTCTTCGTTAGTTCGTCCGTAATTCGGTCATCCGAACTCGGAATTCGTTCGTTCTTGAGTCCATGACTCACGTTTTCAACATTTTCCTACATTCTTATGAAACCCTACACATTTGGGTTCATTTACTAACTTTCAAATGATTGAACTTCTTTTACGAAATTTTCGCCATAACTTCGTTATAGCTCCATTTTAATCCGTTCTTCATGAACGTTTCTACCGTTCCTAACCAAGAAATAAGCATCTAACTTATATGTGATGGTTTTAAATTTGTCCATCAACAACAATTATACTACGATGGTTTTAAATTTGTCCATCAACAACGTTCTTCGCGTTCTTCGCGTGTTCTTCGTGTTCTTCGTTCGTTCTTCATTTTTAATCGATATTTTGGATTACGATTTTACTTTTTCTTGGAATTTGATGTTATAGAACACCATTCCTTACTTATTTAACCTACTCATTAATAATATTCATTCGGATCGCTCAAAATCCTTACGAATTTTATACTTCCTTAAGAAATTTATAAACTAAATTTCTTATTTCTTATTTCTTCTTTTTCTTACAATTTCAACCATATGAAATCATTCTCAATATGTTTTACTCCTTATTCTCATTAAGCTATGTTTTTGACATAGAAAACTTAAAGAAAATATTAGAAGAAATTAGGGTTCGGATTACCGTTCTTCTTTAAATTCCTTTCGTCGGACAAAGTTTGCTCACGAGCCAACTTTTCCTTTTTCTTCTCCCTTTCATCTTCCATCCGAACTCTCTCTCTTTCTCTCTCAAGTGTAGGATTTTCAATAATCCAAACAAATGAAATTAAGCTTCCTATTTATAGATTTTCAAGGTTAGGGGCAAAATAGTCATTTCACCCCTAAAATCACTATTCACACCTCCTTACTATTCATTACTTAAGGACTAAGTTAACTTAGCCCTCAAGTTTGCTTAGCCCTTAAGTTTCGTAGTTCCGTCTTACGATTTTCGTCCGACAGTTTTAAAAACTGCTATTCTCGGAATCCAAATATTTTTGGATATTTTGTCTTTGGTCAAACTGAAATATTATTAAATATTCCATCACGTCTCAACATTTTACGTAATCTATAACTTCTCGGAATTTCAAAATAAATCTCCGAGCAGAAACGGATGAATAGTGCCTATTTCGTCTTTTTCCCCGAAAATATTTTGTCTCCGGAAAAATTTTATTTTCGTCTTGAAAATTTCTACTCGTTCAGTCTAGCTCGTAGCCAGAATCCTCCCGATTAATAATCATTCTAGGTTATAGAACGATTAATAAACACATAGCACAGAATAGTATTAATAAAAATTCATTTTATTAATAACTAATTCTATAAATCTTAATTTCTGGACAATCCGGATTTCCGGGTTGTCACATTCTTTCCCCCTTATAAAAATTCCGTCCTCGGAATTTCTTTAAACCATACCCATACCCGGGTCATCACATTCACCCCTTCTTCATAGAATTTCGTCCTCGAAATTTTAACTTACTCTTCTTTTCAACTTCTCTTCAAAGAAGTTCTTATCTTTCTTTCATTCCCTACCCTTCATAACTTATCAAGAATCATGAAGTGAAAGGAATAATGAGGAATATAAAGATTCCTTTAAAACATTTCATTCTTTTGCTGAGGGGTCAAATCGACCATGAACTCTTACTAGGTTAAACAGCCTTTCGCCGTAAACCTTTCTTACACGGTAAGTTTACAATCACAAAGAAGGTAAACTACCTCTTCCATACGTAGGTGATCAACCTAACGTATAACCCCATTTCAGGGTATGTTCACCTCAGACTTACTCATCAGATTCCTCACCAAAACAATTTGGTTTGGCATAACGTTTCAAAGAAAGCTCGATTTTCTTTTAATCATAAAATACCATTCGTCTTAGCCAAATCAAGTAGCTTAGACCATACCAATAAATTGGACATCAACTTGAAACATTCGTCTCGTCAACTAAATTGACATCGACTACTTCTTTAAATTCTTTTATAATACATCAAAATGTTTCATGACGTCATGCTACCGCACTCTTCATAGTACGTTGAGGACTCCGTCAGTTTGTGACTTCGTCATTATACATCATACCATAGTGGGTTGTTGATCCTCTGATCAAATTCCACACCAGGTTTAATTGCATTAATAACTCCATCCTTTTACCATCCTTGCATCAAATGCACTGATGATATAAAATTCATTTTGATATTTCAAATCAATTTCTGTCTAGCCGAATCAACTAGCATAGACATATCAAGAATAGTTCTTTTAAAATCCATTGGTTTCAAAAATTGAACCAATTCATTCATTTTCAAAACGCGTAAATCAGCACGATTTCAAGAAACTTCGAAATCTAGCATAGCTAGATGACTTGGAATATCCTATTCTCCGTATTCCTTCATTGTCTTACTTGCGACAATACATAATCTTCTCTAGCACCTTCAATGCTAAGTCTACTGAAAATAACTCGTTTTCAGTCTACACATTCCTTTACCTTAGTATAGTTCATCCACTTACCACACTTTATGTGTTTAGGAACTTTCCACAACCATATGTGTTTAAGAACTTATCTTCGCAATATGTAATCCAAGAACAAATCAAGGACTATCCATATGCTTAGGGCTCAGAAACATAGCATATAACTATGAGTCACAAACTTTTCATAAGTATGAGTTTCAAGAACCCGCACCTATCTTATCATTCTCTACCTATCAAGTATATACATAAGAAAAGATTCACCTTCTCGTCACATACATCTTGATAGCGCGACCAATTTCAATGATTATCACTATAAGAAACTGAGTAGTTGTTACACCAAGCACAAACCTCTGTCCATACAAAGATTCATACAACTCAGCCATCACATGAGTCCTCAATTGAAATCTTAAAACTTCTAACTTTCTCTTTACTTAATACAAATTTTCTTTAACTTGTATACTATCCTTTACCACTCAATTTGAGTTCTTCTTCCCGTACTACTTCGTAGTACCAATCATTCATAGCATTAGCTATAAATCATCCATCGTTTAACATATCATCTGTTACTACGATTTACTATGATCACGTAGTGATCTTCTTATCCTTCTCTTTACGATTATAGTCTTAGGTACTCATACCTAAGATTTATAACCTATCAGCTCTGATACCAACTTGTAACGCCCCAAAATCCGGTCTATCTTCACACCCGAATTCCGTGCGTCACTAGTACATCATTCATCCAACATACATCATTATATACTGAAATATAACAACATACACTCTCAAATCCCAGGTTCTAAAAACCTTATAGCCTTTCTCATTATAAATAATGATAATTACATTATTCTTTACATCTTGCACGAGTGACTTTTATCCGCCACCAAGGATACATAATCGTTCATTAAACTATTCTATAGTTTAATTCTCATCTTTCTACATTACAAGTCTTCACTTGATCTTCTCGCTCATTCACATTCTGAATGGCACTTCATCTGGATACCGACAGCTTGATCTATACGGAATCCTTATGTTCTTCTAACATCGTTCGCTGAAAATGTTTTTCATTTAAAGCAAGTGTGAGCATTCAATTGCTCAGCAAGTCTTAGCAGTTGAATAAACAACATCAAGAGTTTAACATTTCTTTGGAACTTCGATAACCGAACAAAGGTTATGAATTAGCTTGAACAATAGGAATAATCTCGATTCCTATCATTTTAAAACATCAGTTATATCCACTTTGAAATACTTTCATTCTCTACTCTCTTTCATACACATTCTGTCTGGCTAGAATCAATAGCACAGACTTAATAATAACGCTTCATGTATAAACAGAACATTATTTTATTGAACAGTTCAATCACAGAACAGTTCATATCATAGAAACACCAAAGTGTTCACATTGTGGCACAAGGCCTCATACGTTCTATCACCTTGTACAAATATCACACATTCGCACATAGACAGAACTTCTCAAGTTCAACATCTGAGAAGTTTAAGAAACTAGCATTCATTTAAAAATATGAATGAAGTTAGGAAACTTGCCTTACGCACAGCTACAGCTTACGCTGAACTGCTCATTCCATTCCCTATAACACATAAGGAAATAACACATACACCAATTAGTCATATACTTGACTTACGCATTGGTTTACTTAACTTTACTTCTTAAGGTTCGCGTTCTTGCAATCTAAGTTTACGCGACCAACTTTCATTACCATTCTACAGCTTCATGACATACGGAGATGTCTTACTCAAAACGTTCATCATCTTTGATGATTAACATTCTTATCTTCTTCTTATAACTTCTCTAGGACTCAGCACACATCGCTTCTCTGCTGGTAGTCCATATGGTACTCTGAGTGGTTTCCCACAAACAACCAACAAACAAGTTCCCGTCTCATCTACACTGCCATCACAGTGAGTTAGATCGGTTGCCAGTTTCGTATATACCTTCGCTCTCTGAAGGAATTGTTTAGCCCAGCTCCCATATGTCAACCATCAAAGGTTACGATTGTATCACAACCTAACTTTCTTTTAACTTATACGAACTATTAAATTTAATGTTCGTTAAGTCAATTTCTTATTCCTTATGGCTTTCTGGCAAGTAATTGCCATACCTCAGGATTCATTCTTATCCGATTCACATTCGGCTTTCATTAATCTCATTACCGTTCGATACAGCTTTCTTGATACCATTCGTATCTTACTTACTACATTCATCAACGTCTAAGTCATACAACCAGGGTATACTTAGCACGTTCGTCAAACGCGAATACGATTCACGAGGATCGTTTACGTATTCAACGTTCACGTTGCTCGTCTCTTAATCTCTCATTCAACCTCTACTCAAGGTTTTAATCACTTTCCATCGTTATCCATCCCATGAACCCCATGTTCATTATTCTTTCTTAATGTCGAAGCCATACTGATTGTTGTATGCTAAGACCGATCGTTCATTGCAACAACGTTGCATTCACAACGTCTATACGCTTTACATTCATATCTCATTACCATGTCATAACATCGAAATGTTATACATTATTATCATCCATCAACGTCTAAGGAATCACCATCATAGCAATTCCTCACGTTCGATTCATTGCGACTACGGTCCCCGGCTATCGGTCCCGTAACCCGTAATTACATTCTTTTAATCTCGTTCAACCTTTTCATTCGATCTTCATCAAAGGTTTAAAACACTCACTTAAGTGTTACATTAGTAAAACTACATGTTCATATCTCTTTCTTGCACATCCCCAGTAGTTGAGCATTTAAAATCTCATTACTGGCTTTTTCCCTGTACCGGCGCTGCGGCGCCACTTCCCTTTATAATTCTCGCGCTGCGGCGCCACTCTGCAGTGTCAAACTGCCGAGGCTGGCGCTGCGGCGTCACTCTCTACACTAAGACTCGCGCTGCGGCGCGGGTTAGCAGTGTCTGGCTCTCCGGCCTGGCGCTGCCGCGCCACCATTCTAGGCATGCCTGGCGCCGCGGCGCCAAGACCTTCTTCCCGAAAATTTTTTCTAAGTCTTTGGTCGTTCTGAGATGCGTACTTCGAAATCTCATAACTTCTTCGTTATAACTCGGAATGGAGTCTTTCCAAAGCCATTTTCTTACTTATCTTACGTACTTTGATTACTCGTGGATAGAACTTTGTTCTGAATCCATTAACCTGCCATTCAATTGGCTTAATCTTCACCATTCGTTCATTTTAACGTTTTTAACGTTCTTCGTTAGTTCGTCCGTAATTCGGTCATCCGAACTCGGAATTCGTTCGTTCTTGAGTCCATGACTCACGTTTTCAACATTTTCCTACATTCTTATGAAACCCTACACATTTGGGTTCATTTACTAACTTTCAAATGATTGAACTTCTTTTACGAAATTTTCGCCATAACTTCGTTATTGCTCCATTTTAATCCGTTCTTCATGAACGTTTCTACCGTTCCTAACCAAGAAATAAGCATCTAACTTATATGTGATGGTTTTAAATTTGTCCATCAACAACAATTATACTACGATGGTTTTAAATTTGTCCATCAACAACGTTCTTCGCGTTCTTCGCGTGTTCTTCGTGTTCTTCGTTCGTTCTTCATTTTTAATCGATATTTTGGATTACGATTTTACTTTTTCTTGGAATTTGATGTTATAGAACACCATTCCTTACTTATTTAACCTACTCATTAATAATATTCATTCGGATCGCTCAAAATCCTTACGAATTTTATACTTCCTTAAGAAATTTATAAACTAAATTTCTTATTTCTTATTTCTTCTTTTTCTTACAATTTCAACCATATGAAATCATTCTCAATATGTTTTACTACTTATTCTCATTAAGCTATGTTTTTGACATAGAAAACTTAAAGAAAATATTAGAAGAAATTAGGGTTCGGATTACCGTTCTTCTTTAAATTCCTTTCGTCGGACAAAGTTTGCTCACGAGCCAACTTTTCCTTTTTCTTCTCCCTTTCATCTTCCATCCGAACTCTCTCTCTTTCTCTCTCAAGTGTAGGATTTTCAATAATCCAAACAAATGAAATTAAGCTTCCTATTTATAGATTTTCAAGGTTAGGGGCAAAATAGTCATTTCACCCCTAAAATCACTATTCACACCTCCTTACTATTCATTACTTAAGGACTAAGTTAACTTAGCCCTCAAGTTTGCTTAGCCCTTAAGTTTCGTAGTTCCGTCTTACGATTTTCGTCCGACAGTTTTAAAAACTGCTATTCTCGGAATCCAAATATTTTTGGATATTTCGTCTTTGGTCAAACTGAAATATTATTAAATATTCCATCACGTCTCAACATTTTACGTAATCTATAACTTCTCGGAATTTCAAAATAAATCTCCGAGCAGAAACGGATGAATAGTGCCTATTTCGTCTTTTTCCCCGAAAATATTTTGTCTCCGGAAAAATTTTATTTTCGTCTTGAAAATTTCTACTCGTTCAGTCTAGCTCGTAGCCAGAATCCTCCCGATTAATAATCATTCTAGGTTATAGAACGATTAATAAACACATAGCACAGAATAGTATTAATAAAAATTCATTTTATTAATAACTAATTCTATAAATCTTAATTTCTGGACAATCCGGATTTCCGGGTTGTCACACGTAATGTCCATACCGAGTTCTGAATGTCGTTCGTGGTATTTAGCACCCTTCAATTGGTCAAACAAGTCATCTATTCTTGGCAACGGGTATTTGTTTTTAATAGTGACTTTGTTTAACTCCCCGTAATCAATGCAAAGACGCATTGATCCGTCCTTCTTCTTCACGAATAATACTGGCGCTCCCCATGGTGAAACGCTTGGTTGAATATATTTCTTGTCCAGCAGCTCTTGCAACTGTACCATCAGTTCCTTCATTTCTACCGGAGCCATTCTGTACGAGGCCTTCGATATCATTGCTGTTCCCGGCGCTAAGTCGATCACGAACTCAATTTCTCTGTCAGGCGAAAGTCCTGGTAAATCCTCTGGAAAAACGTCTTCGAATTCCCTCACTACTGGTATTTCTTCTAGTTTTACATTCTTCTTCTGAGTATCGACTATGTAAGCTAAATAGCCCACACAGTCTTGACTCAACAATTTCTTGGCCTTCAAAATCGTCAGACATTTCATCTGTCTAAGCGACTTGCTACCATAAAATACTACCTTTGACGGAGTCATAAGGTTTACACACTTCTTTTGGCAATCAATTACCGCTCCATATTTGAACAGCCAATCTATTCCCAAAATAACATCAAACTCTCCAAGTCTAATCAGAATCAAATCTACCATAAAGATATTTTCCTTAATACTCACCCTACAGTTCTTGAATACGAATCTAACAGGGATTACTTCCTTATTCACAATTTCTATGTTCAAAGGAAAATTCAGTTCTTCTCCAGGCAATTCTAACCTCTTAGCAAATTTATCAGATATAAACAAACAAGTAGCACCCACATCAAATAATACGTAAGCATTTATATCATTGATTGGGATAATACCTGACACCACATCTTTTGATTGCACAGCATCTTGCACAGCTATGTTGAAGGTTCTGGCTGTGGGTTTATTTGATGCTGCAGGTCCTGCAATGGCCCATATACCTCAATTTTTACCTCTATTACTTCTGATAGTCACTCCATCCTTCTTCTTAGGGCATTCACGAGTAAAGTGATCCTTGGATCTGCACGTGAAGCACGCATTCTTCTTTGGTTGAGTGCAATTTGGGACGATGTGACCCTCCTGGCCACAATTGAAGCAAACTCGTTTCCCCATCAAGAAGGCACCCTTGTGAAATTTTTCGCATGTCGTACACGCTTCAAACTTTTTGTTTTGCTGGTTACTCTGATGGTTTTCAACACCCATGTTCCCATTCCACTTCCTCTTCAAACTGTCATTGATGTTGTTGTTGTTGTTTCCACCACCACCATTCTTAATCTCACTCTCATTCTTCTTCTTCTTCTTCTGTTCTTGATTGAATTTTGTCACTGCCTCGCCTCCACCTTCAGCGATTACTACCTTCTCCATCACTGCTGCAAACGTCTTCAACTGGAACAGGGAAACCCTACTGTACAGCAAGTGCTTCAGTCCTTGTTCAAATCTCTTCACCTTACGCTCGTCTATGCTGACCTGATATGGCGCAAACCTCGCCAATTCGTTTAATTTTGTGGCATACTCAGATACCGTCATCGTTCCCTACTTTAATTCCAGAAACTGCACTTCTAACTGACTATTCGAACTCTCCGAAAAATAAGTCTCGAAGAACAACTCCTTGAACTTATCTCAGGTCATCACCCCTGGCCCTTCACTAGTTTTATTGGTTTGCCACCAATAACTATCTTCTGCTTTCAACATGAAAGTTGCAAAAGCAGTCTTCTGATCATCCCCTACCTTAGCGACATCAAACACCTTTTCTATCTCCATAATCCAGGTTTGTGCTTCGACTGGATTCATGGACCCACGAAATTCAGGTGGTCCAACCGCCTTGAAATCCTTAAACGTTGTACCATGGTTTTGTGGTTGATTCTGCAACGCTCCTGTCAGTAGTGTCACTAATTATTGGACGAGATTATCTTAAACATCATTATTGTTAGTTCTCTCATTGGTTCTCTGTCGGGGTGGTTCATGTCTGGGAGGCATTTTTTGTTAAAATAAAACATCTATTAGACTATGACTCAACTTATTTAAGTATTTTCTAATTAACTTGCCTCCATAAAAGAAATAACCACATAACACATAACACTTTGAATAAAATAATAACTTTTATTTATTCATCACCTTTTTGAAAACATAAAACAATAGCATCTTTGCTATCTATATTACTTTCCTGATCTACAAAAGTTTCAGGACAACATCATAGTCATATCCCATAGGTTGCATAACACTTGGGTTTACAATTTATTTAACCTTTCACTCATCGTACAACTGTTAGAGTTTATGCCCTAGAGGCCAATTATTTGATATAATTTGTGACGCCTCCAAAACAGGTATACAACACCCATTCTGAGTCGCTAAATACATGGTACATATAGCAAACTACAACTTCAATAATATAAATGTCATGTCAAATACGACAATACATACTGTGAGTTTAAATACAAATATAGTCTTCTAGATAATATCCACACGCAAATAAGTCCTCATTACAATTATTCAAACACTATTTTATAGAAATAGTGAGGACTGCTAAAACATCTTCCTAGAACCATCACTCCATACCCCGACTCGATCCTGTTATATTCTCACCTCCTGAGAAGAAAAATGGAACAAAAAGGAAAGGGTGAGCTCAACTAGCCCAGTAAAGAATATTATGACTAAGATAATATACAACAAATTATCGTTAGTCTTCAACAAGGAAAAATCTGATAAAATATAATAGACAACAAGTTTTAGATCAACAAATGCAGCGGAAACAACAATCCATTAGAAGAGTCACGTAGAGAATGAATTCTATTGTCCTCTAAGATTTAAAAGTCCATCATCAATATTTCATCCCTGTAACAATAATAAATATACATCTTTAATCATCTTTGCACTACAGGCCAAAGATATTCATTTGTATCACCAGTTTGTCATGTTCATCTCAACACCTGTTCATCTTTGCACTACGGGCCAAAGAGATTCATCTGTTTAATCATTCATCTTTGCACTACAGGCCAAAGATATTCATCAAGTATCACCATTAAGGACTGAGGATGGTGAAAAATATTTTTAAGAACGAATCCAGTGAGATAGAAGGACAAATATTAGAGATTCATACAACAGTTTGTCCAAGATCAATAATACTTTATAACAACTGATTTTGAAGCAGAACTCAAAAATAACGATCAAAACATGGATACAATCAAATATATTAGCCAAAATAGATATTTTGGACAAAAAGAAGAAATTTCATTTTTCGATGAATAGTGTCGTATACGTGAATAGTAACTCCGACACCAAAAGATAGAAATTTCACAAAAACATCATCATGCTTCGTGAATAGTACTTGTGAATAGTAACTCGTGAATAGTAACTCATGAATAGTAACTCATGAAGAGTAACTCCGACATGAAAAAGTTCCAAATTGATAAAAAGTTCAGAACAATATTTCGGTATAATGATATTGAATAAGATAATATCATTTAAGAAGAAACAACATCCCTTACCTCAAAATAACCGTATTTCTGACTGAATTTCGGGTATAGTGCTGATAGAAACTCGCACCGTATAGCAACACTCAAAATATACTCATAAGAATACGCTTGATAATATAGAGAGAAAAAGGGAGAAAACTTGTTTCGGGTGTGATTTTCAATTCTAACTTAGCCCTCTATTTATAGGAAAATGCTAGAACGCCAAAGGAGACTAAATTAATAAAATATTAATATTTACAAAATATTCAAGCCCACCACAAAGGAATCTGATTTTAGCATTTCCCACATGCCCTCCTTCTAGAAAAAAAAAAGTTTTTGAAATAAAAAAATAATTAAACATTCAAAAATCAATTATTTCGGAACCCTAGAACTTCAATAATTCACAATAAATAGTCCATTTGTCAATAAATTCGAATCTCACGACTTTGTATAGGAATTTCAATTCTCTACAACTTTACAGAAGAAAATTTTTCCAAATTCCAAACAGAAATTATTCGAAATCCACAAACGGGCGATTTTATAATCTATAATCAATTTTCGGTCAAGAATTGTGTCCACCGACACACAAAACATGTGTTAAACATTTAATGCCACAAAAATACTCTTCCTTCTCATATACTCATATATCCCACATTCATTGTAAAAATATCTCCGTTAATATATTATTAAAATAATATATTTAAATGAATTATTTTATCAGAAAAAGATAAAATATTAATTTTTAACAATTGTCACATTAAAAATTTTCTACATCTATATCCACATAAAATGAATATTTTCTTTATCATAATAATCAATAATTAATTATTTCAAAATAATATTACAGAATCACAGTACCGATAACCAGGCCGTTCCCAAGATAGATGGGGCTTTCCAATAAGGATTTTTCCTTATTGGCGCGCAATTAGGTGACCAAACCTCTCCTTAGACAGAACTTTCTAGATATTGCCAATAATGTTGTCTGATAATATTATTCAGATAATATGAATTATTGATCTGATAAGGGAAAATACTGTGCAGTGAAAACAATAATAATATAAATATCAATGCAACAATTATTGAATCAATAAAATAAAATAATGAACAGTAATTACTGTAACAATTATTGAGTAGTGCCTTCTTATGTACGAATCAATAATTCAATAATATTGTGCAATACCATGTGCTACTGTGCAACCACGCATATTACTGTATTTTAACCACCAGGTAACCCAACAGTGTTAACGGTAACAATTTACGCCGTTATTTATAAAACTCAATCTTTGTCGTTTTCTTTCATCCAACGGTTTTCCGTTATGGGCCAACAAATGACTGCGCCGTCGTACGGAGATTCCCGACAAAAAGAATATTCCACGACCAAACGAATATTCCCCGACAATAATGAATATTTTATAATCACTTGCTTATTTTGTAAACTTTGCACATTTTACCCATAACCAAAGCATTATATCAAATTAATACCTTATTATTCACAAATATAATTAGAGGAAATTCAATTTTATTTATAATAAGTTGGGGTCTTACAACCTCCCCTCCTTATGAAATTTCGTCCTCGAAATTGACGTACGTACCTGGTGTTTCGAACAGGTGAGGGTACCTCGCTTTCATTTTCGATTCTAACTCCCATGGCATTTCCTCAATTGCATGGTTTCTCCACAAAACCTTAACTTGTGGTATAACCTTCGTGCGTAAGACATGCTCTTTCCTATCCAAAATCTTAACAGGTATCTCCTCGTATTATAATCTTCAGCTATCTCGTCTGGTTCTAACGCAATAATGTGGTTCGGGTCTTTCACATATTTACGAAGCATAGATATATGGAATACATTGTGAACACGAGACATACTTGGAGGTAACGCGAGTCTATAGGCTACGTTTCCTATTCGGTCAAGAATCTAAAATGGACCAACAAATCTTGGATTGAGCTTTCCTCTCTTTCTAAATCTTGTAACTCCCTTCAATGGAGCAACACGTAATAGTACATGATCCCCAATATTAAACTCCACGTCATTTCTATGAAGATCAGCATAACTCTTTTGTCGATCTTGTGAAGTTTGAATACGTTGTCGAATCATTTGGATCTTTTCTGTACAAATTCTGGTCCCAACAACGTTGCTTCTCCCACCTCGTCCTAGCATACTCGAGATCGACACTTTCATCCATACAATGCCTCAAATGTAGTCATGCCTATACTTGCTTGATAACTGTTGTTGTAGGAGAATTCCACCAGTGGCAAGTACTTATCCCAACTTCCTTAAAAATCTAGGACACAAAGTCTTATTAGATCTTTGAGGGTTTGAATAGTCCTTTCTGATTGTCCGTCCGTATGAGGATGGTATGCCAAACTAAATTGTAAATCCGTGCCCATATCTTTCTGCAAGCTAACCCAAAGTCGTGAAGTGAATCTTCGGTCACGATCCAAAACTATGGATACAGGCATTCCATGCAATCTCATAATCTCATTCACATACATACGAGTAAGACATTCAAGGGAATAAGTCTCACGTATCGGCAAGAAATGGGCAGACTTGGTTAATCTATCAACAATAACCCAAATAGCATTTATGCCTTGAGAAACCGTGGGAAGACCTGTAACGAAATCCATTGTAATGTGTTCCCACTTCCATTCAGGAATATCAAGTGGCTGCAATGGATCTTTTGGCATTTGATGCTCCGCCTTTACACGTTGACAAGTTAAACACCTCGAGATAAACTCCACAATCTTTCTCTTCATATTGTTCCACCAAAATGTATGTCGAATATCATGATACATTTTGGTACTCCCAGGATGGATTACAAACGGGGTGTTGTATGCCTCCATCATGATTCTATGCTTCAAGTCAGAATCGTTCAGAACGCAAAGTCGAGAGTTGAATCGAAGTATTCCTTCTTCATTAATTCTTGCTTCTGAAATAGCTCCTTCTTGCACTTTCTTCTTCATACTCATCAGCCCCAAGTCCGTAGCTTGAGCAGCATTAACTTTATCGATTAAAGTCGGTTCTTCTCGTATATTCGCCATCATCACATGGGTACCTAGAGTTTTCATCTCCATCTCTATTATTTATAAGTTATACGAAATGAGACTTTGACAATATCGTACTCGTACTCATATACGATCTTCTACTCAACACATTAGCTACCACGTTCGCTTTTCTAGGATGGTATGGTCAGAACATGTGCCGAAATGAGTCTCCTCTTGAGTTCTTCGAAGCACTTCCCACATTCCTCGCTTCATTCGAATTTTGTATCTATACGAGTCAGCTGAGTTAATGGAGTAGCAATTTTAGAAAATCTTTCCACGAATCTTCGATAACAACAAACTAAGCCTAAAAAGCTACATATTTCGATTACTAACTTAGGTTTCTCTCTACTGTGACTCATATCCCAATATTTGATAGTACATCACAATAGCACCTATCAATTTACTACCGCACGAATATGGCATCCCCTACAGAGAGTTTGGCTTCGGTGCATTCCATAAAGGAAGTCATAAGATAAAGGCTCGGGTATCAACTTCTATAGATGGGGTTTTAACTCCTGAAGTTCAATAGGATCCATTCGATATGAGATGTTAGAAATGGGTTTTGTACCGGATTTAAAGTCGATACAAATTCAATATCACGTTCTGGGAGTAGGCCAAGAAATTCTTCAGGAAATACGTCAGGAAATTCACTAACAACAAAAATATCATTCAAATCTGACGTATTATTGTTCAAGTCCATAGCATGGCTAAGAAAGCTTGACATTCATTTTTCAATAAACAAATAGCTTTGTGGTTTGATATGACAGTGACTGATTTTAGTGGTTTAGTGGTTTGAATTCATATGACAGGTTGGTTAGGAATATGAAAACTAACAACCTTACGAAACAATCAATTTTGGCATGATGAGTGGTTAACCAATCAATTCCTAAAATCACATCAAAAATAAGTATCTTTAAAGAGATAAGATCAATAGGTAATGTGATAGTGCCAACTTGGATCATGCAAGATTTATAAACTGTAGATGTAACGAAGGTTTCACCCAACGGAGTTTCAACAGATAAATCAAAATCTAATTTCTCCGGAGTCAAGTTTAAACGTTGAGCACAAGCAGGAGAGATAAAAGAATGGGTAGAACCGGTATCTAGTAAGGTATAAACTTCGCAAGAATTCAAGATTAGCTTACCCGTGATCACCTCATTTGGGTTCCTCACGTTTTGGCCAGTCACGACAAATGCTCTTCCAGGAACCGCTGATTTCGACTTATCCGGGACAGCCCTTGGAATCACCACTCCCGCTGAACTTGGTTTCGCTATAGTACAATCTCGAGCGATGTGGCCTTCCTTTCCACAGTTGTAACATACCTTGGATTGTTGTGGACAGTTTGGGTTGATATGTCCCTCCTTCCCGCATTTGTAACATCTAACTGGAGGTCGTTCTCCTCCACTAGAATTTGTTGTTGGTGCTGGTGCTGCTGTTGATGTCTTTCCGTCATTGTTGAATCTCATCTTTCTGAAATTTCCACTTGACTCACCTCTCCTATTATCATGTTCACAATTACCACCTGAGTGGTTACCGCCTTTGTCCGTATTCTTTCCTCCTCGCTGGTTATCATCCTTCTGATGACTGCTGTCACCGATATGACCCTGGTTGTGGTCCCTCAATTGAGTATACTCACTATCTCGCTCTAATAACTGAGCCCTATTTACAACATCTGAATACAAAAAAAAATTATGAGATATATGGTATTGACGAATCTCGGGTTTTAGACCTCTCAAAAACGTCCGCGTCATACGTTCCTCATTCTTCACCAAATGAAGTGCAAACCTGGATAACTCTGCGAACTTCGTCTCGTATTGAGACACCGTCATGTTGTTCTGTTCAAGTCTAATAAACTCTACCTCTTTCATATGACGAATACTTTCAGAAAAGTACTTGTCATTGAAAAGTTTCTGAAATCTTTCCCAAGACATGTTGAGTGCGGCTGGCTGGGTACGTTTCACAGATTCCCACTAGTAATCTGCTTCACCACCAAACATAAAGGTGGTGATTGGAACCTTCTGTTCCTCTGTGTACCCCAAGACATCGAATATCTTAGTAATTTGCTTGACCCACATTTCTGCCTTGATCGGATCCGGCTTTCCATGGAAATCTTGTGGTCCCAACTCCTTGAACTGGTTAGCTGTGATAGACCGCGCGTTGCCATCATTTCCACCCGTATTTTACACACGAGTCTCCCTCGTCTGATTTTGCATGAACTGCAAAAAGTTCCTAAACATTACATCATTCATCGTTTGCTCGGTAACGTTGTTTACAGGAGCAGTATTGCCTTCCTGTTGCACGTTCTCCTGGTTTGTGACTAAAGGTTGTTCCACCGTCTCATAAACTCCATTGTTAACGTTCTCAGCAGCCATTCTTAAATACTGCCATAAAACAAGGGTTAATTAAACAAATTAACGTATCACATAATATCCCTATATTATGACCGACCAACAAATAAGCTTAGGTAGGACACACTAGCGAAGGATTTACTCATTTCTCCCCTCCTAGTTCTATTCCCCGATCTCCGCCAGAGACCATATCCCTAAGCTCTGATACCAACTGTGACGCCCCCAAAACAGGTATACAACACCCATTCTGAGTCGACAAATACATGGTACATAAAGCAAACTACAACTTCAATAATACAAATGTCATGTGAAATACGACAATACATACTGTGAGTTTAAATACAAATATAGTCTTCTAGATAATATCCACACGCAAATAAGTCCTCATTACAATTATTCAAACACTATTTTATAGAAATAGTAAGGACTGCTAAAACATCTTCCTAGAACCATCACTCCATACCCCGACTCGATCCTGCTATGTTCTCACCCCCTGAGAAGAAAAATGGAACAAAAAGGAAAGGGTGAACTCAACTAGCCCAGTAATGAATATTATGACTAAGATAATATACAACAAATTATCGTTAGTCTTCAACAATGAAAAATCTGATAAAATATAATAGACAACAAGTTTTAGATCAACAAATGCAGCGGAAACAACAATCCATTAGAAGAGTCACGTAGACAATGAATTCTACTATCTTCTAAGATTTAAAAGTCCATCATCAATATTTCATCCCTGTAACAACAATCAATATACTTCTTTAATCATCTTTGCACTACAGGCCAAAGATATTCATTTGCATCACCAGTTGGTTATGTTCATCTCAACACTTGTTCATCTTTGCACTACGGGCCAAAGATATTCATCAGTTTAATCATTCATCTTTGCACTACAGGCCAAAGATATTCATCAAGTATCACCATTAAGGACTGAGGTAGATGAAAAATATTTTTAAGAACGAAGCCAGTGAAATAGAAGGACAAATATTAGGGATTCGTACAACAGTTTGTCCAAGATCAATAATACTTTATAACAACTAATTTTGATGCAGAACTCAAAAATAACGATCAAAACATGGATACAATCAAAGATAGTAGCCAAAAAAGATATTTTGGACAAAAAGAAGAAATTTCGTTTTTTGATGAATAGTGCCGTATACGTGAATAGTAACTCTTACACCAAAAGATAGAAATTTCACAAAAACATCACCACGCTTCGTGAATAGTACTCGTGAATATTAACTCGTGAATAGGAACTCATGAGTAGTAACTCGTGAATAGTAACTCATGAATAGTAACTCCGACATGAAAAAGTTCCAAATTGATAAAAAGTTCAGAACAATATTTCGGTATAATGATATTGAAGAAGATAATATCATTTAAGAAGAAACAACATCCCTTACCTCAAAATAACCGTATTTCTGACTGAATTTCGGGTATGGTGCTGACAGAAACTCGCACCGTATAGCAACACTCAAAGTATACTCACAAGAATACGTCGATAATAAAGAGGGAAAAAGAGAGAAAACTTGTTTCTAGTATGATTTTCAATTCTAACTTAGCCCTCTATTTATAGAAAAATGCTAGAATGCCAAAGGAGACTAAATTAATAAAATATTAATATTTACAAAATATTCAAGCCCACCACCAAGAAATCTGATTTTAGCATTTCCCAGATGCCCACCTTCTAGAGAAAAAAAATGTTTTTGAAATAAAAAAATAATTAAACTTTGAAAAATCAATTATTTCGGAACCCCATAACTTTAATAATTCACAATAAATAGTCCCTTTGTCAAAAAATTTGAATCTCGCGACTTTTTATAGGAATTTCAATTCTCTACAACTTTACAGAAGAAATTTTTTCCAAATTCGAAACAAAAATTATCCGAAATCCACAAACGGACAATTTTACAATCTATAATCAATTTCGGTCAAGAATTGTGTCCACCGACACACAAAACATTTGTTAAACATTTAATGCCACAAAAATACTCTTCATCCTCATATACTCATATATCCCACATTCATTGTAAAAATATCACCGTTAATATATTATTAAAATAATATATTTAAATGAATTATTTTATCAGAAAAAGATAAAATATTAATTTTTAACAATTGTCACATTAAAAATTTTCTACATCTATATCCACATAAAATGAATATTTTCTTTATCATAATAATCAATAATTAATTATTTCAAAATAATATTACAGAATCACAGTACTGACAACCAGGCCGTTCCCAGGATAGAGGGGGTTTCCAATAAGGATTTTTCCTTACTGGTGCGCAATTAGGTGACCAAACCTCTCCTTAGACAGAACTTTCTAGACATTTCCAATAATGTTATCTGATAATATTATTCAAATAATATGAATTATTGATCTAATAATGGAAAATACTGTGCAGTGAAAACAATAATAATATAAATATCAATGCAGCAATTATTGAATCAATAAAATAAAATAATGAACAGTAATTACTGTAACAATTATTAAGTAGTGGCTTCTTACGTACGAATCAATAATTCAACAATACTGTGCAATATCGTGTGCTACTGTGCAACCACACATATTTCTGTATTTTACCACCAGGTAACCCAACAGTGTTAACGGTAACAATTTACGCCGTTATTTATAAAACTCAATCTTTGCCATTTTTCTTTCATCCAACAATTTTCCGTTATGGGCCCACAAATGACTGCGCCGTCGTACGGAGATTCCCGACAAAAAGAATATTCCACGACCAAACGAATATTCCTCGACAATAATGAATATTTTATAACCACTTGCTTATTTTGTAAAATTTGCATATTTTACCCATAACCAAAGCATTATATCAAATTAATACCTTATTATTCACAAATATAATTAGAGGAATTTCAATTTTATTTATAATAAGTTGGGGTCTTACAACCTCCCCTCCTTATGAAATTTCGTCCTCGAAATTGACGTACGTACCTGGTGTTTCGAGCAGGTGAGGGTACCTCGCTTTTATTTCCGATTCCAACTCCCATGTCATTTCCTCAATTACATGGTTTCTCCACAAAACCTTAACTTGTGGTATAACCTTCGTGCATAAGACATGCTCTTTCCTATCCAAAATCTCAACAGGTATCTCCTCGTATGTTAAATCTTCAGCTATCTCGTCTAGTTCTAACGCAATAATGTGGTTCGGGTCTTTCACATATTTATGAAGCATAGATATGTGGAATACATTGTGAACACGAGACATACTTGGAGGTAACGCGAGTCTATAGGCTACGTTTCCTATTCGGTCAAGAATCTCAAATGGACCAACAAATCTTGGATTGAGCTTTCCTCTTTTTCTAAATCTTATAACTTCCTTCCATGGAGCAACACGTAATAGTACATGATCCCCAATATTAAACTCCACATCCTTTCTATGAAGATCAGCATAACTCTTTTATCGATCTTGTGAAGTTTGAATACGTTGTCGAATCATTTTGATCTTTTCTATACTAATTCTGGTCCCAACAACGTTGCTACTCCCACCTCATCCTAGCATACTCGAGATCGACACTTTCGTCCATACAATGCCTCAAACGGAGCCATGCCTATACTTGCTTGATAACTGTTGTTGTAGGAGAATCCCACCAGTGGCAAAGTACTTATCCCAACTTCCTTAAAAATCTGGGACACAAAGTCTTATTAGATCTTCGAGGGATTGAATAGTCCTCCCTGATTGTCCGTCCGTTTGAGGATGGTATGATGAACTGAATCGTAAATTCGTGCCCATAGCTTTCTGCAAGCTAACCCAAAGTCATAAAGTGAATCTTGGGTCACGATCCAAAACTATGGATACTGGCATTCCATGCAATCTCACAATCTCATTCACGTACATAAAAGAAAGACGTTCAAGGGAATAAGTCTCATGTATCGGCAAGAAATGGGCAGACTTGGTTAATCTATCAATAATAACCCAAATAGCATTTATGCCTTGAGAACCCGTGGGAAGACCTGTATCAAAATCCATTGTAATGTGTTCCCACTTCCATTACGGAGTATCAAGTGGTTGCAATGGACCTTTTGGCATTTGATGCTCCGCCTTTACACGTTGACAAGTTAAAAACCTCGAGATAAACTCCGCAATCTCTCTCTTCATATTGTTCCACAAAAATGTATGTCGAATATCATGATACATTTTGGTACTCCTAGGATGGATTGCAAATGGGGTGTTGTGTGCCTCCATCATGATTCTATGCTTCAAGTAAGAATCGTTCGGAACGCAAAGTCGAGAGTTGAATCGAAGTATTCCTTCCTCATCGATTCTTGCTTCCGGAATAGCTCCTTCTTGCACTTTCTTCTTCATACTCATCAGCCTCAGGTCCGTAGATTGAGCAGCATTAACTTTATTGATTAAAGTCGGTTCTACTCATATATTCGCCATCATCACGTGGGTACCTAGAGTTTTCATCTCCATCTCTATTATTTGTAAGTTATACGAAATGAGACTTTGATAATATCGTACTCGTACTCATATACGATCTTCTACTCAACACGTTAGCTACCACGTTCGCTTTTCTAAGATGGTATGGTCAGAACATGTGCCGAAATGAGTCTCCTCTTGATTTCTTCGAAGCTCTTCCCACATTCCTCGCTTCATTCGAATTTTGTATCTCTACGAGTCACCTGAGTTAATGGAGTAGCAATTTTAGAAAATCTTTTCACGAATCTTCGATAATAACCAACTAAGCCTAAAAAGCTACGTATTTCGATTACTGACTTAGGTTGCTCTCTACTGTGACTCATATCCCAATATTTGATAGCACATCACAATAACACCTATCAGTTTACTACCGCACGAATATGGCGTCCCCTACGGAGAGTTTGGCTTTGGAGCATTGCACAAAGGAAGTCATAAGATAGAGGCTCGGGTATCAACTTCTATAGTTGGGTTTTTAACTCCTAAAGTTCAATAGGATCCATTCGATATGAGATGTTAGAAATCGATTTTGTACCAGATTTAAAGTCGATAAAAATTCAATATCACGCTCTGGGAGTAGGCCAAGAAATTCTTCAGGAAATACGTCAGGAAATTCACTAACAACAAAAATATCATTCAAATCTGACGTATTATTGTTTAAGTCCATAACATGGCTAAGAAAGCTTGACATTCATTTTTCAATAAATAAATAGCTTTGTGGTTTGATGTGACAGTGACTGATTTTAGTGGTTTAGTGGTTTGAATTCGTATGACAGGTTGGTTAGGAATATGAAAACTAACAACCTTACGAAAACAATCAATTTTGGCATGATGAGTGGTTAACCAATAAATTCCTAAAATCACATCAAAAACAAGTATCTTTAAAGAGATAAGATCAATAGGTAATGTGATAGTGCCAACTTGGATCATGCAAGATATATAAACTGTAGATGTAACGAAGGTTTCACCCAATGGAGTTTCAACAGATAAATCAAAATCTAATTTCTCCGGAATCAAGTTTAAACGTTGAGCACAAGCTGGAGAGATAAAAGAATGGGTAGAACCGGTATCTAGTAAGGTATAAACTTCGCAAGAATTTAAGATTAGCTTACCCGTGATCACCTCATTTGGGTTCCTCATATTTTGGCCAGTCACGACAAATCCTCTTCCAGGAACCGCTGATTTCGACTTATCTGGGACAGCCCTTGGAATCACCACTCCCGCTGAATTTGGTTTCGCTATAGTACAATCTCGAACGATGTGGCCTTTCTTTCCACAGTTATAACATACCTAGGATTGTTGTGTACAGTTTGAGTTGATATGTCCCTCCTTCCCGCATTTGTAACACCTAACCGGCGGTCGTTCTCCTCCACTAAAATTTGTTGTTGGTGCTGGTGCTGCTGCTGATGTCTTCCCGTCGTTGTTGAATCTCCTCTTTCTGAAATTTCTACTTGACTCACCTCTCCTATTATCATGTCCACGATTACCACCTGAGTGGTTACCGCCTTTGTCCGTATTCTTTACTCCTCGCTGGTTATCATCTTTCTGATGACTGCTGTCACCGATATGACCCTGGTTATGGTCCCTCAGTTTAGTATACTCATTATCTCGCTCTAATAACTGAGCCCTGTTTACAACATCTTAATACAGAGAAAATTTATGAGATATAAGGTATTGACGAATCTCGGGTTTTAGACCTCTCAAAAACGTCCGCGTCATACGTTCCTCATTCTTCACCAAATGAAGTACAAACCTGGATAACTCTGCGAATTTCGTCTCGTATTGAGACACCGTCATGTTGTTCTGTTCAAGTCTAATAAACTCTACCTCTTTCATATGACGAATACTTTCAGGAAAGTACTTGTCATTAAAAAGTTTCTGAAATCTTTCCCAAGACATGTTTAGTGCGGCTGGCTGGGTACGTTTCACAGATTCCCACAAGTAATCTGCTTCACCACCAAACATAAAGGTGGCGAATGGAACCTTCTGTTCCTCCGTGCACCCCAAGACATCGAATATCTTGGTAATTTGCTTAACCCACATTTCTGCCTTGATCGGATCCGGCTTTCCATGGAAATCTGGTGGTCCCAACTCCTTGAAATACTTAGCAGTGATAGACCGCGCGTTGCCATCATTTCCACCCGTATTTTGCACACGAGTCTCCCTCGTCTGATTTTGCATGAACTGCAAAAAGTTTCTAAACATTCCATCATTCATCATTTGCTCGGTAACTTTGTTTACAGGAACAGTATTGCCTTCTTATTGTACGTTCTCCTGGTTTTGTGACTAAAGGTTGTTCCACCGTCTCATAAACTCCATTGTTAACGTTCTCAGCAGCCATTCTTAAATAATGTCATAAAACAAGGGTTAATTAAACAAATTAACGTATCACATAATATCCCTATATTATGACCGACCAACAAATAAGCTTAGGTAGGACATACTAGCGAAGGATTTACTCAACTCTCCCCACCTAGTTCTATTCCCCGATCTCCGCCAGAGACCATATCCCTAAGCTCTGATACCAACTGTGACGCCCCACAAAACAGGTATACAACACCCATTCTGAGTCGCCAAATACATAGTACATAAAGAAAACTACAACTTCAATAATACAAATGTCATGTGAAATACGACAATACATACTGTGAGTTTAAATACAAATATAGTCTTCTAGATAATATCCACACGCAAATAAGTCCTCATTACAATTATTCAAACACTATTTTATAGAAATAGTAAGGACTGCTAAAACATTTTCCTAGAACCATCACTCTATACCCCGACTCGATCCTGCTATGTTCTCACCTCCTAAGAAGAAAAATGGAACAAAAAGGAAAGGGTGAACTCAACTTGCCCAGTAAAGAATATTATGACTAAGATAATATACAACAAATTATCGTTAGTCTTCAACAGGGAAAAATCTGATAAAATATAATAGACAACATGTTTTAGATCAACAAATGTAGTGGAAACAACAATCCATTAGAAGAGTCACGTAGAGAATGAATTCTACTGTCTTCTAAGATTTAAAAGTCCATCATCAATATTTCATCCCTGTAACAACAATCAATATATATCTTTAATCATCTTTGCACTACAGGCCAAAGATATTCATTCGTATCACCAGTTGGTCATGTTCATCTCAACACCTGTTCATCTTTGCACTACGGGTCAAAGAGATTCATCAGTTTAATTATTCATCTTTGCACTACAGGCCAAAGATATTCATCAAGTATCACCATTAAGGACTGAGGTTGATGAAAAATATTTTTAAGAACGAATCCAGTGAGATATAAGGACAAATATTAGGGATTCGTACAACAGTTTGTCCAAGATCAATAATACTTTATAAGAACTGATTTTGAAGTAGAACTCAAAAATAATGATCAAAACATGGATACAATCAAAGATAATAGCCAAAATAGATATTTTGGACAAAAAGAAGAAATTTCATTTTTCAATGAATAGTGTCGTATACGTGAATAGTGCCGTATACGTGAATAGTAACTCCGACACCAAAAGATAGAAAAAAAATATCATCACGCTTCGTGAATAGTACTCGTGAATAGTAACTCGTGAATAGTAACTCATGAATACTAACTCTGACATGAAAAAGTTTCAAATTGATAAAAAGTTCAGAACAATATTTCGGTATAATGATATTGAAGAAGATAATATCATTTAAGAAGAAACAACATCTCTTACCTCAAAATAACCGTATTTCTAACTAAATTTCGGGTATAATGCTGACAGAAACTCGCACCGTATAGCAACACTCAAAGTATACTCACAAGAATACGCTCGATAATATAGAGAGAAAAAGGGAGAAAACTTGTTTCTGGTGTGATTTTCATTTCTAACTTAGCCCTCTATTTATAGGAAAATGCTAGAACGCCAAAGGAGACTAAATTAATAAAATATTAATATTTACAAAATATTCAAGCCCACCACCAAGGAATCTGATTTTAGCATTTCCCACATGCCCACCTTCTAGAAAAAAATAAAAAAACGTTTTTGAAATAAAAAAAATAATTAAACTTTCAAAAATCAATTATTTCGGAACCCCAGAACTTCAATAATTCACAATAAATAGTCCATTTGTCAAAAAATTTAAATCTCGCGACTTTTTATAGGAATTTTAATTCTCTACAACTTTGCCGAAGAAAAAATCTTTCCAAATTCCAAACAGAAATTATCTAAAATCCACAAACGGGCGATTTTAAAGTCTATAATCAATTTTCGGTCAAGAATTGTGTCTACCGACACACAAAATATGTGTTAAACATTTAATGCCACAAAAATACTCTTCCTCCTCATATACTCATATATCCCACATTCATTGTAAAAATATCACCGTTAATATATTATTAAAATAATATATTTAAATGAATTATTTTATCAGAAAAAGATAAAATATTAATTTTTAACAATTGTCACATTAAAAATTTTCTCCATCTATATCCACATAAAATGAATATTTTCTTTATCATAATAATCAATAATTAATTATTTAAAAATAATATTACAGAATCACAGTACTGACAACCAGGCAGTTCCCAGGATAGAGGGGGCTTTCCAATAAGGATTTTTCCTTACTGGCGTGCAATTAGGTGACCAAACCTCTCCTTAGACAGAACTTTCTAGAAATTGCCAATAATGTTATCTGATAATATTATTTAAATAATATGAATTATTGATCTGATAATGGAAAATACTGTGCAGTGACAACAATAATAATATAAATATCAATGCAGCAATTATTGAATCAATAAAATAAAAATAATGAACAGTAATTGTTATAACAATTATTTAGTAGTGCCTTCTTACGTACTAATCAATAATTCAACAATACTGTGCAATACCGCGTGCTAGTGTGCAACCATGCATATTACTGTATTTTAACCACCGGGTAACCCAACAGTGTTAACGGTAATAATTTACGTCGTTATTTATAAAACTCAATCTTTGTCGTTTTCTTTCATCCAACCGTTTTTCGTTATGGCCCACAAATGACTGCGCCGTCGTACGGAGATTCCTGACAAAAAGAATATTACACGACCAAACTAATATTCCTCGACAATAATGAATATTTTATAACCACTTGCTTATTTTATAAACTTTGCACATTTTACCCATAACCAAAGCATTATATCAAATTAATACCTTATTATTCACAAATATAATTAGAGGAAATTCAATTTTATTTATAATAAGTTGGGGTCTTACAACCTCCCCTCCTTATGAAATTTCGTCCTCGAAATTGACGTACGTACCTTGTAACAACCGCAAATTTTATGATTTAATATTAATATAATTAGAGCCTGTGATTATTTATTTTATAAATGATTGCATGGCATGAGGTGAGTAATTTTGTTGAATTAATTGAACTTTTAATAATTGATAAGATGATGAAAATTATGATAAGTTTATGAAGTGTCCTGTGTGACACAATGATGGAATTTAGTAAGGAATAAATTAATGAAGGAATGCATTGCTAAGTAAAAGATGTCAATAAAAGAGGTGGTGTATAATTAATTTCTTTAATTATACCTGAGTAATAATAAATCACTGAATTGGTTTGAAAGCTTATCGGGATAGACTGAATCTTTTATTATTATTTAAGTGAGTAACTTGAATTATGTGAAATAACCCAACTTATTAATAATTATTAAGGTGGTGTATAATTTAGTGTTATTTGGGTAATTAAATTAAATTAATCTGTTGCCATAATAAATAAGTATTTACATGCTTATAGTCCAAATAATAGACCTAGCCATGTGAATTATTTTACCCACCCATTTAATTTTCGGCAACCTCATGTTATTTTTCTACCCAATTATTTTAGTAGCCATGTTATTATTTCCATTTAATTCTGGGCAGCCACGTGAATGACCTACCCATTTGATATTTTTAGCAGCCATGTAAGGTATTATCCCATGATTTCGGCAGCATCACAAATTTTTCTTGTCCACCAAGGTTAGTTCGACAGCTAGTAGCCTAGTACATGAGTGGTAGTACTATGTCATGTGTGGTACATCAGTGGTAGTCACTCACTTTGACAAGCCAAGTTCTAGTAGCCTTGTTATTAAATAACTCAATTCCAACTAAGGAGTTATATCATTGGTATTACCATGATTTAGGCCATCAACTAGTACCTTGTATCTATGAAATAAGGAAGTTGACGTGTGGCATGGTTGGAGTTGGTAGTACTTGGCATGTGGGGGATGTGATGTTTTAGACCTTAGGTAGCTATAAAGTTATAGTAGGAGAATGGCCTTGAGCAATTTTAATTAATGCAAACACTTTTCTCTTTAGTATATATATATAACCATACTCTAGAGTTCCTTTACAAAAAAAAACATCACAACAAGAGCCAATAGAGAGGGTGGGTCGGCAGCTAGTAGTGTTCTTGGCAACCATTTCTATTGTTCTTCAATCTAAGGTATATATAATTAAATTAGTTAAATAAAACTTCTTCCATTTAAAGTTCTAGTGCACTTTTTCTTCTTTTTATAGTAATGTAGATATTTTGGGTTGCTTGTAGATTAGTATGCTAAATTAAATGTGTGCATGCTAAATTAATATTTACCATGTGATTCAAAATAAATAAATCAATTTAGTATGAATACATAATTTTTGTTTTGCGTAGAAAAAAAAACCGGAAAGTCATTGATAGGAAAAGAAAGATGGTGTGTGTGCATACTTTTTGGGTGCCTCATGATTGTTGGTGTTACCTTGAAGTATACTGCTAGCATGAAAAATAAAAAAGAGAAAACATCAACATGTAATTAATGAGAAGGTGGGGCCGGTTGGTGGAGTATATGTGTTTTTCTTCCCTTCTATATAGATGTACTATTAAGCCCAAAAAAAATCAAACATGTAAATGTAGTTGGTGGGGCCGGTTTGGTGGAACAAAGAGTGATTTTTGTGAGATTATTTTGTGTAAGGATGTACTACTAGATTTTATTTATTTCCTAGTTCGGCTGCTGTTGTGCTAACATGTTGCTACATGTTAATATTTTTGCAATAAGGCAGCTGTTAATGTGCAAGACATTTTACATGTTAATCTAAATTTTGTGCAATAAGGTAGTGCTGTTTTTTTTGGCCATTTTCGGCTTCTAGGAGGTACAAGGAAATTAGAGTCTTTTAGCCTTACCTATTATGTATACTTGGATAGTAAAAGTGTGGGCAATGTGAAAATTTAGAAGACTTTATATCAAACACCTTTTATATTTTAGTACCTCCAGCAAGACCAAGCATAGGACTTGATAAATAAATAATTAATAATAATAATATAATAAAATAAATTGTTACTCCATAATGGTCATGGGGGATAATTAGAGTAATATTATATGCACTAAAAAGAGTGTTTCCATAAAATGGGATGTTTATCTGTGTATTGTCATTTAAACTCCAGATTTCAAAAAAAAAAAATAGTTCAGATAACTAATTTAAGCAACAATTTCATAAATAATGTTATGTGCTTAGTTTTCTTATTTGTGAGCATAAATTTATAGCAAGTAAGAAATGTAGTATTTTATTTTGAGAGACTTGTACCTTAAACTAGGATGACATGCGATTAATAGCTTAAGTGAGTTGGTTTCAACAAATCGCTAATTTGTACGACTATATTATTATATTATAGGCAGTATACGTGACAAGGTGTCAAAGGTAACATAATCGACGAACGAGGCAAGTTCCTACTTATTATATTGTATACCTTCGAATTGTTGTCTCAAGCAAATATTTGTTTCTATTCGAAAATCATTTATTTACCTTGATGTTGTTGCAAGCATTGGACTTATCATTCTTAACTGCGTTATAAAATTTGTCTAAGCCATTGATTCGACTAGACTATTATTTTGTGTTAAAGCTATCCAAACCAATTGACTTGGTGCGTACTATCATAAATCTACTGAGATGAACAACCCTCATTGAAGGGGAAATTATATATTGTCGGGAAACTGACGTGCGCACACAAGTATGAGTAAATGTTATGCATAACGTAGGGTACTTTAGGCTGATCACCTGTTCTACTCGTTTATTTTGGATTACAGTGTAATACTGTTAATTCTAGTAAGAGTTCTTAGTCCTTAGTGACTGCTCAGTACTCATTCATGTTGAACCTCGAAATGAATAAATCTTAAAATTTGTTGATATACTTCAGTCTATAACGACACCTATTGAATACTCTTGATATTTCTTGATATCCTTGAACTACTTATTATTATTATACCCTTGAAAGATTTAAATACTATAACTGCTTGTCCTTCTGGCTATATTACTTGCTGGGCAAACTTGTTGCTCATTCTTGCTTCCTAAAATATTACAGTTAAGGCAGAGCAAGGCGGTACTTCAGGACAAGACAAGGGAAAGGGCAAGGCGACATGATAACTTAGTCCTTAAGACTAGAAGTATTATTATTATTATGCTTGTTATGATGTATTCAAGAATGGTTAAGTTATGTTTAAGTTAATCACTGAATTGTCGTAGTAATGGTTACGGTACCTTGGGACGCAAATATTTATATTATATCAATATAAATTATTCTATTATTTTTTTTCCGTTGTTAATGATTTAGTAAGATATTCGTAGTTGTACATGATGCACCAAATTCGAGATATGGGTGTCCGAATTTTGGGGGCGTCACAGGTTGGTGTCAAAGCTATAATTATAAACCTTAGGAGGGAGAGCCCTTAGATTATAACTTAGGAGAACTTAGAAGATAGAGAGGGATGAAACTCATATAGAGTTCCCATAGGGAGAGACTTAGCATGTTATAGAATGTAACTTCATTCTATACAATGAACTTATGTTATTTAACATTCTAACGGAGTTGTTGTTTGTTTTATTTTGTGTTGGTGATTGTAGGATGACTGACATGGGAGGACCTAGCCGAGTAGTAGAAGAGGAGTCGCGTGACATACACGTGGTATATGAGACACCATTGATAGCGGAGCCTATATCAACTGTAGTCCCTATCGATGATGATGATGATGATGAAGAGGAGATGGAGCCAATACCCGAGGAGTCTGATCTTGAGGAGGAGCCTATGGAGGAGTGTATGGTGGACGAGTCCATGGAGGACTCCGATGAGGCTACTTTCGAAGATAGGATGTTGGGGGAGTATGAGGAGCAGATTTTAGAGTTAGGGTGCAGAGCTGAGGAGTTAGAGGCTGAGGCTAGGGACAAGGAGTCCGAGTTCAAAAAGCTGAGGGACGAAGACCATCAGAGAAAGTTAATGATGCAGGAGTTGGAGGTGGAGATTGCTCACCGTAAGGAGGCATGGATCCAAATGGGGGCTTTGTTTCACAGGGCGGTGGCTAGAAATGTAGAACTGGCAGGGAAATTGGAAGAAATAGAGCAGAGGGAGTTGAGCGAGAGGACAGAAAATGAAGCTCTCCGTACTCAGTTAGAGATGGAGGTAATGGATAAGATCCATTTCGAAGAGAAGTGGGAAGGGGCCAATGATAGGGCTAACGATCTAGAAGATGAAGTGAGGTACAAAAGGAGGAAGATGAGCAGGATGGGCAATGCAGTGCGCACGGCCATGGGGAGACTGATTGATGGGGTGAATCATTACCCGGCCGAGCAGGGACAAACTCGGCACACCATAAGCCGAGATTTTGTGGTACACATGACTCAGAGGGAGTACCAGAGCGCTGTGGATCGCGGGATGATGGATTAAGTCTAGGCGTTAAAAGTTATTAGTGGTAGTTCGTTATGTGGTGTATTATCTGTTGTTGTAATTTCAGTCTTTTATGTAGAATGTGAAATAGTTGTAAGCCCCAAACTTTTGAGTTATATTAGAGGGGTAGTATGTTAATGGTTGTCCCCATCTTTTGTGATATTAGGGGATATGTTGTATAATTTATAGAAGTATGCTAGAGATAAACATGTAATGTAACAATTAGGCATATGAATATAAATGATCTTGTTCTGAAATGTATTCTGAAATCTTATTCCTTTTATGGAGAACTGTTTAGGTAATATAAATAGATAATAAAAATGGAAGTTTTGTGATGCAGAAAAATGCCGCCCAGACGTAGATTAACTATACCGGAAGAGTCGGTTAATGATGAGAGAGGACAAGTAGATCCCATTCAGAGGCTTGTAGATTTGTTAGGGGAGGCTGTTAGAGGATGAAATGAACAAGTACCACCCGTTCCCCAAGTAGCTCCAGTCGCAAACTTCAAGGACTTTAAGAGTGTAGGACCTCCGGAATACATGGGTACTACCGACCCTATCGTAGTGCAAATGTGGATCAAGGAAATAGAGAAAGCCTTCGCCATTGCTCGTGTGGGTGAAGACCAGAAAACTGTGTTCGCTACATACATGATGAGGGGTGAAGCAAACTACTGGTGGGAAGCAAATCAGCAGAGAGCGGGAGAAGGGACTATAACCTAGGAAAGGTTTAAGACTTTGTTCTTCGAGAATAACTTCCCAAAGAGCATGAAGAATAGGATGGAGGTAAAGTTTTTAGAACTAAAGCAAGGGGAGATGACAGTGGCACAGTATACGACCAAGTTCAATGAACTCGCACGATTCGCAACACATCAAGTAGACACTGAAGAAAGGAAATCTCGACGCTTCGAACTTGGAATAAAACCTTGGTTGTTCAATAAGGTGTTGGTCCTTCAAATCGACTCGTTCGCCACATTATTGGAGAAGGCGATAATCGCTGAGGGAGGTAGCGAGGCATTGAGCCAATACAACAAAGAGAAGAAGAACAAGAATGCTGGGTAAGAAACTCGTGGAGGCAGTAGCAGTGGTGGAAGTTATCTGGGAAAGAGGAAATGGGATAACCGCAACAACAACAACAACAACACCAACCACCAAAACATCAACCAGTCAGGAAGTTATCAAGGAGGGTTTAAGAAAAGAAGTGAAGCTTGCTCGAAATGTGGGAAAAATCACCAAGGCGAATGCTGGAAGGGGCGCATCATCTGCTACAACTGCGGCCAATAAGGGCACATTTCACCCAACTGCCCAAAGCCGAAAAAGATCAAGGGATGTTTCTCGTGTGGCTCAACTGAGCATCAAATCAAGGATTGCCCAAAGAAGGGGAGCAACGGAAGAAGCGGCCAACAAGGAGGGGGCAGCAAGCTGATGATCGGCGGACCAACGCAATCCAACCGACCGACTGCCTGGACCTTTAATATAACTGTCCAAGATGCAGTGGCTGCAAGGGACGTGGTGTCAGGTATTCTCCCAATCAATAATATAAATGCCTATGTATTATTTGATTCGGGTGCTACCTATTCCTTTGTGTCTGAAGAATTTGCTAATCGACTAAACATACCTCCTGAACATTTAGAAAACTCATTGAACGTAGAGATTGCGAATAAGGAAGTAATTCCCATAGAGTTTGTTTACCGAAACTGTTGTGCAAACATTAGAGGTCACGAACTAAACGTAGACTTATTTCCGATTAAACTGGGAGAGTTTGATGTGATATTAAGAATGGATTGGTTATCCGCTCACGCTGCGATAATCGATTGTCAGAAGAAGAGTGTGAACCTTCAGACCTCAAATCGGTCTAAGGTAGTGTTTTACGGTAGCTCATCGCTCAAGCAATCATGTTGCCTTACGATGATGCAGGCTAAGAAATTGTTAAAGAAAGGATGTGTAGGTTATTTAGCCTATATAGTGGACACTCAACAAAAGGGAATAGAAATGAAAGATATACCAGTGGTAAGAGACTTCCAAGACGTGTTTCCAGAAGAACTGCCTGGCCTTCCGCCAGACAGAGAAATTGAGTTCATAATAGACTTAGCACCGGGAACCGCACCAATTTTGAAAGTCCCATATCGTATGGCGCCAGTAGAAATAAAGGAATTGATGATTCAATTGCAAGAGTTACTAGATAAGGGTAACATTCGGCCAAGTGTGTCTCCTTGGGGAGCACCAGTGTTGTTTGTAAAGAAAAAGGATGGATCGATGAGGCTCTGTATCGATTATCGGGAGTTGAACCGAGTGACAATTAAGAATAGATATCCATTGCCAAGGATAAGCGACCTTTTCGATAAACTGAAGGGAGCGAAGTGTTTTTCCAAGATAGATTTATGAAGGGGTTATTATCAGTTGAAAGTGCGAGAGGAGGACATAACAAAGACGGCGTTTCGAACTCGCTACGGACATTTCGAATTTCTAGTGATGTCATTTGGGTTAACCAATGCTCCGGCAGCATTCAAAATGTACGCTAAATTTTCAAAATGTGAATTTTGGATGGAAAGGGTTCAATTTCTAGGACATGTGATAGATCAAAATGGAATTTCCGTGGATCCTGAAAAGGTGGAAGCGGTAAGTAACTGGGAACAGCCAAAGATGCCAACAGAAGTTAGGAGTTTCTTAGGTTTAGCCGGGTACTATCGAAGATTTATCCAAGATTTTTGTAAGATAGCAACCCCGCTGACCAATCTAACAAGGAAGACAGAGAAGTTCGTATGGTCAGACAAATGCGAGGAGAGTTTCAAAGAATTGGAGATGAGGTTGAGTGAGGCGCCTGTATTATCATTACCAGATGATACGGGAGGATTTGTGGTGTATAGTGATGCATCGCATAGAGGACTTGGTTGTGTGCTAATGCAACATGGCAAGGTCATTGCATATGCCTCACGACAGTTGAAAGATTTCAAAAAACGATACCCTACCCATGACTTGGAGTTAGAGGCGGTAGTCTTTGCATTGAAGATTTGGAGGCACTATTTGTATGGAGAAAAATGTGAGATATATACGGATCACAAGAGTCTGAAATATATCTTCACACAGAAGGAGTTGAACATGCGACAAAGAAGATGGTTGGAACTAATCAAGGATTACGACTGCAAAATTCTTTATCACCCGGGAAAAGCAAACGTTATAGCCGACGCTTTGAGTAGAAAAGGAAGGGAGAAGTTATTCAAATTGACAACTCAAGAGGAATTAATAAGAGAAATGGAAAAGTTGGAAATAGAGGTGGAGGAACCAAAAGGAGCAGAAGAAAAATTACTCATGATGAGAGCTCACCCGACGTTATTGGATAGAATAAAGGAAGCACAAGAGAAAGATGAAGAATGTGAGAAGATAAAGAAGAGAATAATAGAAGATAAGGAAGAAAGGTTCAAAGTAGATAAGGACGGTATATTGAGGTTTGAGGGTCGAGTATGGGTGTCAGCTGTAATCGAACTGAGAGAGGAAATCCTACACGAAGCACACAATATGCCGTATTCTGTTCATCCAGGAGGCACAAAAATGTACCGGGATCTTCGACACCATTTTTGGTGGCCTAATTTGAAAGGAGAAGTTGCAGAGTGTGTTAGCAGATGTCTTACTTGTCAAAGAGTCAAAGCGAAACACCAGAGGCCAAGTGGACTACTTCAACCGCAAGAAATACCAGAATGGAAATGGGAGCACATTAAGATGGACTTCGTGGTTGGACTTCCGGTTACACAGAAGGGTTATGATGCCATTTGGGTTATTGTAGACCGACTAACAAAGACAGCTCATTTTCTACCCATCAAGATTCGATTCAATTTGAGCCAGTTATCAAATTTGTATGTAAAGGAAATCGTATCGCGACATGGAGTGCCGGTGTCGATTGTCTCCGATCGAGATCCGCGTTTCACGTCAAAATTCTGGAAAAGTTTGCAGGAACGAATGGGAACTCAATTGAGAATAAGTACTGCTTATCACCTCAAACGGACGGGCAAAGTGAACAAACCATACAAACGTTGGAGGACATGTTGAGAGCTTGCGTGATGCACTTCAAGGGGAATTGGGATGACCATTTACCAATTGTAAAATTCGCTTACAATAATAGCTATCATGCGAGTATCGGTATGCCGCCATGTGAAGCTCTTTACTGGAGAAAGTGCAGAACACCATTATGTTGGGATGAAGTTGGAGAACGACAACTTTTGGGACCAGAATTAGTTCAGCAAATGGTCGGCGTGGTAACAATAATAAGAGGTAGATTGGTCACAGCTCAAGATCGCCAAAAGATGTATGCCGATTTGCATCGCCAGAACCGAGATTTTGAAGTCGGTAGTTTTGTGTTTTTGAAGGTATCTCCTTGGAAAGGAAAGATCAGATTTGGAAAGAAAGGAAAATTGAGTCCGAGGTTCATAGGACCATTCGAGATATTGAAGCGAGTGGGCGAAGTGGCATACAAGGTTGCTTTGCAACCCGAACTGGAACACATCCACAACGTGTTTCACATTTCCGTACTACGTCAGTATAAGTCTGACTATAGACACGTGATTTCCTATGAGTCCATTCAAGTAGAGAAGAATCTGGCATATGAAGAAATTCCTGTTCAGATAATAGATAAGAAAGAACAAACGCTAAGAAAAAAAGTTATATCTTCTGTAAAAGTAGTTTGGCGAAACCACGATGTTGAGGAAGCCACATGGGAATTAGAAGATAAGATGAGGAGAGACTATCCCCATCTTTTTGTGTAACCTTGTATCAATTCCGAGGACGGAATTTTTATAAGGGGGGGAGGATGTAATAACCGCAAATTTTATGATTTAATATTAATATAATTAGAGCCTGTGATTATTTATTTTATAAATGCTTGCATGGCATGAGGTGAGTAATTTTAGTGAATTAATTGAACTTTTAATAATTGATAAGATGAGGAAAATTATGATAAGTTTATGAAGTGTCCTGTGTGACACAATGATGGAATTTAGTAAGGAATAAATTAATGAAGGAATGCATTGCTAAGTAAAAGATGTCAATAAAAGAGGTGGTGTATAATTAATTTATTTAATTATACCAGAGTAATAATAAATCACTGAATTGGTTTGAAAGCTTATCGGGATAGACTGAATCTTTTCTTATTATTTAAGTGAGTAACTTGAATTATGTGAAATAACCCAACTTATTAATAATTATTAAGGTGGTGTATAATTTAGTGTTATTTGGGTAATTAAATTAAATTAATCTGTTGCCATAATAAATAAGTATTTACATGCTTATAGTCCAAATAATAGGACCTAGCCATGTGAATTATTTTACCCACCCATTTAATTTTCCGCAACCTCATGTTATTTTTCTACCCAATTATTTTGGTAGCCATGTTATTATTTCCATTTAATTCTGGGCAGCCACGTGAATGACCTACCCATTTGATATTTTTAGCAGCCATGTAAGGTATTATCCCATGATTTCGGCAGCATCACAAATTTTTCTTGTCCACCAAGGTTAGTTCGGCAGCTAGTAGCCTAGTACATGAGTGGTAGTACTATGCCATGTGTGGTACATCAGTGGTAGTCACTCACTTTGACAAGCCAAGTTCTAGTAGCCTTGTTATTAAATAACTCAATTCCAACTAAGGAGTTATATCATTGGTATTACCATGATTTAGGCCATCAACTAGTACCTTGTATCTATGAAATAAGGAAGTTGACGTGTGGCATGGTTGGAGTTGGTAGTACTTGGCATGTGGGGGATGTGATGTTTTAGACCTTAGGTAGCTATAAAGTTATAGTAGGAGAATGGCCTTGAGCAATTTTAATTAATGCAAACACTTTTCTCTTTAGTATATATATATAACCATACTCTAGAGTTCCTTTACAAAAAAAAACATCACAACAAGAGCCAATAGAGAGGGTGGGTCGGCAGCTAGTAGTGTTCTTGGCAACCATTTCTATTGTTCTTCAATCTAAGGTATATATAATTAAATTGGTTAAATAAAACTTCTTCCATTTAAAGTTCTAGTGCACTTTTTCTTCTTTTTATAGTAATGTAGATATTTTGTGTTGCTTGTAGATTAGTATGCTAAATTAAATGTGTGCATGCTAAATTAATATTTACCATTTGATTCAAAATAAATAAATCAATTTAGTATGAATACATAATTTTTGTTTTGCGTAGAAAAAAAAACCGGAAAGGCATTGATAGGAAAAGAAAGATGGCGTGTGTGCATACTTTTTGGGTGCCTCATGATTGTTGGTGTTACCTTGAAGTATACTGCTAGCATGAAAAATAAAAAAGAGAAAACATCAACATGTAATTAATGAGAAGGTGGGGCCGGTTGGTGGAGTATATGTGTTTTTCTTCCCTTCTATATAGATGTACTATTAAGCCCAAAAAAACAATCAAACATGTAAATGTAGTTGGTGGGGCCGGTTTGGTGGAACAAAGAGTGATTTTTGTGAGATTATTTTGTGTAAGGATGTACTACTAGATTTTATTTATTTCCTAGTTCGACTGCTGTTGTGCTAACATGTTGCTACATGTTAATATTTTTGCAATAAGGCAGCTGTTAATGTGCAAGACATTTTACATGTTAATCTAAATTTTGTGCAATAAGGTAGTGCTGTTTTTTTTGGCCATTTTCGGCTGCTAGAAGGTACAAGGAAATTAGAGTCTTTTAGCCTTACGTATTATGTATACTTGGATAGTAAAAGTGTGGGCAATGTGAAAATTTAGAAGACTTTATATCAAACACCTTTTATATTTTAGTACCTACAGCAAGACCAAGCATATGACTTGATAAATAAATAATTAATAATAATAATAAAATAAAATAAAATAAATTGTTACTCCATAATGGTCATGGGGGATAATTAGAGTAATATTATATGCATTAAATAGAGTGTTTCCATAAAATGGGATGTTTATCTGTGTATTGTCATTTAAACTCCAGATTTCAAAAAAAAAAAAATTAGTTCAGATAACTAATTTAAGCAACAGTTTAATAAATAATGTTATGTGCTTAGTTTTCTTATTTGTGAGCATAAATTTATAGCAAGTAAGAAATGTAGTATTTTATTTTGAGAGACTTGTACCTTAAACTAGGATGACATGCGATTAATAGCTTAAGTAAGTTGGTTTCAACAAATCGCTAATTTGTACGACTATATTATTATATTATAGGCAATATACGTGACAAGGTGTCAAAGGTAACATAATCGACGAACGAGGCAAGTTCCTACTTATTATATTGTATACCTTCGAATTGTTGTCTCAAGCAAATATTTGTTTCTATTCGAAAATCATTTATATACCTTGACGTTGTTGCAAGCATTGGACTTATCATTCTTAAATGTGTTATAAAATTTGTCTAAGCCATTGATTCGACTAGACTATTATTTTGTGTTAAAGCTATCCAAACCAATTGACTTGGTGCGGACTATCGTAAATCTACTGAGATGAACAACCCTCATTGAAGGGGAAATTATATATTGTCGGGAAACTGACGTGCGCACACAAGTATGAGTAAATGTTATGCATAACGTAGGGTACTTTAGACTGATCACCTGTTGTACTCATTTATTTTGGATTACAGTGTAATACTGTTAATTCTAGTAAGAGTTCTTAGTCCTTAGTGACTGCTCAGTACTCATTCATGTTGAACCTCGAAATGAATAAATCCTGAAATTTGTTGATATACTTCAGTCTATAACGACACCTATTGAATACTCTTGATATTTCTTGATATCCTTGAACTACTTATTATTATTATACCCTTAAAAGATTTAAATACTATAACTGCTTGTCCTTCTGGCTATATTACTTGCTGGGCAAACTTGTTGCTCATTCTTGCTTCCTAAAATATTACAGTTAAGGCAGAGCAAGGCGGTACTTCAGGACAAGACAATGGAAAGGGCAAGGCGACAGAATAACTTAGTCCTTAAGACTAGAAGTATTATTATTATTATGCTTGTTATGATGTATTCAAGAATGATTAAGTTATGTTTACGTTAATCACTGAATTGTCGTAGTAATGGTTATGGTACCTTGGGACACGAATATTTATATTATATCAATGTAAATTATTCTATTATTTTTTCGTTGTTAATGATTTAGTAAGATATTCGTAGTTGTACGTGATGCACCAAATTCGAGATATGGGTGTCCGAATTTTGGGGGCGTCACATACCTGGTGTTTCTAACAGGTGAGGGTACCTTGCTTTCATTTTCGATTCCAACTGCCATGTCATTTCCTCAATTGCATGGTTTCTCTACAAAACCTTATCTTGTGGTATAACCTTCGAGCGTAAGACATGCTCTTTCCTATCCGAAATCTCAACAGGTATCTCCTCGTATGTTAAATCTTCAGCTATCTCGTCTGGTTCTAACGCAATAATGTGGTTCGGGTCTTTCACATATTTAGGAAGCGTAGATATTTGGAATACATTGTGAACACGAGACATACTTGGAGGTAACGCGAGTCTATAGGCTACGTTTCTTATTCGTTCAAGAATCTCAAATGGACCAACAAATCTTGGATTGAGCTTTCCCCTCTTTCTAAATCTTGTAACTCCCTTCCATGGAGCAACACGTAATAGTACATGATCCCCAATATTAAACTCCACATCCTTTCTATGAAGATCAGCATAACTCTTTTGTCGATCTTGTGAAGTTTGAATACGTTGTCGAATCATTTGGATCTTTTCTATACTAATTCTGGTCCCAACAACGTTGCTGCTCCCACCTCGTCCTAGCATACTCGAGATCGACACTTTCGTCCATACAATGCCTCAAATGGAGCCATGCCTATACTTGCTTGATAATTGTTGTTGTAGGAGAATTCCACCAGTGGCAAGTACTTATCCCAACTTCCTTAAAATCTAGGACACAAAGTCTTATTAGATCTTCGAGGGTTTGAATTATTCTCTCTGATTGTTCGTCCGTTTGAGGATGGTATACCGAACTGAATCGTAAATCCGTGCCCATAGCTTTCTACAAGCTAACCCAAAGTCGTGAAGTGAATCTTGGGTCACGATCCAAAACTATGGATACTGGCATGCCATGCAATCTCACAATCTCATTCACGTACGTACGAGCAAGACATTCAAGGGAATAAGTCACGTATCGGCAAGAAACGGGGAGACTTGGTTAATCTATCAACATTAACCCAAATAGCATTTATGCCTTTAGAAACCGTGGGAAGACCTGTAACGAAATCCATTGTAATTTGTTCCCACTTCCATTCTAGAATATGAAGTGGTTGCAATGGACCTTTTTTCATTTGATGCTCCGCCTTTACACGTTGACAAGTTAAACACCTCGAGATAAACTCCGCAATCTCTCTCTCATATTGTTCCACCAAAATGTATGTCGAATATCATGATATATTTTGGTACTCCCAGGATGGATTGCAAACGGGGTGTTGTGTGCCTCCATCATGATTCTATGCTTCAAGTCAGAATCGTTCGGAACGCAAAGTCGAGAGTTGAATCAAAGTATTCCTTCTTTATCGATTCTTGCTTCCGGAATAGCTCCTTCTTGCACTTTCTTCTTCATACTCATCAACCCCAGGTCCGTAGCTTGAGCAGCTTTAACTTTATCGATTAAAGTCGGTTCTACTCGTATATTCGCCATCATCACGTGGGTACCTAGAGTATTCATCTCCATCTCTATTATTTGTAAGTTATACGAAATGAGTCTTTGACAATATCGTACTCGTACTTATATACGATCTTCTACTCAACGCGTTAGCTACCACGTTCGTTTTTCTAGGATGGTATGGTCAGAACATGTGCCGAAATGAGTCTCCTCTTGAGTTCTTCGAATCACTTCCCACATTCCTCGCTTCATTCGAATTTTGTATCTCTATGAGTCAGCTGAGTTAATGGAGTAGCGATTTTAGAAAATCTTTCCACGAATCTTCGATAATAACCAACTAAGCCTAAAAAGCTACGTATTTCGATTACTGAATTAGGTTGCTCTCTACTGTGACTCATATCCCAATCTTTGATAGTACATCACAATAGCACCTATCAGTTTACTACCTCACGAATATGGCGTCCCCTACGGAAAGTTTGGCTTCGGTGCATTCCACAAAGGAAGTCATAAGATAGGGACTTGGGTATCAACTTCTATAGTTGGGTTTTTAACTCCTGAAGTTCAATAGGAGCCATTCGATATGAGATCTTAGAAATTGGTTTTATACCGGATTTAAAGTCAATACAAATTCAATATCACGCTCTGGGAGTAGGCCAAGAAATTCTTCAGGAAATACGTTAGGTAATTCACTAAAAACAAAAATATCATTCAAATCTGACGTATTATTGTTCAAGTCCATAACATGGCTAAGAAAGCTTGACATTCGTTTTTCAATAATCAAATAGCTTTGTGGTTTGATATGACAGTGACTGATTTTAGTGGTTTAGTGGTTTGAATTCGTATGATAGGTTGGTTAGGAATATGAAAACTAACAACCTTACGAAAACAATCAATTTTGGCATGATGAGTGGTTAACCAATCAATTCCTAAAATCACATCAAAAGCAAGTATCTTTAAAGAGATAAGATCAATAGGTAATGTGATAGTGCCAACTTGGATCATGCAAGATTTATAAACTGTAGATGTAACGAAGGTTTCACCCAACGGAGTCTCAACAGATAAATCAAAATCTAGTTTCTCCGGAGTCAAGTTTAAACGTTGAGCACAAGCAGGAGAGATAAAAGAATGGGTAGAACCGGTATCTAGTAAGGTATAAACTTCGCAAGAATTCAAGATTAGCTTACCCGTGATCACCTCATTTGGGTTCCTCACGTTTTGGCCAGTCACGACAAACGCTCTTCCAGGAACCGCTGATTTCGACTTATCCGGGACAACCCTTGGAATCACCCCTCCCGCTGAACTTGGTTTCACTATAGTACAATCTAGAGCGATGTGGGCTTCCTTTCCACAGTTGTAACATACCTTAGATTGTTGTGGACAGTTTGGGCTGATATGTCCCTCCTTCCCGCATTTGTAACATCTAACTGGCGGTCTTTCTCCTCCCCTAGAATTTGTTGTTGGTGCTGCTGCTGCTGCTGATGTCTTCCCGTCGTTGTTGAATCTCCTCTTTCTGAAATTTCCACTTGACTCATGTGACAACCCGATATTTTCTATATAAATAAATCATAAATTTTGAGTATAATTTTTTTTTTATTTTTTTTTATTATTTATAAATAAATAAGAATGATATTTGTCAAGGTAATGTGTAATTATAATTATATGTGTGATAAATAAAATGTATTTATTACATTAAGTATTGCAAATAAATTTATTTTAGAATTATTAATTATTATCAATTATATTTTTATACTAATTAATTCCTTATTGGAAATGTTTTATTAAATATTTTTCAAGGAAAATATAATCTTATATTATTTAAATAATATAGGAAATGATTTTAGAATAATTATTTATTTTAAAGGTAAGAATGCGTGAAAGGAATGATGTATGTGTTTATGTGATGAATATAAAATATATTTATTACATGAATGGTTATGAATCATTTTATTCTAGAATTATTGCTCATTATAAATTATATTCTAATAATAATTAGTTTTATAGTAAAAATGTTTTTAATTTTTATTTCCCATGAAAATATGATAATTATATTAATTAAATAATATATGATATGATTATAAAATTATTATAATAATTATTTATTATATGAAATTATTTTAATAACTAAGTAAATTATTTTTACTTAATTAATAAGGTTTTATATGAAAGATAAATCAGATATGGAATCCAAATCCTAATTTTGGGTTTTGAACAAGGAATGAAAATAATAATATTATATTATTATTTACCAGTGTTATAGATATGTGTGGTTATGTGTGTAATGTTAATGTATGGAACAGTTTTAGTGTTAATGATAACCCTAACTGTGGTTATGGGATAAGGAATAATGATAATAAAATTATAATATAATTATATTTTGATTTTTCAGTGCTATAAATATGTACTGTATTTCTGTATTCATAATGGTTGGTCAATTACGGTGTATTATAATCAAACCTTAGTAATAATGTTAAACCCTAATTTGAGATCCAAATTAGAGTGCAAGATTTGTTTTATAAGTGTGTTATATAATTTATGGCATGTATTAAATGTATTAATTAGGTAAACCCTAATTAAAATTCTAGAAACCCTAATTTCTAACCCTAATGGCTAATTGTAATCATTAATGCTAATTAATGAATTTTAAACCCTAGATGTTTAAGTAATGAAATTATAAAACTAATTATGTTTAGTAAACTCTAATTTATATTTTTGGAAACTAAATTTGTAATTTTATTTAGAAACTCTAAGTTATTGTTAGACCTTAATTTGAAACTCAAATTAGAGCTCAAGATTTATTGGTAATGATGTTAATGTGATTTATGAACGGTATTATATGTATTAACCCTAAGTACGGAGAATCGTAATTATTAAAAAAATTCTTATTATTTTTCTATATTATAAATCCTAATTTCTAAATTAGTAACCCTAATTTGTAAATGTAAATCCTAAGCACTATTTTGGACAATTTAATGTTAATTAGTGTTTCTTAAACCCTAATTAGCAAGGTGATAAGTAAATTAAGACCTTTTATTTAAGAAACCTAATTATTTTAAAACCCTAATTTAATTTCCAAAAACCCTAATTTTTGGTATTACAAACCCTAAATTGCTTATGGTAAACCCTAATCACTAATTTGAGAAATGAAATGCTAATTAGTGTTGCTTAAACCTAATTAGAAAAGTGTTATGTAATTAAAGACCTAAATTATTTTATAAACCCTAATTATAATTTTTAGGAACTAAAAATGTAATTTTATTTTTTTACAAAACCTAATTTAAAATGCTTGAATGTTATGTGTTTAATCTTAGGGTTAAACCCTAAGGGTTTGCTAATTGATCAATGTGCCATTAATATTACAAGCCTAGTGTTCATTATTTTTTTTAGCATTAAAGAAGCTAATGTGTAGGTTTAATTTGACAATTGGTGTAGTCGTTAACCAACTCCTACCAACCCCATGTGCTACAAACTTCCAGTAAATCAATCTCTATCATCAGATCATGGCAACATACAATGCATCTAAGTATTATATATAGATTATGAGAGAGAAAAGTCTCATTTTCTTGCCCATTTTCTCACAACACCCATCCTAGACTCTCTCTCTCTCTCTAAAAGCTACGAAATTTTGTAGTAGATCAGTCCCTAAGATCAGCCCCATGTTTATCATAACAACAACAATAACCAGAAATCAGAAATCAAACCAAAAAAGGTTTTAAACCCTATCTCGAATTATGTCCAAAATTTAATTTGTTATTTGATTTTGTGTTTAAGTGTTGTAATATGTTGTTTATAATGTTATTAAGTGATCTGGGTTGATAGGTGTTCGATCCATAACATCTATAAGCTCAAATCTCACTTTTTAGAAGATCTGGAAAAATTATACTTTGTGGTCTGACAACGAATGTCAGTGGCCACAGATCCGTGATGGTTTATGATTTATGTTGTTTTTAAGTTGTTACGGGTAGCCTGTATTGTAGTCTGTAATCGGAAAGTGGCCTCAAGGTCATTTGATGTCTAAAATAGAAGTTATTTACGGTCAAAAGTAGTTGACTGGCCATGACCGGGCGTTTCTGGGTAACTCAGAAACAGCCAAGAACCGGTCTGACAAGATTTTTATCCGGCTATATCGTTCAGTGTATTTATGTTTTGTTGTTTTTGTTGAATCTAAGTTATAGTATGTTAGTTCAACTCGTGATCCATGCTTTTAGAACCTATAAATAATTCTTGTTCTGGTTTCTGTAGTTGGTCAAAGGAGGTCAGACGATCATGAACTCAGTTTTCTGGGTAACCCAGAAAATTGATGAACATGATCTCTGACAGACTTTGACCGGATCAAATATTCTTTATTTATTGTTGATATGTTGATGTTTTATAATGGAATTGTTGTATCACATGTTGTCTACAAGTTGGAACCTTTAGATCACAAAAATATATCATGGATAGCAAGTTGTGGAAGCCCAAAAGTGATCAGTCGAACTGATCTTGTTTTCTGGGTAACCCAGAAAACGAAGAACAGTTTTGACAGGTTGTTTGAGCTTCCATATCTTGCTTATATGTTGTAATCGGACCCAGATCTTGCTTGATATTTGTAGTACTACATTAATACTACAAGATAAATGTCTTAGCTAGTCCAAAAACATCCTGATTCGGTCTCTGTACTTGGTCAAAGTAGGCAAGTCGGAACTGGTTATGAATGTTCAAGAACAGCTCAAGAACATGAAGAACACCTATAGCGACGGTTCTGTCGCTATAGGTGGTCTTTAGCGACAGATAATATATAATTTCCAGAAATTAATTAAAAAAAAGAAAAAAATAGTTTTTAATTATGAAAAATACAAAATAAATTCCTAAAAATTATTTTTAAGTCTAAAAATTTGTTTTTAATAATTTTTAATATATTTCATAAATATTTAATATTTTTGGAATATAAAAGTTATTTATTTATTTAATTATAATATTAAATAAATTATTTAAAAATGGTTTTAATTCATAAAAAATTATATTATTGTGTTAGAAAATATTTTTAAGTAATTTTTGATGAATTTTAATATTTTGTGATGAAATTTCATTAATTAATTAATATTAATGATGTTTAAGTTATTTAATAAATATATTAAATAAATTATGAAAAATAAAATTAATGATTTTAAATCATTTAAAGTATTATAAAAATATTTTAAGTTATAAAATATGACTTTTGATATTTTGTCATGAAAAATATTATTAATTTAATATTAATGATATTAATTTATTATTAATGATATTTAGTTTATTTAATAATTATATTAAATAAATTAGTTTAAAAATGATTTTAATATTTTAAAAATCATTTTAAATGTAAATAAAGTGTTTAATTCTATTTTAAGTTATAAAATATAACTTTTAATATTTAAAGGATAATTTCATTAATGATATTTATTTAATGATTAATGATATTAAGTTTATTTAATAATTATATTAAATAAATAGTTAAAAAATGGTTTTATTTATTTAAAAATCATTTAAAGGATATAAATGAATTAAAAATATTTTAAGTTATAATTAATAACTTTTAATATTTGGATAAATAGTTCATTAATATTTAAATATTAATGGTAAATATTTAAGAATGATTTTAAATGTTTTAAAAATCATTTAAGGGTAATATAAATACGTTAAGACTATTTTGAGTTATTATACATAACTTTAATATTTTGGCAATGGTTTGATTAAAAGTTTTATAATAATTAAATATTGATGATAATAGAATTGTGTACTATTTAAATCATTTAATAACGATTTTGATATTTCAAAAATTATGGTAAATGGTAATAATTATTTTATAATTATTATAAGGTCATGAAAAATGATGTGACTGTTATTTAATTAGTCTAAATGGATATTGAACAACTGTTTAGAGTCGTAGACTCGATAATTACCCGATAAAGATGTCGGTAGACCGACATGGTTCAGAAATTGATCTGGACTTAGAAATTTAGTTAGTTAATTATTTTATTTGTGATTCAATGGTGGATAAAGTTGTGTGACAATGTGATTAGGAATGAGTGGATGTTTGTTTGTGATAACATGATTGTTGAACATGTATGACAATGTGATTATGTTATGTGTTGACTGCAATAAGCAGTACTATGGGTTATGATATGTGATTCTAATCGATAGAATGATCTTATTAATGATAGGTTTCGATATAACAGATAGATCTAAGTTGCGTATTTGTAAGCAGCGCATCAGGCAAGTATCCTACCTTTGCATTTTCTTTATGCATTGGACAAGTGTAAGAATGTTTCAAAGTTATATTATTATTGTACAGATTGTTAAGCATATATATGCCCATTGATTATCAATATGTTAGTATATGATAATTCAGTTATATATTCTATTCGTTAATTTCTATAAATGATTATACAAGTATCCCCACTTGGATAATCATTGTATTTAATCGCATGTTGATACACCTTTGATATACATATATGTTGAATTATATAAGACCTTTGTTATGAAAACCCGACAGATATGAACATCCCGATAATGGGAAAATTTTTATGCGCTACAGCAGACAAAGGATGAACGATAATATCGTTCTAGCAATGTAGTATTGATCAATACAGGGCCCATGGACTGTACACCCTCAGGCCCGTAAGCAATGTCGGTTTACAGATGAATTTCCTTTTAACCTTTTCGAAAATGAAAAACAATGTTCATAGTACGTCACAGAAACCCCATGTATAGTCAAAAATTTGAACGAGGGTTGTTATGTTATTATTATTTGTACAAATTACTTCACAACTATTGACCGATTGTAGAAGAATATTATAAAGAAAACATTTAAATTCTTTCAACTTATAAATATATAAATACTTGTTGGGCACTCAAATGCTCATCCTTGCTTAATTTAAATGTTTTCAGCTAAGTGTGAACAGCTAGAAGGGATCGGCCAAGATCAAGTAAAAAGAAAAGCAAACAGGACATGTTATTGGTATATCTTGTAATAGTTAGACTGTACTAAGTTATGATATGTATTATATATCATGTAAAGAATGTAGTAAAGGTTGCGTACTTGGGATTAAACTCCGATAAATGTAAGTTAAGTTTAAAATTTATATTATTGTTATTGTTATTAGTAATATTTCCGCTCATAGAAATGGTATCGTGAAGTACCGAATTCGGGTTTCAAGTATCCGGGTTCGGGGACTTTACAACTCACCTCTCCTATTATCATGTCCACGATTACCACCTGAGTGGGTACCGCCTTTGTCTGTATTCTTATTCCTCGCTAGTTATCATCGTTCTGATGACTGTTGTCACCTATATGACCCTGGTTGTGATCCCTCAGTTGAGTATACTCACTATCTCGCTCTAATAACTGAGCCCTGTTTACAACATCTGAATACAAAGAAAATTTATGAGATATAAGGTATTGACGAATCTCGGGTTTTAGACCTCTCAATAACATCCGCGTCATACGTTCCTCATTCTCCACCAAATGAGGTGTAAACCTGGATAACTCTACGAACTTCGCCTCGTACTGAGACAACGTCATGTTGTTCTGTTTAAGTCTAATAAACTCTACCTCTTTCATATGACGAATACTTTCAGGAAAGTACTTGTCATTGAAAAGTTTCTGAAATCTTTCCCAAGACATGTTGAGTGCGGCTGGCTGGGTACGTTTCACAGATTCCAACCAGTAATCTGCCTCACCACGAAACATAAAGGTGGCGAATGAAACCTTCTGTTCCTCCGTGCACCCCAAAACATCAAATATCTTGGTAATTTTCTTGACTCATGTTTCTGCCTTGATCGGATCCATCTTTCCATGGAAATCTGGTGGTCCCAACTCCTTGAACTGCTTAGCTGTGATAGACCGCGTGTTGCCATCATTTCCACCCTTATTTTGCACACGAGTCTCCCTCGTCTGATTTTGCACGAACTGCAAAAAGTTCCTAAACATTCCATCATTCATCATTTGCTCGGTAACGTTGTTTACAGGAGCAGTATTGCCTTCCTGTTGCACGTTCTCCTGGTTTGTGACTAAAGGTTGTTCCACCGTCTCATAAACTCCATTGTTAACGTTCTCAGCAGCCATTCTTAAATACTGCCAAAAAACAAGGGTTAATTAAACAAATTAACGTATCACATAATATCCCTATATTATTACCGACCAACAAATAAGCCTAGGTAGGACACACTAGCGAAGGATTTACTCATCTCTCCACTCCTAGTTCTATTCCCCGATCTCCACCAGAGACCATATCCCTAAGCTCTGATACCAACTGTGACGCCCCCAAAACAGGTATACAACACCCATTTTGAGTCGCCAAATACATGGTACATAAAGTAAACTACAACTTCAATAATACAAATGTCATGTGAAATACGACAATACATACTGTGAGTTTAAATACAAATATAGTCTTCTAGATAATATCCACACGCAAATAAGTCCTCATTACAATTATTCAAACACTTTTTTATAGAAATAGTGAGGACAGCTAAAACATCTTCCTAGAACCATCACTTCATACCCCGACTCGATCCTGCTATGTTCTCACCTCCTGAGAAGAAAAATGGAATAAAAAGGAAAGGGTGAGCTCAACTAGCCTAGTAAAGAATATTATGACTAAGATAATATACAACAAATTATCGTTAGTCTTCAACAGGGAAAAATCTGATAAAATATAATAGACAACAAGTTTTAGATCAACAAATGCAGCGGAAATAACAATCCATTAGAAGAGTCACGTAGAGAATGAATTCTACTGTCTTCTAAGATTTAAAAGTCCATCATCAATATTTCATCCCTGTAACAACAATCAATATATATCTTTAATCATCTTTGCACTACAGGCCAAAGATATTCATTTGTATCACCAGTTGGTCATGTTCATCTCAACACATGTTCATCTTTGCACTACGGGCCAAAGAGATTCATCAGTTTAATCATTCATCTTTGCACTACAGGCCAAAGATATTCATCAAGTATCACCATTAAGGACTGAGGATGATGAAAAATATTTTTAAGAACGAATCCAGTGAGATAGAAGGACAAATATTAGGGATTTGTACAACAGTTTGTCCAAGAACAATGATACTTTATAACAACTGATTTTGAAACAGAACTCAAAAATAACGATCAAAACATGGATACAATCAAAGATAGTAGCCAAAATAAATATTTTGGACAAAAAGAAGAAATTTCATTTTTCGATGAATAGTGTTGTATACGTGAATAGTGCCGTATACGTGAATAGTAACTCCGACACCAAAAGATAGAAATTTCACAAAAACGTCATCACGCTTCGTGAATAGTACTCGTGAATAGTAACTTGTGAATAGTAACTCATGAATAGTAACTCCGACATGAAAAAGTTCCAAATTAATAAAAAGTTCAGAACAATATTTCGGTATAATGATATTGAAGAAGATAGTATCATTTAAGAAGAAACAACATCCATTACCTCAAAATAACCGTATTTCTGACTGAATTTCGGGTATAGTGCTGATAGAAACTCGCACCGTATAGCAACACTCAAAGTATACTCATAAGAATACGCTCGATAATATAGAGAGAAAAAGGGAGAAAACTTGTTTCTGATGTGATTTTCAATTCTAACTTAGCCCTCTATTTATAGGAAAATGCTAGAACGCCAAAGGAGACTAAATTCATAAAATATTAATATTTACAAAATATTCAATCCCACAACCAAGGAATCTGATTTTAGCATTTCCCATATGCCCACCTTCTAGAAAAAAATAAAAAAAACATTTTTGAAATAAAAAAATAATTAAACTTTCAAAAATCAATTATTTTGGAACCCCAGAACTTCAATAATTCACAATAAATAGCCCATTTGTCAAACAATTTGAATCTCACGCCTCTTTATAGGAATTTCAATTCTCTACAACTTTGCAGAAGAAAATTTTTCCAAATTCCAAACAGAAATTATCCGAAATCTACAAACGGGCGAGTTTACAGTCTATAATCAATTTTCGGTCAAGAATTGTGTCCACCGACACACAAAACATGTGTTAAACATTTAATGCCACAAAAATACTCTTCCTCCTCATATACTCATATATCCCACATTCTTTGTAAAAATATCACTGTTAATATATTATTAAAATAATATATTTAAATGAATTATTTTATCAGAAAAAGATAAAATATTAATTTTTAACAATTGTCACATTAAAAATTTTCTCCATCTATATCCACATAAAATGAATATTTTTTTTATCATAATAATCATTAATTAATTATTTAAAAATAATATTACAAAATCACAGTACTGACAACAAGGCCGTTCCTAGGATAGAGGGGGGTTTCCAATAAGGATTTCTCCTTACTGGCGCGCAATTAGGTGACCAAACCTCTCCTTAGACAGAACTTTTTAGACATTGCAAATAATGTTATCTGATAATATTATTCAAATAATATGAATTATTGATCTGATAATGGAAAATACTATGCAGTGACAACAATAATAATATAAATATCAATGCAACAATTATTGAATCAATAAAATAAAATAATGAACAGTAATTACTGTAACAATTATTGAGTAGTGCCTTCATACGTACGAATCAATAATTCAACAATAGTGTGCAATACCGTGTGCTACTGTGCAACCACATATATTACTGTATTTTAACCACCAGGTAATCCAACAGTGTTAACGGTAATAATTTACGCCGTTATTTATAAAACTCAATCTTTGTCATTTTTTTCATCCAACCATTTTCTGTTATGGGCCCACAAATGACTGCGCTGTCGTACGGAGATTCCCGACAAAAAGAATATTCCACGACCAAACGAATATTCCTCGACAATAATGAATATTTTATAACCACTTGCTTATTTTGTAAACTTTGCACATTTTACCCATAATCAAAGTATTATATCAAATTAATACCTTATTATTCACAAATATAATTAGAGAAAATTTAATTTTATTTATAATAAGTTGGGGTCTTACATAATTGCTTAACGTTATGATATTATATTTGATTGAATAAATAAATGATTTTATTTACTACGTAATATAATTTTGTTAACATAATAAAATTCCTTAAAATAATGATACAAATTATATAGTTTCAAGTATGTAACTTGAACATGAGATTATAATTACAATTAGTATCATTGTTCTTAAATGTCCCTAGTCGAGTATCATTGTTGATGGGACAACAATGATGCATTGAGACTAGTATGTGGATTGACTGATGACCAAATCTCATTGGTCATAAATATATGAGATATTAAGTCAATGCATAGGTACATGTTAGAGAACGATGTACTGGACAGACCCACCACGAGAATTCTATATGGAGCATTATGCGAAGTGTCATTAGTGATTCTCATAGTGAGAATGATGTAATGGTCCTCTGACCTAAAATCACTATATTTTTACTCGAGAATTTATGTACTTTGATATCATCAAATGTCACCTTTAATAGGGTGGACTATAAAAGTGATTATTGGGTACATCATGAATCGTGTGTGGAATATGAGTGATCTAGATGGAATTTAACCATCCTATATATTAGGGGTGATATCCATAGGCCTCTTGATTGAGTAGGACTATAAAATTCATGACCATGCTCAAATAGTGATTTGTTTCATATAGTCTACTCATTGATCAAGAAAACTCAGATTAAATTATGAAGAGTATGACACATTCCATGACTTGAGTTTAATCTAGGATATTAAGGTTAAAAGGATTAAATTACATTGAAACGTTGGTCACGAAAAAGGTTGCATCGAATCATCGATCTTATTATTACTTGGGTAGCAGTGATGCATTACTAGATGCCGCTCACTTTTTATAATTTTATAATATGATTTTAAAATTATTGCCAACGTAATAATAACCTATAGGGTCACACACATAGAACGTAATTTAAAAGGTAATTAATTTAAATTTTAAGGATTTAAATATATTAATATGATTAATAGTATTTAAATCACAAATTTAAATTAAAAGGATAATTTGTATATATGTATATTAATTAAGTAAGACTTAATTAAGAGATATATATATATATATATATATATATATAAATTCAGATTTTATGAAATTAGGTTTTGATTAATACCTTTTACTACTATATTTATGATATGTAGCAGCCACTTAAGAAAACAATCAAAAACAGACAAACCCTAGCCGCTCTTAGAGAGAGACTAAAGAAAAGTTCGAAAATTCCTTTGGTAGCTAGTACCGCATCTCCTTTTATTGCAGAATCGTTTTACGATTTGCGTGCGTTCGTGTGGATACAGTAGAGACGTAGTACCGTGAGGAATTGCGTTGGAGATTCGGAGCGTTTCAGAAAATTCAATAATCGGTATAATATCTAAACCACTGAATTAATTATTTTTCGCATGGATCCTGTTTTTAGGGTTTCGAAAATTACTTTAAAATTTTAATTTCCGCTATGCATTTCTGTGCCGAAACCCAACAGTGGTATCAGAGCCACTTGCGACACAATTAATTCAGATAATGTGTTTAATTGTTTTCGATATATATGATATGTGATGATATAATTTTATCGGTCTGAAATTGATTATATTGTTTTCTATATATATGATATATGATGATACAATTTTACTGAACTGTTAATTGAGTATATGATATTCTGTAATTAACATATTCTGGTATTATGAATATTAGTAATCGATATGCATGTATATGATGTTCTGTTAATTGAGTATATTATATTCTGTAATAGACATATTCTGGTATTATGAATATCAATAATAGATATGCATGTATATGATGTTCTGTTAATTGTATCTTATATGGCGTAATAACAGTATACAACTTATGTTCTAATTGGAATAGAAGTATGTAGATTCAGTTTAATATGATTAATTGAAACTGGACATATATGATATGTACCGGGTGTATTGTTATTATGACTATTTTGGTGGATTAAATATATGATTCTGAAACTGTTTCAGAGATTCGTATGAAAAAAAATTTGCAATACATATTGTAGTTCAAAAAATTTTTCCAGGGGCGCTGTCCCCGACCCCGCTCACTAACCGGTCAGCGAGACCACCAGCCGGACCACCGCCAGGGGGGAGACCCCCCCTTGGACCCCCCCATCGTTGCGCACGATGGTCGTGACCCCAATATGTTATATATAGTTTTCTTTAATTATATATAAATTGTTATGTGCTTATTGTGATATGCATGGTGCACAGTTATGGACTCTTGACTCATAGGTTAGTGGTTTTTGGTTTTGAAAAACGGCTTGCATGTCGTGCCTTTCTATAAATTCTAATGTAATATTCTCTTCTCATCTAAATCCCCTCGAATGTAACTCGAGGTTTCTTTATGTCATGTAATAATCTGTAATCGATGAAGATGACAAGATGGAGAACACGATGGAAAGATGATGATGGAGAGGAGGAACATGCTTGAGGAATACCCAAGGAAGCTATTTATTTTAAGATCTTTTACCACCTTAGATTGACCTTCAATCTTTCATTAGCTTGAAAAGATTGACAGGGGATTGGGCCATAACTGTGACACATTTTATTTTGCACTTTATTTATGCTTGTATGTGATATGATATGATAAATAATGTGCATGCTTAATAAAATTAAAATTGGTGAGATCTAAATTAATTAATGAAATCCCTCATTAAATTATTAAGTCTAAATCAGATGCCTTCCAATGAATAACACTCATCAAGACCTTGATCAATAGATGTAGGTTTGCCAAACCAAAGTACCCTATTTATCTAGGTAAGATACGATAGGATATTTGTGATATCCAAACTATTAAAATCATTGGGCCCGACTTAACTAAGTTATCTCAATAGGATTGTGGACTTAGATGCATAGAGTTTTGTAGGTACCATTAGATGGACTAGAAACAATTGTTGTTTACCAAACTATCCAGGAGTTATATATGATATAATTGACAAAGGGTTGTCTACCTAAATAATTATGTTTTAAGAGATTAGCCAAAGCTAACTTAAGGCATAATGAAATATGGATCTTGTCTCACTAGAAAGATTTAATAGAAAATACTTTTCGAATTAATGGTGAGGGATATTTATTTGAATAAAATAGTGGGAGGTATATTTTGAATGTACTATTATCAATTACATAATATTAACTCTGCAATTTGACTTATTATTTTTGCACTTATAAATTGTAGATATCAATGGCAAACAACAACACAAATAGTCTTTCATTACAATCAGTCCTTGAAAAGGACAAGCTGAGTGGAATTAATTTCCTTGACTGGCATAGGAACTTGAGGATTGTCCACAAACAAGAGCGCATGCTTTATGTCCTTGATGGGCCTATTCCTGTAGCACCAGTTGTCACTGCACCATGTGCGGAGCATAATACTTACAAGAAGCATCAAGATGATGCTCTGGACGTGAGTTGTGTCATGCTAGCAACCATGAACGCTGAGCTTTAGAAGCAATATGAGTTGATGGATGCTTATGAGATGATCGAGCATCTCAAGAAATTGTTCGAAGGGCATGCTCGACAGGAGAGGTATGATACAAGCAAGGCGTTGTATCACTGGAAGATCGGTGAACGTGATCCAGTTGGTCCACATGTGCTGAATATGATTGGGTATATTGAGTACCTTGATAGGTTGGGTTTTCCAATCACTCTGGAAGCCCAAATTGATCTTGTTTTACAATCTTTGAACAGCAGCTACTCTCAATTTGTTATGAACTATCTTATGAATGAAATTGAGAAACCCCTTACTGCGCTGTTGGCCATGTTAAGAAATGCCGAGAACAACATTAAAAAGGCAGGTCCCGCTCCCATAATGATGGTGCAAAAGGGGAATGCTAAGGGAAATTGGAAAGGCAAGAAGAAGATAGGATCTAAATCTTTTGCCAAACCCAATTCCAAAACCAAACAGGCTTTAAAACCTAAAGATGGGGTGGCTAAAGAAGGTGAATGTCACTTCTGTGGAAAACCTGGACAGCGGAAAAGGAACTGTCATGCTTATTTGGAAGAAGCAAAGAAAAGGAAAGGAAGTACGACTTCTGATTCAGGTATATATGTTATAGAAGTCAACTTGTCTACTTCTACATCATGGGTATTGGATACTGGATGTGGTTCTCACATTTGTGTTAATGTGCAGGGACTCCGAAGGAGTAGGACTTTGGCGAAAGGAGAGGTTGACCAACGAGTTGGGAATGGAGCAAAAGTTGTTGCACTGGCCGTAGGAACTTATCATTTATCTTTGCCCACTGGGCTAGTTTTAGAATTAGAAGATTGTTATTTTGTGCCTGCTATAAGCAAAAACATTATTTCCGTTTCTTGTTTGGACAAGAAAGGTTTTTCATTTATAATAAAGAACAGTCGTTGTTTGTTTTACTTAAATGATATTTGTTATGGTGTTGCATTGTGACGACCCGAGAAATTAGACAACTTATGAAAATCATAATTGATTGATTTAAGGTTCAATATTAGGACCTAGACAGGAAATAAGTGTATGGAATTGGCAGTTATGTAATGAAATTCCAAGAATTTCAAAAGTTTTGGATAAGACTTGAATTATGTGATAGACTGTAAGTGATAGTCTAGTAATGAGGTATAAGATTATGGTAGATTTAAAATTCTTTTGAAGAATTATCAAGGATAAGTATCGAAGTGAATACTAGTCGGTATATTTGATTGCATATGTGAACCGTAATGATTTAAGATCAAGGATTGATTAGATAAGTTATAACTTTAACAAACCCTAAAGTTATGTTAATCATATGTTTATTAAGTTAGAAAAATCTAACGAATTGTTAGAAACCCTAACGGTACGCTCAGAAACTTTAGTTTCAGTTCCGGGAATCCGAAACCCTAAATACATGATATGAATATGGTGATTAAGTTAGAAAACTCTAACGATATGTTCAGAAAGCCTAATTTCAGTATCGAGAATTTAAACCCTAATTTGGGAATCCTAATGCGAAGTATTAAACCCTAAGGGTTAAAAAGTTGTGTGTAAGGAATATGAACATTAGGTGATGGTTTATATTTGTTTATTATATAAACAAACAAAAGAAACTAGTGTAACCCTAATTATATATATTAGGAATGAAGGATTTAATAACTTAAGGGTTATGGAAAAAGAGAATTGTGGTATTTAGAATACTTACTAATTCTAAGAGATTTATTTTATACATCTCGGTTGATTAATTTTATAACCTAATTATAGCAAGTCTAATTGAGTTAAGAAAATAAATGTTCATGAGCAAGGATTGATGTTTTAATGGAGAAGTGAAAACCCTAATTAAATGAATTGGGTTGGATAAGAATTAAATGTAGTGGATTATGTATATTTTATAGCCCAAGTGTTGGCGAATGATATTGGTTAGAGGCCAAGCAATACATTAAAGGAATGACTCAATTTTTAGCCCAAGTGGGAGAGGAATTTTTGGACGTTTGTTAAATCAAATAAGCATTTAGTAAATAAATCAAGACTTGGAGCATTCTAAGGCCACATGGCCGGTTGCTAGAGAAGGAAATAAGAGGGGGAATGAATGTGGATTGTTAACTTTAGTTGGTGACCAACTCTTACCAACTCCCCATGTGTCATCAATTTAATTTGCCAACACTTTGTTCTAGTTTGCAAGCAATTCCTTGGCAATTAATAAGCAAGAAAGAGAGAATGTGGAGAATGAGTGGAGAATCAAAGTCCTCATGGCCGGATGAACAAGAGGGAAGGAGAGTGGGGTGGATAGTTGATAAAAACTACACCTCATAAAAAAAATCTATCTCATTTCTTTTTCATCTTACTTCCAAATTAGCAAGAACAAGAGAGAGGGAGAGAGAGAAAGATCATTTCGGCATCCACATGGAGAAGAGAAAGGGGAGTTCTATGTGAGACATCCAAGCTCCATGACCGAACTAAGAAGAGGGAGAAGAAGAAATGCTAAGGTATACCAAAAATGTCTATTTCCTTTGTGTTTTGATTTGATTTTTGGACAACTTGAAGTTGTAATATTGAGGCTTAAAACCTTAGATCTATGTGTATATAAGTGTTTAATATATAGATCCAACTCTTTTGTAGATCAAAAGTTAGATCTAAAGTGTAGAATGGAAACTAGGTTTTTCAAAAGATAGAAAACATGATTTTTTCTCTTAGCTTTGATTTTTTTTTTATGCTTGTTTGATGAAATAAGAAACTTTGTTTCTAAACTCAAAAGCCATTTATATACATGTTAATAAGTGTTTATTGTTTGGATCTACCCATAATGGGTGTTGATTTTGGTTGGAATCAAAGGAAGAGAAAAATGGAACTTTTCCGAAAAAGTTAAACTTTTAAAGTGTGAGCTAGGTTTTAATTTTTCTTGAAATCTATGATGGATATATATGATTTATGTTCTTGGGATACTAGATATATGTGTTAAGGGTAAAATCCCTTTGGAATTACTTAAATAGGTTGAATATTGAACAAGATATGGGATTTCTCCCAAAATACACAAAGTTAAGAAAATTGTTAGAATGACAGTTTTGTAACAGCCACTTCCGGGAGCTTAATATGTTCAAATATGGAATGTGATAGATGAAAACTGTAGTTCGGAAAGATACGAATCCAAAAAAAGTGACGGATCATTAATCGGAGTTACAGATTTCGTTTTATATAAGTTTTGGTGAAGGACTCCAAAACTGCCAATTGATAAAAAGTTTCTGCCCAAAATTTTCCGGGGGCTGTTATGGACATTTATTTAATGATAAAAATTCCAGGCTTTTGGGAAATGAAAATATATGATATTTTGTAGCTCGTGTCCAAAAATGAGCTGATTCTGAGTTAAAATGACCAAGTTATGACCGTTCCAATTTTTGTGATTTTCCGACGGAAATCGCTATAAACGGAGTTCTACAACTCTGATTGCCACGAAATTTCTAATGGAACATCACGTTAACATATATAAGGTTATGCCAAAAGATGGGCATTACTAGAGTTAAGCACAAGGTAGCTAATTTCTTAAGCTACGCACTAGAAATTAATTTTTGAAAAATACCAAACAAAGTTAGAAAATTATGGAAAAATAATTTTTGTGTATAAAATACATGTATATATGTTTGACCAAAGGATAGGAGAATAATTCACTGATTTGGTATTTTCGTGATACGGATATAGAATACAGTTTTGTTGAATTGAAAATGTGTTGAATCCGGTTTGCTGGATTGAGGTTTAAATTGATGGATTTGGAATTCAAGTTGCTGAATTATAAATTTGGTTGTTAGATATAGAATCCAGGGTGCTGGATTAGTGTTTGCCTTATTACATGTTAATGAATAATTTATGATATGAAAAGCGAGTGTTAAATCATAAGGGATATGATATAGTGAATGAATAATTATCAAAGGATGATAATAATACTGATGCGTTAAGATGTTATCTAATATTTGTTTAAGTGTTAGATATTTTATGGATTAAGTAATTGTATTATGATACAATGTATGATATGCTGATTGGAGGATCGATCTTATTAATGATAGGTCTTACAAAAGAAGTTAACATAAATTGCGTAAGCAGTAGTCAACGAATCAGGCAAGTTTTCTTTAACTTAACTCTAATAAGAGTAGTTTCTTCAAACTTATGTTTAATCATTGCTGATTGCCATGAAATTTGTACTCTGTACATCTTGTATGTATAAGTCAGGTATGAAAGGCTGATCACCTTCATTACCATTTGGTTTAGAAATGTTTGTTCATGTTTAAAACTTGTTCAGTCAAAAGTTTGTTCGTGCTAGTTCTCAATTATATTGATGAATTATAGCAAGCTCATTATTCATATTCTTCAATCATGATATATCGTTATATTGTTGTATATAAACTTGCTGGGCAACTTTCATGCCAACCCTTGCTATATCATGATATAACATTGCAGATAAAGCGAATGTGTTGGGATACAGGAAAATGATAATGCCAAGTTCAACAGCTATTTTGTAATAGAATAGTTGATAATAATATTATGTGTTAGATAACTTATGAATTGTGTAATCAGTTAAGGTTACTCGATTTTGGGGAATAGTGTGTAAGTTTAATGTATAAACAATTTATATTTATATCTTCCGCAATTAGTGAAAGAATTAGTGTACCGGATCCGCGGCGATTTGGGGCTCGAATTCGGGGCTATCACATGCACAATTGTTTAACGGTCTCTATATTCTTGATTTAGAAATGCCTATCTATAAGATAAATACAAAATGATTTAAATCAAATTATTCAAATCCGACATATCTCTGGCACTGTCGTTTAGGCCATACAAATGAGAAACGCATATCCAAACTCCATAAAGATGGGTTCTTTGATTCATTTGATTTTGAATCATATGAGAAATGCGAATCTTGTTTATTTGGCAAGATGACTAAAGCCCCTTTCACTGGACACAGTGAACGGGCTAGCGATGTATTGGGACTTATACATAGTGATGTATGTGGACCCATGAGTTCGTTAGCAAGAGGTAGGTTTTATTACTTCATTACATTTACTGACGACTTTAGTAGATATGGATATGTGTATCTTATGAGACACAAATCCGAATCCTTTGAAAAGTTCAAGGAATTCAGGAATGAAGTTCAAAACCAATTTGGCAAAAGCATAAAAGCCCTTCGATCCGATCAAGGAGGTGAATACTTAAGCCAAGACTTTGATAACCTTCTAAAGGAGTGTGGTATTATATCACAGCTCACTCCACCTAAAACACCACAATGGAATGGTGTGTCTGAGAGGAGGAATCGAACCATGTCTGACATGGTACGATCAATGATGAGTCATGCAAATCTTCCAATAAGCTTCTGGGGTCATGCCCTAGAGACAGCTGCATTCACACTTAATTGTGTTCCTACAAAGACGGTTCAGAAGACACCATATGAGATGTGGACTGGGAAACGTCCTAGTATGTCGTTCATGAAGATTTGGGGTTGCGAGACGTTCGTAAAATGTCTGGATTTTGACAAGCTCGGACCAAAATCTGACAAATGTAATTTTATGGGATTCCCAAAGGAAATAAAAGGGTATTATTTCTACAAACCTTCTGAGAACAAGGTGTTTGTTGCTCGAACTGGTATTATTCTAGAAAAAGAATTTGTCTCTAAAGGAAATAGTGGGAGGAAAGTAGAACACGAAGAAATTCAAGAACCACAAAATATCATTGAACTTCAGTTGGAACGTGAGCAGGAACCATAAGATATTGTGGAAAGTGAACCTGCTCAAATTACACAAGTCATTCGTAGATCTGGTAGGACACGCTAAGAGCTTAAGAGATATTATGGATATCTTGTGACTCAAAACGGCGATGTGATGCTCATAGATCAAGATGAACCTACTTCCTACCACTAAGCTATTAATGGACCAGATTCTGAGAAATGGCTTGAAGCCATAAAATCTGAGATGGACTCCATGTATACTAACCAAGTATGGACTCTGGTTGTTCCACCCGAAGGGGTAAAACCAATCGGCTGCAAGTGGGTTTTCAAGAAGAAAACCGATATGGATGGTAATGTACAAACCAATAAAGGCCGACTGGTACCAAAAGGTTTCAAACAAATTCAAGGTGTTGACTATGATGAAACCTTCTCTCCAGTGGCAATGGTTAAATCCATCAGGATCTTACTTGCTATTGCAGCTTTTTATGATTACGAAATCTTGCAGATGGATTTCAAAATTGTTTTCCTTAACGAAAATCTCCTTGAGGATGTGTATATGATACAACCTGGGGATTTTGTCACTCCAAAGGATGCTGGAAAGGTATGTAAGCTGCAACGATCCATTTATGGATTGAAGCAAGCCTCTCGGAGTTGGAATCTTCGATTTGATGAAGGAGTCAAAGAATTTGGCTTTATTAAAAATGAAGATGAACCTTGTGTATATATGAAGGTTAGTGGGAGTCACATTGTATTCCTAGTATTATATGTTGATGACATATTAATTATTGGGAATGACATTTCTTCCTTATAGGCTTTAAAAACATGGTTAGGAAAATATTTCTCCATGAAAGATTTGGGTGATGCTGCCTATATTTTAGGTATCAGGATCTATAGAGATAAATCAAGAAAAATTCTCGGCCTAAGTTAAAGTACATATATTGATTAAGTGTTGAACCGGTTCAGCATGCAAGAGGCGAAAAGAGGAAACTTACCCTTGACTCAAGGTGTAAAGATCTCTAAGGCCCAATGTCCTAAATCATAAGATGATGAGGAGCGTATGAGAAAGATCCCTTATGCTTCGGCAATTGTATCTATCATGTATGTAATGATATGTACACGTCCGGATGTCTCATATGCTTTGAGCATGACGAGCAAATACCAGTCGAATCTAGGTGAAGGTCACTGGACAGCAGTCAAGAATATCCTCAAGTACCTAAAAAGGACTAGGGATTCATTCTTGGTATATGGAGGTGAAGACGAACTGGCAGTAAAGGGTTACACAGATGCCAGTTTCCAGACTGACAATGATGACCATAAGTCTCAGTCAAGTTTTGTGTTTTGCCTTAATGGTGGTGCTGTTAGCTGGAAAAGTTCGAAGCAAGAGACAGTACATGATTCTACAACAGAGGCTGAGTATATTGCTGCTTCTAGTGCAGCCAAGGAGACTGTATGGATTAAAAAGTTCATCACTGAACTTGGTGTTGTTCCAACCATTGTTGATTCGGTTGCTCTATACTGTGATAATAATGGAGCCATTGCACAGGCTAAGGAACCCAGATCTCACCAACGATCTAAGCATATACTTAGGCGTTACCATCTCATCCATGAAATCATTGATAGAGGAGATGTACATATAGGAAGAGTGCCAACATATGATAATAATGCAGATCCACTGACCAAGGCTTTGTCGCAACAGAAGCACGACGGTCACACTAGTTCCATGGGTATTAGATACATGAGTGATTGGCTCTAGTGCAAGTGAGAGACTGTTAGAGTTTATACCCTAGAGGCCAATTATTTGATATAATTACTTAACGTTTTGATATTATATTTGATTGAATAAATAAATAATTTTATTATGGTTTTATTTACTGCGTAATATAATTGTTAACATAATAAAATTCCTTAGAATAATGATACAAATTATATAGTTTCAAGTATATAACTTGAACATGAGATTATAATTACAATTAGTATCATTGTTCTTAAATGTCCCTAGTTGATTATCATTGTTGATGGGACAACAATGATGCATTGAGACTAGTATGTGGATTGACTGATGACCAAATCTCATTGGTCATAAATATATGAGATATTAAGTCAATGCATAGGTACATGTTAGAGAACAATGTACTGGACAGACCCACCATGAGAATTCTATATAGAGCATTATGCGAAGTGTCATTAGTAATTCTCATAGTGACAATGATGTAATGGTCCTTTGACCTGAAATTGCTATATTACTACACGAGAATTTATGTACTTTGATATCATCAATTGTCACCTTTAATAGGGTGGACTATAAAGGTGATTATTTGGTTCATCATGAATCGTGTGAGAAATATGAGTGATCTAGATGGAATTTAACCATCCTATATGTGACAACCCCAAAACAGGTCCATTCCACCCAATCCATTCTGAGTCGCCAAATATATGGTACAAAAACAAATACAACTTTTGTAATACGACAACACATATACTGTGAGTTTAAATACAACTATTGTCTAATAGACAGTATAAAAACTCAAAAGGGGTCCACATTAAAATTATTGATACGCTATTTCACAGAATAGTGAGGACTACTAATGCAACCATCTGGACCGTCAATCCATTCCCCGACTAGTCCCAGCTATATTCTCATTTCCTGAAGAGAACAGTGAAAGAAAGGGTGAGCTCAACTAGCCCAGTAAGAAATATTATGACTAAGATAATATACAACAAATTATCATTATTCTTCAACAGTATAACAACCGATAGAATATAATAGACAACAAGTTTTAAATCAACAACTGCAGTGGAATAAACAATCCATTAGAAGAGTCAAGTAAATTATAAAATCTACTATCTTCTATGATTTAAAAAGTTTTTCATAATCTTTATCGCTGAGACTCAGCTAATAAAATAATCAACATCATTAAATCATCCCTGCACTACAGGCCAAGGATATTCTTTAGTATCACGACCACGAATTATCTATGCACTACGGACCAAGGATATTCGTGTAATCATCAATGGTCCCGATCATGCCATAAAACAATTCATCTTTGCACTACGGCTAAAGAGAATCCATAGCCATAATCATACCAAAAACTGTCCATCAATGCACTACGGGCCAATGAGGACTTTTACCACATCATTTGTAATATTACGGTCATGATTATACCGAATAATCCCTGGTCATAATCATACCAAGTTCATCTATGCACTACAGGCCACAGATGACTTTCAACAGTTGGTCATGTTCATATAAACACCTGTTCATCTTTGCACTATGGGCCAAAGATATTCATCAGGTAATCATTCATCTTTGCACTACAGGTCAAAGATATTCATCAGTTAATCATTCATGTAGGACTGAGGATGATGAAAAACATTTTAGAGAACGAATCCAGTAAGATAAAAGATCAAATATTAAGGATTCGTATTACAGTTTATCCAAGTTCAATAATAGTCCAAAATAACCCATTTTGAAGCAGAATTCAAAAATAATGATCAAAACATGGATACAATCAAAGATAGTAACCATAATAGACAACTTGGACAAAAAGAATAAAATTTCATTTTTCGATGAATAGTGTCGTATTCGTGAATAGTGCCGTATATGTGAAAAGTAACTCCGACACCAAAAGATAGAAATTCCACAAGAAAAATCATCATGTTTCATGAATAGTAACTCATGAATAGTAACTCATGAATAGTAACCCCAACATGAAAAGTTCCAAATTTGATAAAAAATTTCAGATCAATATTTCAGCATAATGATATTGAAAGAAAATATCATTTGCGAAGAAAATAACACCCCTTACGAATATTAAATGAAAATAATATTCCTTTCGAATATTGAACGAATATAATATTCCTTACGAATATTAAATGAAAATAATATTTCTTGCAAATATTGAACGAAATAATATTCATATGAATACGAAAAATAATATCTCTTCAGAATATGAAATAAATAATATCCCTTACCTCAAAATGACAGTACTTCTGACTGGAATACTGGATATATTGCTGAAGGAACTTGCACCATATAGCAACACTCAAAGTATCAAAATACTCACAAGAATACGCTCGATAATATAGAGAGAGAGAAGGAGAGAAAACTTATATTTCTGGTGTAATTTTCAATTCTAACTTAGCCCTCTATTTATAGGAAAATGGTAGCACGCCGAATCAGACTTGACCTGCTACATGATGGCTTTACCTGCTACTATTGCCACCCACCACATTTGAAATTTAATTTGAGCACATTTCTCACCAACCAAAAGTGGGGCTCACCAATTCTAGAATTTTCCACCAAAATGATAAATTCGGATACTTCAACAATTTCTGAACCAGTCACCTCTTAAAATTCATAACAAATCATACGTTCATTTTTAACGGTACAAAATTTGTGGACATATACTCGACTTATATATGTATAACATATCCAAAAATCACAACGATCCAACGGTCGGATTAGAAATTATAGCTAACGCAATAGATCTTTAAGAACACTGATTTTATCTTTTAATACCTCCAATCCGACAAAATACTGATAAAACACCTCAACATTTATTCTTTCAATTATAACCACATAAATAAATCCATCATTTATATCCACATAAAATAAATATTTCCTTATCATATGAATCAATAATTAATTATTCGCAAATAATATTATAGAATCACAATTATGACAACCAGGCGGTTCCCAGGAAACAGGGGGCTTTCCGATAAGGATTTCTCCTTACTGGCGTGCAATTAGATGACCAAACCTCTCTTTGACAGAACATTCTAGACATTATCAATAATGCTATCTAATAATATTATTCAAATAATATGAATTATTGATCTGATAATGGAGATACTGTGCAGTGACAATTATTAAAAACAATAATATAAAATATCAACGCAGCAATTATTGAATCAATAAAATAAAATATTGAACAGTAAATACTGTGACAATTATTGAGTAGTGCCTTCTTACGTAAGGATCAATAATTCAACAATACTATGCAATACCGTGTGCTACTGTGCAACCACGCGTATTACTGTATTTTAACCACCGGGTATTCCAACAGTCTTAACGGTAACAACTACGCCGTTATTTATAACAATCCAAACTTTGTCATTTTCATCATCCGGCAGTTATCCGTTATGGGGCCCACAAATGGCTACGTCGTCGTACGAATATTCCCCGAAAGAAAGAATATTCCACGACCAAACGAATATTCCCCGACAATTGAATATTTTATAACCACTTGCTTATTTTGAAAAATTTTCACATTTCACCCATAACCAAAACATTATATCAAATTAACACCTTATTATTCACAATAATAAATAGAGAAAATTTGATTTTATTCATTAAAAAGTTGGGGTCTTACACTATATATTATGGGTGATATCCATAGGCCTCTTGATTGAGTAGGACTATGAAATGCATGGACATGCTCAAATAGTGATTTGTTTCATATAGTCTACTCATTGATCAAGAAAACTCAAATTAAATTATGAAGAGTATGACACATTCCATGACTCGAGTTTAATCTAGGATATTAAGGTCAAAAGGATTAAATTACATTGAAACATTGGTCACGAAAAAGGTTGCATCGAATCATCGATCTTATTATTACTTGGGTAGCAGTGATGCATTACTAGATGCCGCTCATTATTTATAATTTTATAATATGATTTTAAAATTATTGCCAACGTAATAATAACATATAGGGTCACACACATAGAACGTAATTTAAAAGGGAATTAATTTAAATTTTAAGGATTTAAATATATTAATATGATTAATAGTATTTAAATCATGAATTTAAATTAAAAGGATAATTTGTATATATGTATATTAATTAAGATATATATATATATATATATATATATATAAATTCGAATTTTATGAAATTAGGTTTTGATTAATACCTTTTAACTACTATATATATTATATATAGCAGCCACTTAAGAAAACAATCAAAACAGACAAACCCTAGCCGCTCTTAGAGAGAGATTAGAGAAAAGTTCAAAAATTCCTTTGGTGGCTAGTATCGCAGCTCTTTTTATTGCAGAATCGTTCGACGATTTGCGTGCGTTCGTGTGGATACCGTAGAGACGTAGTACCGTGAGGAATTGCATTGGAGATTCGAAGCATTTTATAAAATTCAATAATCGATATAATATCTAAACCACTGAATTAATTGTTTTTCGCATGGATCCTGTTTTTAGGGTTTTGAAAATTGCTTTAAAATTTTAATTTTTGTTGTGCGTTTCTGTGCCGAAACACAACAACAACAGTTATGATGTTCTATTAAGATACTTCTTAGCCCTATCACGTTCTTCCTCCATGACTCGAAACATTGTTCTGCGATCTAACACGAATGATAGCACCGTCTCGAACTGAATCGGATATCCCATGACCCGATCTTGAGCTCGATTAATTGTGGTATTAAATACTTTATCCATCTCTTACATCTTCATCCTCTTTGTTTGTGTGTCTCTTGCTGCTAATCTGGTTCGTTAAAAAGCTTCCTCATAAGCATCTTCAGCTCTTGCCCTCTTAGCAGCTTCTTCTCTCAGGTTGTTCTTCAGTTCAGCGGCCACTTCGATCAGTTGTTCTTTCTCTCCTTCAGTCTGTACTAGTTTCTCCTCGATATTTTTCAGTCGTTCTTCTCGATCCTGGATCTCACCGTCTTTTTGTGTCCTTGTAGTCTGTTGTTCAGCTATTATCTCCTGCAACTCCTCAACTGTATCCTGAAGTTCCACGTTACGGTCATGCACCTCATCGTATATACGGCCAGTAATCAAGTTAAGTGGAATCCTTTCCTCCTCATCCTCTTCATCCGACTGTGGCAGCTCTACGGGATCTTCCTCATCTATTTCTACATCATCATCTTCATCTTCAACTACTATGACCAACGGGGCTGACTCCCATGGCAGTAGTTATTCCCAAACTACCTGAATGTCGTGAGGCTCCTCCTCTATAGGCATTTGAGGTCCCTCCTCCCTAGCCTGACTGGATTCACCGACATTAGTCATCCTGGCAACAAAGTTTTAAAATTTTAATTATTAATCATTTCTACTCGACACTCACGAGTACATAAACTATAAACACATAAGCACATAAGTGTTTTATTACTTTTTCATTAAAACTCGATAAGAGTTATCTCCACTATCTTTTCAAAGGTTACTTCCTAAGGCTTTCCCCCCACCTAAGGTTCATAACCTAAAGCTTTGATACCAACTTGTGACACCACCAAATCCTGGTACTTCATTTCCTCAAGATTCGGTGTTCACTTAATCAAAACATTCATTTCTAACTACCCAATTATAATAAAATTGAATAATAAAAACATGCCCATACATGATTAAACTTAAATAAAAATTTCACAGGTTATCTAACCTTTTATCATCATTTAAATGCGGAAAACATTACATAACTTCTTTAAAATAAAGTCTAAGATCAACACAATAAAAGTCTAACATCTGAATCAAAGTAAAATTTACAAGTCTTCATCACTTGTACATTTTTCCCTTTCTTTTGCTAGTCGAAGGTTCACCTACCTTTTCTTCTTTGGCTGCAATGAGTTTATAAATATGCAAGAGTGAGCAAAACAATTGCTTACTGGATATAATATGGAATCAACATGAGTATAACAATAATAACTGTTGAAATAGGCTCATCAAAAGTGAATAGTACTCTATCAATAATAATCAGAAATTGAAATCCCAAAATATGGAAAATATACATCACTGAGGGTCGTAAGACCGTGAATTACGTCCACAGTTGCAAGTAATCTTTCAAATCCAACTTTAACAGTCATAAGACTATAAAGACCTCGTACTTAGGGGGATCAGCCCTTCGTACAATGTATTATGCACAAACATTTTAATGCTATACGTAAATTAACCCCTAATCATAACAATAGGGTTGTTCATCTCAGTATTTAGAGTACAAGTTCGCACCAAAGGAAGTTTGGTTTGGATAAGCTTTCAAGGTAATTTGGAATTGAACGAACATCAACTAAGGAGTAGTTGAATAAAATCAATAACACTATACTATATAATAATCGTGATTGAATCAATCATAGTAAACTAAAGTCATATTTTAGGAATAATCTAATAGCATACAATTTGAATAACTATAGCACACCTTGCTTGAACAATACTAAGCCAAGGTTAATTAGAATTGAATACTAAGCATGCATAGCAGTTTGAAAGATAGAAATGTTCGACATTAGTATGTATATAATTGTGCATGCTAAACAACAAGTTAAATACAAGAATAACTTGATCCAGAATAACTTACATCATTACATTGTAATCGAACCGAAAACATCAATTGAATTAACAAGATAATAGATTAGAAAACTTGCCTTGTTCGTAGATTAAATCAAACAATTCGAATCACAATATCCTATATACATATGTCATCATGACATAATTAGTCATTATCACATAACTAATACATTCTTCATGTAGGTTATATTATTTAATCACATAATCAAGTTATAACACAAGTTAATCTTTAATAACATAATTATTCATAGTATAGAAATATTACAATCAATATTTTACAGTCCTACTATCATCATATAATGTTTCTTAAAATTTCATGTACAAAAAGTACACTGTCAGACCATTCTGCTGACTCACGCCGCAGCGCCACAGTTTACACTGTGGGTCGCACTACGGCGTAGGGATGGCGCTGCGGCGTAGTAAATACACTAAGCGTGACGATGACGCTGCGGTGCCACTAATGTACTGCTGGGCTGTGCCGCGGCGCAAAACTGAAGTTTCAACTGACAGCTTCGGCAACAGTACAAGAAAAAGCCATTTTGGCCTACAAGCTCGTTTCTAACAGACTAATTCACATGCAATTCATACAAAAACTTCATGTAAACATAATTTAAGAACTCCTAACATCTTTCTACCCATACAACAACATAAACATCCAATTTCACTATTTTTGATAAAAACTCACTTTTTGATATTTCAATGAAAATCAACACTGTAAATTTTGTTTTTCAACCAAAACAATTAATTCAAAGCATTTTTATCAATAATTTTACATACTCTATCAAATTAGATGATCAATTTATCAACTAAACAGCTAATTCACCCTCAATTTCTATTTTAAATTAACCCATACTCATTCACAAAAACTCTCTGTAAAAAGGTTTTCTTTACAAACTACATACATAACAACAATACATTGACTATAACTTATGAAAATTGTTTTAACATCACTAGCATGTCATATAAAGCAACATAACAAAAAAAATTCATGCTTACACAAGGATTCAACAGAAAATTTGGGAAGAGAAAAACTAAACTTTTAAAACTAAAAAAAATATAATAATACCTTGAAGAAGATGATGATGGCTATTCCTTTCTATTCTCAAGCTTCTTCTTCTCCAATCTCTAGCCGTTCTTCCTCTCTTCTTTTCTTCTTCTCTTCTTCTTCCTCTGAGTTTTTCTTTTCTTCTCTCTAACCTCTCTCCTCCATTCTTACGTTTTATGATATAACGTATAAGATATAATATATATATATATATATATATATATTAAATATATAATATAACTCTAACTTAACTGACATCAGTTATTTTTTTATTTAAAATCAAAAGTCATAAGGCTTGTTTGGCTAACCACTAAAAAGATAATCAATTAACCCTTATGCCTTGTTTGGTAAAACACAATTAGATTAAAGAACTTTAATAGGCATTAGGCCTTGTTTGGCAAAACTGAATTAACTCCTTTAATTTATTTTAGTAACTCCTTTATAGTAAGGTTATTTGTTACACTCATTAAATTAAATAATCATTTTAATCAATTAAAATATTAATTTATTAAATTACTTTAACACATAATTCAATATCACATAAATTATAATTTTATTCAACTAACTAACAATTTATTTTAATCACAAATTCCAATTAAAATACTATAAATCATTTAATCATTATAAGCTCTCTAGCTTACTTATTAAATTAAATTAGTAAATAATCTCATAGCAATTAATTTTCTTAGCTCCTTAATTATTTATTCAACAAATAATTAACTAAACCACATCAACTCAAATTGCCATTAAATACTTATATAATTTAATAAATATTTAATATTTAATTATTTATTCAACAAATAATTAACTAAACCACATCAACTCAAATTGAACAATTATTTATTCAACAATAAACATATTCATTAATTACTTATATAAATCAATAATTATTTAATATTAAAATTTAAAATTCTGGAATGTTACATCATTCCCTCCTTACAAGGATTCTGTCCTCAGAATCACAGCTCAAACAAATCATTCGTTACAGCTAAGGTTAGGGTATTATGGACAAAAGCACGTCCCACCTCCTTTGTAACCTCTTTACTATTCACTTACTTAACAACTAAGTAAACTTGGCCATTACACTAATTCCTTGCCCACCACACAAAGTTCTTGGTCACCAAGCTAGTTCACCCATGGGTTTCCCCATGGATCAAGCTTTACCCATTGGATCATTAATTGGGCTTAGGTCCACTTAGATTAACTTATTCCTTTGGGATTGCATTACTTTACTTTGGGCTTAACATTACTAAATCTTGGGCTTGCACCTTACTTCTTATTGAACTATACAATTGCTACACAATCCTACTAGTCCATTCCATTTAACTAAAAACCTTATACCATATATTATACGTATAATTCTCGTAGTCTAACTTGTATACTAATTCATAATATAAGGAATACCATCATTCTTACATACTCGTATAATACTTCGTATCATACGGTCATTACATTAAATTATTAACGCTTGATTTTCCTAACGTTCTCAAATTAAGTCCGCATGTGAAATATTACGTTTTCCATACTTGAATTATTATTACATAATCCATCTCACCTTGTTATTATAACGTTACGTATTTCTCGAAAGTTCAAAAATAATTCCCGAGCAGAAAACGATGAATAGTGTTCTTCGTAAAATTTCTTGGAAAGCTTTTATTTTCGTCTTGGAAATTCAAACACTTTAATTCCTTCACGTAGTTAAAATACTACGATGTTCCTACGTTTCTAGGTTATAAAACGATATACATCTTATTAACACGTAATAATAACAAATAATATTATTTTATTCATTATTTAATTCCTTCAAGTAGTTTACAAAGGATCCGAATTTCTCAGTCGTTACATTCTTCCCCCCTTATAAAGATTATGTCCCCAGAATCTCACCTCACATTACTCAAACAAATGAGGGTAATCCTTCTTTATCTTTTCTTCCAATTCTCATATTGCTTCTTCGACATCGTGGTTCTTCCATAACACCTTTACCGATGATATAACCTTGTTTCCCAGAACTTGTTCTTTCCTATCGATGATTTGAATCGGCATCTCTTCTTATGTTAAGTCCTTCTCAATTGGAATAGGCTCAAATTCTATTACATGTTTATAGTCCGGTTTGTAAGGACGTAACACAGATATATGAAATAGGTTATGTATTCGTTCTAAGTCTGGAGGTAACGCTACCATATAAGCTACCGCACCTACCCGTCTTAACACTTCAAAAGGTCATATAAACCTTGGGCTTTGTTTCTGTTAGGTTTGTAATATTCTTGAACGCAATCAAATTGCACAAAGTAAACGGAAACGTGTAAAAATTAGAGTTTAAAATTTTACAAATCATATACCCGGATCATCCTTTATGCACAATTATTAATTAAACGAAAAGATATGAAGAACAAGAATCATACCCTTGAAGATTCGAGCTTCCTCAGGTACAAGTTCACTTCCAATCCTTTTCGCGTTCAACTTGAATCCACCGGGTTTAGTTCCTTCCTTTGATCAACGTTAGCCATCCAAGTGTTTGGCCTATAAAGGTAATCCACCAAGGAAGAAGAAAGATTCAAGAATATGGGTGTTTGGCTAAACCCTAGTTTTCTATCTCTATAGAAAAAGAACGTACTCTCCAACTATTAGAATTACGTATATTTTGATATCTGATATAATACTCTTCTTATAAAGATATCAGGTAACCTTATTTTATTAAAATAAGGTATTATTTATTTAATTAAACTCTTTTAATTAAATGGGCTCCCTAATCTTATTAGGGATAATTAATTAAACTCCTTTAACTAATTTTCCCTCCTAATCCTATTAAGAATAAATGAGAGTACTTATATTAAATTAATTTTTAAATTCTTTTAGAAATTAAAATAATAATAATTGTAATAATATTAATAAGACTCCTCTTATTAATTTATATTTAATATTTTTAAAATATTAAATAATAAATATCAAGCTATTTAATTTATTCTATCGCCATAGATTAAATTAAATATACTTAACATATTATTAAGATTATGCCATTAACTTCTTAAATAATTATTCTTTCTTTTATGGTGTGACCATTTAGATTCTCCATATTAAACCGGTTGTGAATATATCAATTAGAACAATTCTAATCTTATTTAAATAAATAAATTAAATGATTAATTTATTTAAATAAATAATATTTATTCTACAATAGGGATAAGCCTCCCTAACGATCAACGACTTTCCAGATAATATAGATTTCAACATTAATCATAAAAGAACCTTTGAGTAAATAGTTACCGTACAATTCAATCCTTCCACCATACAATGTCCCAATTAAATATAAGACATGGAATTACTATCAAGTCTTATTTTATTTAATTATATGTATTTCGATCCTTAAATACACAACTCCAAATAATGCAAATTAGAAACTCCTTTCTAATTTCAATCTGCCTTGGCCAATGACTACTGGGTTGTCATTTATAGAATCACATAGGACATTTCTCTTCTTTTACTAGAAGCGGTAGATTCTTTATTGATCATACATTATCTCCATGTACAACTTATTATATCCAAGCATACCCTTTGATATACCCTAAGGGTCTTAAGGAATAACTCAAAGTATAACTCATCATACACAAGATACAATGATGATCTCAAGTCCAAGGATCACTTGTACTACTATCACTACAGGAGTTCCTATTGACAGGAAAGTAAAACTCCATTAGGTATTCCTTAACGAGCCACGTTCAGTGAACTTATTCTTTAATAATCAACAACATACTTGCTTTAGTGTCTCCACACAAATGATCATGAGATCAATCATCCTCATCCAATGAGCAAGCAAAGTATGTACCAATCTATCCGGATTCACTAATTCCCAAATTAGTAATCCAATGATTGGGAACTATTTTAGTTTTAAGCTTTCTAAGAATTTAGATCTCATTAGAATGATCATCATCATTATTCTAAAAGCATTGCTTTGAACTGTGGGTTTATCATATATTATAAAGCAGCATCATGTAGATAATTACAAGCCTTTAATAAATTAATACTTTTTGTGAATACCCCAAAAATAGGTCCATTCCATTCAACCCATTCTGAGTCGCCAAATATATGGTACATAAAATAACTACAACTTTATTACAACAATTGTCGTGAAAAATACAACAACACATATGCTGTTAGTTTGGATACAAATATATACCAGCTGTGACTCTCATCCCAACCTTGGATAGCACGTCACAATGGCACCTTACATAAAGGTATAGTCAAAAACTGTTTTAGAAATTAGAATCTTTGGGAAGTGCTCAAGAAAACTTTCGTACATGTGAGGCCATGCGTCTAGGTTATGATAGATATCATATGACCACAGAATTATCCTTGGTTGACCCAATAGACCCCAAAAAAATGAGAAGATTACTATCATATTCTTCCCAATGGTGAGCCTTCTCTTGACATGTCATTATCTCCACTGTCTCTAAATGAGAATTATACTTCCAACAAACACCAATATTATATAGGTAGTGCTCGTAAATATACTCAGCAAGTGGATGAGCACAACCCTGTCTTATGATGACACGAGGTTGTATGTCATTAGACATCTTGTATGATAGTGGCAAAACACCCTTCCAACGTTGGGTTCACCTCACCCTAGTCGATTCACCAAATATAACTACTAAATGATGACCACCGTTCTATTCCCCTGTTACTCCCACTCGACCCAGCTACACTCTTATTACCTGAAAGGAATTGTGAAGCAAAAGGGTGAGCACAACTAGCTCAGTAGAGAATATCATGACTAAAGATAATTAAATTATCAATAGCCTTCATCAATAATAAATCAGAGATTTAGAACATATGGTAGATGATAAAAAATTTCAACCATAGTTGCAGCGGAACGAGCAATACATTAGAAGGGTCAAATAGACTATGAACATCAATCAACAATTATGGTCCACAATCATATGAATAACTCATAATCATAATTGTAGTTCTAATTCCTCTTCTCATCCAGGACGAAGATAATTTTCATCACATATCTTTACCTAAAACATCAAAGATCATGGTTACACCAAATCACATTTCCTATTCATAATCATACTAATAACTTCATCTTTGCACTACGGCCAAAGCTATTCATCAACAAGTCATCTTTGCACTATGGGCCAAAGATATTCATCAACAATTCATATTTGTACTACAGGCCAAAGATATTCCTCAAAAGTTTATATTTGCACTACAGGCCAAATATATTATTATCTCAAAGAAATATATAATCATTTCAGAATTTATATAAACAATAATTATAACCATGTTAATCATTTCACCTTTGCACTTAAGCTAAAGATCTTCAATTGTAAATTCAATGGTCATGATCATACCAGTCAACAATTCAATTTTGCACTACTGGCCAAAGAGAACCCATAGTCATGATCATACCAAAAATCTACCTATCTTTATACTCAAGTCAAAGAGAAATATCATCATTAGGGTTATAAAAATGTTATATATGATAATTAAAATAATGTGATCAACATGCAGTTTTAATCTCAAGAGAAATATTCATAAATCAACTATAATTTGGTTAGAAAAAGAAACCAATTTTGTCAAGAATAGTAACTCATGAATAGTAACCAATGAATAGTAACTTCGTGAATAGTAACTTATGCATAGTAACTCGTGAATAGTAACTCATGAATAGTAACTCGTGAATAGTAACTCGTGAATAGTAAACCCGACACAAAAAGGTAGAAATTCCAGAATAAAATCCATACCAATATTTCGGTATAATGATATTGAAATAACATTTCTTAAACTTATAAAAAATTTATTTTAATAATAATACATTTAATCATTCTAAAATTCCAAACTCATAAGATTTCATCACCAATAACCAAAACCCTCATCAAAAATCTGCATATAACTCATGTATGATTCTCAAGCCATAAAATCATATTTTCCAATTTTCTTACCTCACATAACATATTTAATTCATTTACTCATAACTAGTCCATTTTCATTAAAAATACCAAATTGGTTCCAAAAATATTTCTTTTCTGGGATTTAGCATAATATAGTCTCATATTGAACATATATTTTTCTCAGAATTTTTAAAATTCATTTACTATTTTTATATGGTCAAAACCGTCGAATATTTAGACATTCATCATAAATTGTACTTTTATCCAAAAATTTTGAAATTCACAGAGTATATTGATATTATATAGATATACTTCCAATAAAAATTTCATCAATTTTGGAGTTAACCACAAGGAGTTATAAGCGATTACTTTTAAAATAGTTTTTTCTCATAAAATTCATAACTCTTAATCTATACATCCAAAAATCACCATTTATGGACACAATCAATAAAACTCATCAAAATATCATTTTAAAATTTTCTAGAATTTTTTGAAGGTCGAAAGAGTTACGAAACATGAAAAACATAACAACCCTTAAAATCTCTTACCTCAAAAGAGCAGTACTTCCGACTGTAATATCGGATGAAAAGCCGAAAGAAACTTGCACTGAAAAGTAACTCTCACAGTATCTAAATACTCACACAAATATGCTTGATAATCTAGAGAGAAAGAAAACTTGTTTCTGGTGTGATTTTCAATTCTAACATTAGCACCTATTTATAGAAAAATGCTAGAACGCCATAGGAGACTAAATTAATTAAATATATTATTTTATTTATTCTTTTCTATGCATGCCCACATGTTTGATCAGCCACCAGCCATCTTTGAACAAAGGTAGCAGACCACATGTGTTAAAACACAAGTGGGTCTCACCCATAAATTAATAAAAATCATTTTATTTTTCGAAACTTCAATAATTCATTGAAAATAGACCGTTTATCAGGAAAAATACAAATTTTATGTCCATTCTGCCTGAAATCGAATTCTCTACAACTTTGTAGCTTTGAGTTTTTCCAAATTCCAAACCAAAAATATCCAAAATCCACAAACGAATGATTTTTAATACCTCCACACCGACAAAATACTGATAAAACACCTCAGCATTAATTCCTTCATTTTTATCCATATAAAAATAAATATATCCATCATTTATATCCACATAAAATAAATATTTTCTTATCATAAAAATTAATAATTAATTATTCACAAATAATATTTCAGAGTCACAATAATGAAAACCAGGGCGTTTCCAGGAAAGAGGGGGCTTTCCGATAAAGATTTCTCTTTACTAGTGCGCAATTAGGTAACCAAACCTCTTCTTGACAGAAATTTTTAGACATTGCCAATAATGCTATCTAATAATATTATTCCAAATAATATGATTTATTGATTTGATAATGGAGATGATGTGCAGTGATAATTATTGAACAACAATAATATAAAATATCAACGTAGCAATTATTGAATCAATAAAATAAAATATTGAACAGTAATTACTGTAACCATTATTGAGTAGTGTCTTCTTACGTAAGAATCAATAATTTCAAAAATATTGTACAATACCGTGTGCTACTGTGCAATAACGTGTATTACTGTATTTTAACCACCGGGTATTCCAACAGTGTTAACGGTAACAAATACGCCGTTATTTATAAAAACTCAAATTTGTCGTTTTCTTCATCCGACAGTTATTCTGTTATGGGGCCCACAAATGGCTGTGCCGTCGTACGAATATTCTCCGGCAAAAAAGAATATTCAACGACCAAACGAATATTCCCCGACAATTGAATATTTTATAACCACTTGCGTATTTTGAAAAATTCATATCTCACCCTTAACTTTAAATTTTTATCAATTTAACCATTTACTGAATAGTTATTATAAGAAAAATTGAATATTTTTATTTCATAAAATTCGGGGTCTTACAATCTCCTCTCCTTATGAAATTTCGTCCCCGAAATTTACATACCTGGTATTTCGAAAAATTGAGAATACCTTGCTTTTATTTTAGATTTTATTTCCCGGGTCATCGTGATTTCTCCGTTGCTCATCTCCCATGATAACTTCATTTGGGTTCCTCATTTAGTGGGAAGTCATGACAACCGCCATCCCTCGAACTAACCGATTTTGACTTGTCTGGGGCAGTATTTGGCGTCATCACTACCGTTGGAATATATTTTTCTATAGGACATATTCCTCCCTCAACTGCATCGTCGTATTCATGATTCATGATCTGAATCATCAATCTTCAATCCATATCGAATTCCGGTTGACCGCTATGTATAAGGTAATTCAAAACTCGATGTTGGGTTCTCCCAATTGCTTTCTAAAAAGAGAAATTCATATCATCTAATTTAGCCTTCTCAGATCGGACATCTCTTTCCACAATATCCACGTGTCGTGCGGCTTTTGCCTATGCATCACTTATTCTCACTCGTTCAGTTTTTTCTTCTTTCAGCTCAGATTCCATCTTTATCATCTTATACTCTGCCAAAGAATGCTTATGTTCAAGCATCACATATCGGGTAACACAAGCTTGAATTATTGCATCATTTTGCTCCACGACCACCTGTCATTCTTCAGCCTGCTCTTCTAACTCATGAATACGATTTTGCAATTCTACATTTTGATCATATAATATCTCTAATAAATTCTCCTCGGGTACCTCTTCTTCCACTTCTTCCTCACTCTCAGCTGTTACCTCTGCGACCATCTCGGGTGCAACTATCAATTTTTCACTCACCACATGGATTTCTCTAATTCCTTCTTTGCCTGATATCACATTATCCTAGTTGGTGATTAGAGGTATCCCCACGGTCTCATTCACTCCATTGTTAACATTCTCAGCAGCCATTCTCAAATACTGCCATAAAACAAGGGTTAATTTTAAAAATTTAATATATCACATAATATCCCGATATTATGATTAACCAACAAATAAGCCTAGGTAGGACACACTAGCGAAGGATTTACTCATCTCTCCCCTCCTAGTTATATTCCCCGATCTCCGCCAAAGACCATATCCCTAAGCATTGATACTAAATGTGAATACCCCCAAAATAGGTCCATTCCATCCAACCCATTCTGAGTCACCAAATACGTGGTACAGAAAATAACTACAACTTTATTACAACAATTGTCGTGAAAAATACAACAACACATATGATGTGAGTTTGGATACAAATATATACCAACTTTGACTCTCATCCCAACCTTGGATAACACGTCACAATGGCACCTTACATAAAGGTATAGTCAAAAACTGTTTTAGAAATTAGAATCTTTGGGAAGTGCTCAAGGAAACCTTTGTACATGTGAGGCCATGCGTCTAGGTTATGATAGATATCATATGGCCACAGAATTATCCTTGGTTGACCCAATAAACTCCAAAGACAAACGAGAAGATTATTATCATATTCTTCCCAATGGTGAGTCTTCTCTTGACATATCATTATCTCCACTGTCTCTAAATGAGAATTATACTTCAAACAAACACCAAGATTATATAGGTAGTGCTCGTAAATATATTCAGCAAGTGGATAAGCACAACCCTGTCTTATGATGACACGAGGTTGTATGTCATTAGACATCTTATATGATAGTGGCAAAACACCCTTCCAACGTTGGGTTCACCTCACCCTAGTTAATTCACCAAATATAACTACTAAATGATGACCACCGTTCTATTCCCCTGTTACCCCCGCTCGACCCAGCTACATTCTTATTACCTGAAAGGAATTGTGACGCAAAAGGGTGAGCATAACTAGCTCAGTAAAAAATATCATGACTAAAGATAATTAAATTATCAATAGCCTTCATCAATAATAAATTCGAGATTTAGAACATATGGTAGATGATAAAAATTTCAACCATAGTTGCAGCGAAACGAGCAATCCATTAGAAGGGTCAAATAGACTATGAAGTCTATTATCTTCTCCATGTTAAAAATCCACCAACAATGTTTTATCCCTGTAACATCAATCAACAATTCTGGTCCACAATCATATGAATAACTCATAATCATAATTGTAGTTCTAATTCCTCTTCTCATCCAGGACGAAGATAATTTCCATCACCTATCTTTACCTGAAACATCAAAGATCATGGTTACACCAAATCACATTTTCTGTTCATAATTATACTAATAACTTCATCTTTGCACTACGGCCAAAGATATTCATTTGTATCACTAGTTCGCCATGTTCATCTCAACACCTGTTTATCTTTGCACTACTGGCCAAAGATATTCATCAACAAGTCATCTTTGCACTACGGGCCAAAGATATTCATTAACAATTCATCTTTGCACTACAGGCCAAAGATATTCCTCAAAAGTTCATATTTGCACTACAGACCAAATATATTATTATCTCAAAGAAATATATAATTATTTCAGAATTTATATAAACAATAATTATAATCATGTTGATCATTTCACCTTTGCACTTAAGCTAAAGATATTCAATTATAAATTCAATGGTCACGATCATGCCAGTCAACAATTCAACTTTGCACTACTGGCCAAAGAGAACCCATAGTCACGATTATACCAAAAATCTACCCATCTTTACACTCAAGTCAAAGAGAAATATCATCATTGGGGTTATAAAAATGTTATATATGATAATAAAAATAATATGATCAACATACAGTTTTAATCTCAAGAGTAATATTCATAAATCAACTATAATTTGGTTAGAAAAAGAAACCAAATTTGTCGTGAATAGTAACTCGTGAATAGTAACTTCATGAATAGTAACTCGTGAATAGTAAACTTGACACAAAAAGGTAGAAATTCCACAATAAAATCCATACCAATATTTCGGTATAATGATATTGAAATAAAATTTTTTAAACTTATAAAAAATTCATTTTAATTGTTTACACTTTACTAAATAATACATTTAATCATTCTAAAATGTCAAACTCATAAGATTTCATCATCAATAACCAAAACCCTCATCAAAAATCTGCATATAACTCATGTATGATTCTCAAGCCATAAAATCATATTTTCCAATTTCTTACTTCACATAACATATTTAATTCATTTACTCATAACTACTCTATTTTCATGAAAAATACCAAATCAGTTCCAAAAATATTTCTTTTCTGGGATTTAGCATAATATAGTCTCATATTAAACATATATTTTTCTCAAAATTTTTAAAATTCATTTACTATTTTTCATATAACCAAAAACGCCGAATATTTAGACATTAATCATAAATTATACTTTTATCCAAAAACTTTGAAATTCACATAGTATACTAATATTATATAGATATACTTCCAATAAAAATTTCATCAATTTTGGAGTTAACCACAAGGAGTTATAAGCAGTTACTTTTAAAATAGTCTTTTCTCATAAAATTCATAACTCTTAATCTATACATCCAAAAATCACCATTTATGGACACAATCAATAAAACTCATCAAAATATCATTTTAAATTTTTCCAGAATTTTTGGAAGGACGGAAGAGTTACGAAACATGAAAAACATAACAACCCTTAAAATTCCTTACCTCAAAAGAGCAGTACTTCCGACTGGAATATCGAATGAAAAGCCGAAAGAAACTTGCACTGAAAAGTAACTCTCAAAGTATCTAAATACTCACACAAATATGCTTGATAATCTAGAGAGAAAGAAAACTTGTTTCTGGTGTGATTTTCAATTCTAACATAAGCACCTATTTATAGAAAAATGCTAGAACGTCATAGGAGACTAAAATAATAAAATATATTATTTTATTTTATCTTTTCTACGCATGCACACATGTTTGATCAGCCACCAGCCATCTTTGGACAAAGCTAGCAGCCAACATGTGTTAAAACACAAGTGGGTCCCATCCATAAATTAATAAAAATCATTTTATTTTCCGAAATTTCAATAATTCATAGAAAATAGACCGTTTATCAGAAAAATACAAATTTTATGTCCATTCTGCCTAAAATTGAATTCTCTACAACTTTGTAGCTTTGAGTTTTTCCAAATTCCAAACCCAAAATATTCGAAATCCACAAACTGATAATTTTTAATACCTCCACACCGAAAAAATATTGATAAAACACCTCAGCATTAATTCCTTCATTTTTATCCACATAAAAATAAATATATTCATCATTTATATCCACATAAAATAAATATTTTCTTATCATATAAATCAATAATTAATTATTCACAAATAATATTTCAGAGTCACAATAATGACAACCAGACCGTTTTCAGGAAAGAGGGGGCTTTCCGATAAAGATTTCTCTTTACTAGTGTGCAATTAGGTAACCAAACCTCTTCTTGACAGAACTTTCTAGACATTGCCAATAATGCTATCTAATAATATTATTCCAAATAATATGAATTATTGATTTGATAATGGAGATGATGTACAGTGACAATTATTGAACAACAATAATATAAAATATCAACGTAGCAATTATTGAATCAATAAAATAAAATATTGAACAGTAATTATTGTAACCATTATTGAGTAGTGTCTTCTTACGTAAGAATCAATAATTTCAAAAACACTGTGCAATACCGTGTGCTACTGTGTAATAACGCGTATTACTGTATTTTAACCACCGGGTATTCCAACAGTGTTAACGGTAACAACTACGTCGTTATTTATAAAAACTCAAATTTGTCGTTTTCTTCATCCGGCAGTTATTCTGTTATGGGACCCACAAATGGCTACGCTGTCGTACGAATATTCTCCGACAAAAAGAATATTCCGCAACCAAACGAATATTCCCCGACAATTGAATATTTTATATCCACTTACGTATTTTGAAAAATTCATATCTCACCCTTAACTTTAAACTTTTATCAATTTAACCATTAACTGAATAGTTATTATAAGAAAAATTGAATACTTTTATTTCATAAAATCTGGGGTCTTACACTTTTTATTAATAAATGAATAAGATTGTTATAAAGTATATGCTTTATCATCAAACATGATTAGCTTGTATGCATATTACTTTCAATCTCCCACTTGCACTAAAGCCAATCACCATGGTATCTCATATTCTTCTTCTCTAGGTGACGATTATCCTGCTAATGGATAAGCTTTAGTTAATGGATATGTAATGTTGTTCTTGAGAGTCCACTATCTTTATAGTAATTTCCCATCTTTCAATGATTCCTATAATCAAATGAAAGTGTCACAACACATGTTTAGATCCAAGATGAGACTTAAGAACTATTCCTAGTTCTGTAATGAACTTTTATCCAAACAATCAACTTGCATCTTTATTTACAGCTATATATTTTGTATTTATCACTAAACCAACAACTTTTTGCTGTTTGGAACCTTTCCAATTCACTGCACCACTGTTCAAGGTAATGCTTTACCTTAAAGTGGATTTTCTATCGTCTTGGTCTGTCTGAAAAACTTGAGTCTGTTAAGCCCTCTAGTTTTAATTTAGACCCACTATGAATATGATCACATCCTTAATATCCGTTAAGTACTTTAAGATATTTTTCACTGACTCACAGTGAACTTCTCCAGAATATGACTAATCAACATCAGGTCTCGTATATTTCATTGTATACATGATAGTTACTCATGCGATATCTCTTTTAGGAGTCTATGTGGACTATTAAGAGAGATACACTACAGTGCTCATCAACATGAGACATCCCATGGAGTTTGCTATGCTAAACGACTTTAGCATCAAATGAATATACGTTCCTTGGGTTAAGCTAAGCATCCTTTTAAATCTATCTATATAGATTTGTATCCCCAATTAAGATACTCTTCCCAAATCATTCATGGAAAAATGTTTAGATAACTTTATCTTTACTGAGTGTAGCATTGGTATGTTATTCCTTATTCGTAGTATATCAATATATAATACTAGGAATGGCACGACGCTCCCACTGACCCTTTTGTACACACTAGGTTCGTTCTTGTTTCTGATAAAATCAAACCTTTTTTATTGTCTAATCAAAACGAATGTTCCATTTTGAGAAGCTTGCTTCAATCCATTTCTCTGAGTGTCTACAACTCTTACCTCATCGTATGTAACTGGATCATCATCTTCTATGATACATACCTCATCATCGTCATCCATGATGAATCCATACCTCCCAGGTATCTTCAGTACTATTCCTGACTTACGATTCAGTTGTGGTACAATAGGTCTATCTACATGTTCCTCTTATTTGACTTATAGTGATTTGTGGTTCTTGAACTCTTCAAGATCTATTATCCTCCCACTAGCCCCTTCAATGATAAACATCTTTACCTTAGAAGTTAGCATGTTTCGTAACAAACACCTTTTGTTAAGGAGGATTATAGAACATATACCCTAAACTTACTTTAGGATGTCCCACAAATCTTTACTTATCAAATCTTATCCCAAGCTTATCTTTTGAAACCTTTTCACATAAGTTGGACAACCCCTTATCATAACATACATAAGATTAGGAATCCTCTGTGTCCATAACTTTTATGGAGTCTTGGGGCCAGATTTTGAGGTTACCTTTTCGTAGATATGCAACCATTTCTAGGACATTATCCTAGAAGGATACTGGAATGTCGGTAAAATTATTATAGACTGCACCATGTCCAACAAGGTATGATTTTTCCTTTCAAATACATTAATCAATTATTGTGTATCAGAAGGCGTGCATTATGAGAAAAACTATTTGAGATGATCTAGAAACTTATTACACAAGTATTCCTTCCTTGATCCGATCAAAGAATCCTAATACTTTCCCAATTTATTTCACTTCTGAATTCTTTGAACCTTTCAAATAATTCACACTGATATTTCATTAAATACAAACATTCAACTCTTTGAATGATCATCTCCTTTTCTTATACTAATTTGTTCAAGTTGCAAAATATATTCACGTAAGCCAAGTACACAAAATACATTAAGTAATATTTCAGTTCTATACAAAACATTGTTATTATAAATAGAACAAAAATTGTTCTTAAATATAAAACCAAAGATTTCATTGTCCAACAATCAAACAGAAATAATGTTTCCAACGAGAACTGGAATAAGATAACAACTTATTGACTTAATAGATTTGCTCGTAGGCAGTGCTGCACTATAAGTTCCTATGGCTGATGCAGCAACCTTTGCTTCATTTCCCACACATAGGATTACATATCCTTTGTTTAGCTTTCTACTTCTGCTTGGTCCCTTCATAAATCTATATTTATGATGACCAAAGTCGGTATCCAATACCCAAGTAGAACCTTGACATAAAGAAAAATTTATTTTAAATCATGAACAAATTTGTATTTGTAACCGAAACTTCACTAAGCCTCTTCTGGTTAGCCTCTGCAAAATGCTTCTTGCAGTTTCTTTCCAGTGTCCAGGCTTATTGCAGTGGAAGCAAACTCATTTTTTATTCGTATCAGTTTAATTCTTATTATCCTTTGTTTTTGCCTTTCTATTTACCTTCTTTGAATCGTTTTTCTTTTCAGAAGATCCTTTGGCCCCTACCAGTAAGACTTGGTCTTTCGTGGTTGAAAAGTGACTCTCAACATTTTTCAACATGTTAAGTAAATCAGTGAGACTGATATCTAGCTTGTTCATATGAAAAATTCACAACAATTGTGAAAGGAGTCTGGGAGTGAGTGCAAGATCAAATCTTGGCTCAACTCTCCATCCATGACAAAACTCGTTATCCTAATTGATCAATCAAATTGATTATGTTAAGGACTTTTATATGTACTGTAGTGTCTTTGTCATTCTAGATCGGAAGAACTTCTTAGATATCTGATATCTATTAGTCCTACTTTCCTCACCATCAACTACTTGACGTGCAGGAGTATAGTAAGAGCAACCATAGTTTCATCCTTACGTTGAAGCTCGTTACTCATGGATGCGAGCATGATGCATTGAGCCAACTGTGCATCATCTTGCCACTTTCTAAAAGTAAAAATCTCTTTCTCAGAGGCATTGTCTGCAACCATTGCAGGGATAGGCATATTAAGGACATAAGATAGCTTTTCAGCCGTGAGAACTTTTCTCAATTTCTTTAACCAATCCGTTTAATACGGTCCGGTTAAATAACATCTAATATGCTTCATAGTGATAGTAATTTAGACATTATAAAATTCTATAAATAAATTTGTAATTAACAACATTTTAGCATACATTCTTTTATAAATTACCAAAATAAAATAGGTCTTGTTTTAAATTGATATCTCCCACTATTTTCTTCAAACTATATTACCCTCACTTATATAGTTCGGCAAAATCTAATTAAAGATTTGCTAGTGAGAATAAGAATCTCATTTCAAATGTATATAGCCTTGTGCTGACACAACAAACTATATATAAATAAATAGGTAAACAACTCTTGTCAATTACATCAACTATGCAACTCCTTGTATTTTGCCTCTTAGATTATTTTGATCAAGTGGTGGCACATCCGAATCAAAAATATCCAAGTTAAGTCCAACCTAGCACTCCATATATTCAAAAAAGAAAAATATTATCCTTGTGGTGACACAACAAAACAATATTGTTCAATTTTCTTTATAAGCATCGAATGTGATAAAATTAGCATCTCAAAGAATTAAGATAAGCCTTGTGGTGACACAACAAACTTATAATAATTAATTGATACTCTATTATTTTTTATCATGCTAGAAGGCGACGTTCGATATTCCAAATATCTTTGAACGCTTAGGACTTAATTTAAAAAATTTGAGAGATTTGTTATTAATTTGTCTCATCTTATTTAGCACGCATTCACATATATATATAAAATACGTGTCATATTAATTAACATGCGAAACATGTTTGCATAATATAATATATATATATATATATATATATATATATATATATATATATATATATATATAGTATAAGCATGCACATATAGAATACTATATTCTACCCGGATTGATTATGGACTTTTATTCTAGTTTGGTTCACTAGAGCCACCAAGTGAACCAAAAGGTCAAACCATAGGGGTGCAAGAATTAATATTTAAATATAACTATTACATTTAAACTCGGGCTCCATTACAAATGGGTCTTCAAGCACTCCTTGCTCCTTGATCTCTAATTCTTCAAAATTAATTCTAACTATTCATATTACAAAACTATTTAAAATAAATAGAAACCTTGATCAGCAGTCAAGGGGAAGTACATAGGAGGGAGATAGAATTTACATTAAGAAAAAATTAGAGAAGACGAGGTACGCAGATCCCATTTAATAAAACACATACATTTATGCATCCAACTAAAATAAAATCCAATCACATTGGTCAATAGTCCATAATCAATCCCATTTATTATCATACACATCACCATATGCATCAATAAATAACATTCATCTCAAGAATAATAAATATTCAATATATATATATATATATATATATATATATATATATATATATATTGATATCATTTAATGGGCAAATTTAGTTAGCATAAAATATAATTTTGAATCAAAATAAACTCCTTTATTTTAATCCAAATTTAAATCAAAATAAACCTCTTTTATTTTAATTTATCCAATTTTGAATAAAATAAACTATATTATTGCAATCAAAATCTTTAATCAAAATAAACTCCTTTATTTTAATTAATTATGAAATCCAATTCCAAGTAAAAAAACTCCTTTATTAAAAGAAACACGGATTCTCTTTCATATTCACAAATAAACTCATTTATTTTGAATAATATGAAATCTTATTCCATATCTAAATAAACTCCTTTATTTAAAGAAATTAAGATTCTCTTTCCTATTCACAAATAAACTCATTTATTTTGAATAATATGAAATTTTATTTCATACCTAAATAAACTCTTTTATTTAAGGAAACATAGAATCCAATTTCAACTCCAATCAGTTATCATGGAATTCAATTCCAACTCTAATTAGTTAACATGAAATTCAAATTTTAAGATTAAAATAAACCTCTTTTATTTTAATTTATCCAATTTTGAATAAAATAAACTATTTTATTGCAATCAAAATCTTTAATCAAAATAAACTCCTTTATTTTAATTAATTATGGAATCCAATTCCAAGTAAAATAAACTTCTTTATTAAAGGAAACACGGATTCTTTTTCATATTCACAAATAAACTCCTTTATTTTGAATAATATGAAATCTTATTCCATATCTAAATAAACTCCTTTATTTAAAGAAATTAGGATTCTCTTTCCTATTCACAAATAAACTCATTTATTTTGAATAATATAAAATTTTATTTCATATCTAAATAAACTCTTTTATTTAAGGAAACATAGAATCCAATTTTAACTCCAATCAGTTATCATGGAATTCAATTTCAACTCTAATTAGTTAGCATGAAATTCCAATTTCAAAATTAAAATAAACATTTATTTTAAAATTAAAATAAAATTTTTATTTTAAGATTAAAATAAACTTTTTTATTTTAATTATAAAATAATTAAGAATAGTATATATTTTAAAAAAAATGTGAGGGATGAAATCCTTGTAACTTGTTGCACCGTGAGTTCACATGAATCCCTTGAATCCCTTAAGTAATTATAATATATATATATATATATACGGTCCGTCTCTAAAGCGAACCTTAAAGAGAGAACCAAAGACGAACCATCGTCTTTGGTGTCTATGGCGACGGTTCGATCCGTCGCCATAGCCATGTAGTCTTTGGCGACGTGTCCAACCGTCGTCATAGACACCAAAGACGACGCTTCGTCTTTGGTTCGTTTTTTAAGGTTCGCTTTAGAGCCTCTCCGTATATATATATATATATATATATATAACATGAACAAGCCTGCGACTTAAGTAGCTTAAGTAATCTATAATCATGCAGATTCGGCAAGTATGGGACTCGGCACCAATTTTTTTTTTTTTTTTTTAAAGTAAAGTACAGGAAAGTATATATATCATATGTCCCTTGAACGTGCGGTAAAGGAACAACAGAACCGAATTGGGAAACAAGCCTCACGAATCACATTTTTTTTATTTTATACAACAAAATTATGCCCAATTAAATTGTTCTAAGCATATATCAATATATATATACATGAAATTTAAACAATTAATAATTCACATAAAGGTTTGGCCCTGATGCCACTGTTAGGTTTGTAATATTCATGAACGCAATCAAATTGCACAAAGTAAGCGAAAACGTGTAAAAATCAGAGTTTAAAATTTTACAAACCATATACCCGGATCAACTCCTTTAACTAATTTTCCCTCCTAATCCTATTAGGAATAAATGAGAGTACTTATATTAAATTAATTCCTAAACTCTTTTAGAAATTAAAATAATAATAACTGTAATAATATTAATAAGACTCCTCTTATTAATTTGTATTTAATATTTCTAAAATATTAAATAATAAATATTAAGCTATTTAATTTATTCTATCACCATAGGTTAAATTAAATATACTTAATATATTATTACAATTATGCCATTAACTTCTTAAATAATTATTCTTCCTTTTATGGTGTGACCCTTTAGGTTCTCCATATTAAACCGGTTGTGAATAAATCAATTAGAACAATTCTAATCTTATTTAAATAAATAAATTAAACGAATAATTTATTTAAATATTTAATATTTATTCTACAATAGGGATAAGTCTCCCTAGCGATCAACGACTTTTCAGATAATATAGATTTCAACATTAATCATAAAAGAACCTTTGAGTAAATAGTTACCGTACAATTCAATCCTTCCACCAGACAATGTCCCAATTAAATATAAGACATGGAATTACTGTCAAGTCTTATTTTATTTAATTATATGTATTTCGATCCTTAAATGCACAACTCCAAATAATGCAAATTAGAAACTCCTTTCTTATTTCATTCTGCCTTGGCCAAAGACTATTAGGTTGTCATTTATCGAATCACATAGGACATTTCTCTTCTTTTACTAGAAGCGATAGATTCTTTATTGATCATACATTATCTCCATGTACAACTTATTATACCCAAGCATACCCTTTGATATACCCTAAGGGTCTTAAGGAATAAGTCAAAGTATAACTCATCATACACAAAATACTATGATGATCTTAAGTCCAAGGATCACTTGTACTACTATCACTACAGGAATTCCTATTGACAAGAAAGTAAAACTCCATTAGGTATTCCTTAGCGAGCCACGTTCAGTGAACTTATTCTCTAATAAGCACCTACATACATGCTTTAGTGTCTCCACGCAAATGATCATGAGATCAATCATCCTCATCCAATGAGCAAGCAACGTATGTACCAATCTATCCGGATTCACTAATCCCCAATTTAGTAATCTAACGATTGGGAACTATTTTAGTTTTAAGCTTTCTAAGAATTTAGATCTCATTAGAATCATCATCATCATTATTCTAAAAGCATTGCTTAAAACTATGGGTTTATCACATATTATAAAGCAACATCATGTAGATAATTAAAAGCCTTTAATAAATTAATACTTTTTATTAATAAATGAATAAGATTGTTACAAAGTATATGCTTTACATCAAACATGATTGACTTGTGTGCATATTACTTTCAGTTTTCCTTCTTTTCAAAGCGTATCTTTTCTTTCCAGGGAGATACCTTTAGAAATACGTACGAGCATACCTCAAACTCCCTATTTTCTCAATGTAAATCCGTGTATTTCTTTTATCTGTCTTGAGCTGCTACGAGACGTATTCGTATTAGCTTCACTATATCCGCTGTTTGTTCCACCAATTCTGGTCCTAGCATTCGGTGTTCTCCCACTTCATCCCAACACAACGGTGTTCGACACTTCCTTCCATATAAAGCTTTATAAGGCGACATACCTATGCTTGCATGATAACTATTGTTATACGCATACTCTACTAATGGTAGATGTTCATCCCAACTACCCTTGAAATCCATGATGCAAGATCTTAACATATCTTCTAACGTTCGAATTGTCCTCTTGCTCTGTCCATCGATTTGTGGATGATATAACGTACTCAACTTCAACTGCATCCCCAACTGCTCTTGGAGAGACTTCTCCAAAAGTTCGACGTGAATCGAGGGTCGCGATCTGACACAATCAAAATTGGTACTCCATGCCTAGAAATAATTTCCTTAACATAAAGTTTAGCTAACTGATCTAGATTATACTTGACCTAAATTGGCAAAAAGTGAGCCAACTTTGTCAACTGGTCCACTATTACCCAAATTACATCATATCCCTTCTGAGTAGTCGGAAGTCCCACCACAAAGTCCATCGTGATATACTCCCATTTCCACTCCGGAATCTTTAATGACCGTAACAAGCCACTTGGTCGTTGATGTTCAGCCTTAACTTTTTGATAAGTCAAGCACCTACTCACATACTCGGCTATTTCTCTCTTCATGTTCGGCCACCAAAAACTCCAGCGAAGGTCTTGATACATTTTAGTGCTACCAGGATGAATCGAATACCTTGAACTATGAGCCTCTTGTAACATTTATTCCTTTAATTCTGTCTTATTTGGAACCCAAATTCTTCGTTCAAATCTTAATAATCCCTCGTTATCAAGACTAAATTGTATGTCTTTTTCAGTGGTTAGCCGCTTCTTCATCTGGTCACACTCATTAGTTTTGAGCTGCACCTCTTTGACTCTTTCTACAATGGTTGATTGCATCTCCGTTGCAAAGAGTCTCTGTCCCGCCTCACTTGGAAACTTCACCTCAATCTACATCCTAGCCATCTCTGTTATTAACTCAGTTTGAGCTGTTAACATAGACAACTTTTCCCGACCCTTTCTACTTAACGCATCGACAACTATATTAGCTTTTTCAGGGTGATACAGGATTTCACAGTCGTAATCCTTTATCAACTCCAGCTATCTCCTCTGTCTCATATTCAACTCCTTCTGTGTGAAGATATATTTTAGACTTTTATAGTCCGTGTATATCTCACATTTTTCCCCGTAAAGATAATGTCGCCATATCTTTAAAGCAAACACTACCGCGGCCAGTTCCAGATCATGAGTAGGGTAAACTTTCTCATAATCCTTCAACTTCCTAGATACATACGCAATGACCTTGACATGTTGCATGAGCACGCAACCAAGTCCTCTATGATAAGCATCGCTATAAACTACCAAATTTCCAATGTCATCGGGTAATGACAAAACATGCGCTTCACTCAACCTTTTCTTCAGTTCTTGAAAATTATCCTCGCATTTCTCAGTCCACGCGTACTTCATCGTCCTCCTTGTCAAATTAGTCAATGGAGTAGCTATCTTCGAAAAATCCTGGATGAATCTCCGATAGTAACCGCTAACCCTAGGAAACTTCGCACCTCAGTCGGCATTTTTGGTTGTTCCCAATTCATCACGGCCTCTACCTTTGTTGGATCTACTGAAATCCCCTCATGGTCAATGACATGACCTAGAAATTGTAACTTCTCTGGCCAAAATCCACACTTATTGAACTTCGTATATAATGTCTCCTTCCTTAGTGTGTCCAGCACTATTCTTAGCTGTTCAGCATGATCTTCTGGCGTCTTAAAATAGACTAGAATATCATCGATAAACACCACGACAAACTTGTCCAAATAATGTTTGAACACTCGGTTCATCATATCTATAAATGTAGTTTGTACATTAGTCAACCCAAATAACATCATCAAAACTCGTAATGACCATAACGAGTCCTGAATGATGTCTTTGGTACTTCTTCATTTCTAACCTTCAGCTGATGATACCCCGTCCTTTAATCTATTTTAGAAAAATACTTGGCCCCTTTTAACCGAACAAAAAGATCGTCGATCCTGGGCAATGGGTACTTATTCTTTATCGTTAACTTGTTCAACTCTCGGTAGTCGATACAAAGTCTTAACAATCCATCCTTCTTCTTGATAAACAGTACAAGTGATCCCCATGGCAAAACATTCGGTTGTATGTACTTCCTGTCCAACAGTTCTTACAACTGCACCATCAACTCCTTCATCTCCACTGGTGCCATACGATACGGTGCCCTAAAAACTGGTTCCGCTCTTGGCACAATGTCTATTACGAACTCAATCTCCCTATCTGGTGGAAGACCCGGCAATTCACTTGGAAATATAACCATGAATTCGCTCACTATAGGTATTTGTTCAATGGTCACTCCCACTCTCTGGGTATCAACAACATGGCATAAATAACCTACACACCCCTTCCTTAATAGTTTCCTAGTTTGTGTCATGGTAAGACAACACAAACATCCCGATGATTTATTACCATAAAATACTATCTGAGGTTTTCTTAACGTTCTAATATTTACGCATTTCTTTTGACAATCTATAATTGCACCATGGTTAACCAATCAATCCATTCCGAGAATTACATCGAATTCTCCTAACTTTATCGGTATCAAATCTACCGATAATTTACAACCCCTAATGTCTACGCAACAACTCCTATGAATATCTTCGACAGGAATTATCTCTTCGTCTGCTACCTTAATATTTAAAGGTATTGGCAATTTTTCAGGAAGTAATCCTAATCGTCTAGCAAAATTACATGCGATAAACGAACAAGTAGCACCTGAGTAAAATAGCACGTATGCATTTAGGTCGTTGATCGGAATAATATCTGCAACTATGTCCCCTGAGGCCATCACATCTTGGTTGGTCATGTTAAAGGTACGGGCCATCGGCCTACCCGGTTACGCTGGACCCCCAATAGATAACTTACCACTATTGGCGCCCTTATTCCCATCCGTCCCCTTCTTCGGGCAGTTCTTTAACATGTGGTCAGTTGACCCACACACAAAGCATCCGTGGTTTTTTTCAGACTTGAACAGTTCAGCGCAATATGCCCCCTGTCCACAATTGTAACACACGGCCTTACCCTTGAGACAGACTCCTAAATGAGTCTTCCCATAGGTCTTACAGGCATCCATCCTCATCTTCGGGTCTCCTTGTTTCAATCTGGTATTCCCAGAGCTAACCACCTCCAGATAGCTCCCTCGATCTTTATTCCCCCATCAACTTTCCCCTTATTCTTCTTGTCTTTGTGGTACTGGCTCAACGCCTCGCTACCACCTTAGGCGATTATCACCTTCTCTATAATGGTTCCAAAGGTAATACTTTGGAACACGGATATGTGATTATATATCTAGGGTTTTAAGCAATACTCAAATCGTCGAGCTTTCCTAACCTCGGTGTCCAAATGGTATGGAGCGAACCTCGCCAGTTCATTAAACTTGGCAGCGTATTGGGGAGCCGTCATGTCCCCTTGCTTCAATTCCAGAAACTGCATCTCCATCCTTCCCTGCATGCTCGTGGGAAAGGAGTTCTCGAAGAATATCTCTTTGTACCTCACCCATGTTAGAACCTCTATTTCAGCCCTAGCTTGATTGACCTCCCACCAAAAGTTGGACTCTCCCTTCATCATGTAAGTTGCAAAGGCAACCTTCTGGGCCTCGTCGACATTTTCTATCATAAATTCCTTCTCGATTTCCTTTACCCATGTTTGGGTTTTGATAGGGTTTGTAGTTCCTTTGAACTCCGGCAAACCCCACGCTTTTAAAATCCTTAAACGTAGTAGCTCGTATTACCCCAGGATTTACAGGGATGTTAGCCCCAGTTCTATTAAATGTTGTGGTTAAAAGATTCATAAACTCATGTATGGGGTTAACCAAACCTCCCTCCGATTGATTTACGTTCGCACCATGATTACGTGCTACTCTTCTTGGCGGCATTTTGTTGTTACAATAAACAACACATTTCGTTATTATTCATTTCCTGTTAGTTAGTTAGTTCTTATTCAATTTTAAGCAATAACTCAAACATTCATTACGCAACATGTTCCGAAAAAGTCTTATATTAATTCATGGTAGTATAACACTACATCGGTTACATTACACAGCTTAAGCTGATTACAATACTTTACCACAATTACTTTCCAAAAATTGGGATTTACAAAAGACTACCATTTGTTAAACAAATGAGGGTTTTACGTCACTACTAGATACACAATATTTACATATCTAATCTACTTTATTAACTAATAGATTACATTTGCCTTAAGGCATTCTTAAAATCCGTCTTGGCAAGACCGTCGATAATATCACGGCTGATAGTATGTCGCGTCTGTCATGTTTCTACAGGATAACTAGTTACCTGATTCTGGAAGTCCGTATGAGAATTCTTATGAATGTAGGACATTCTCCCTTTTTTCTTGCTTTTTGGTCTTTAGCTCCTCCCTGAGCTCAAAGACCTCTTGTTTCAGCTCATGGACCTTGTCCTTAGCCAAAACCCTTTCATCATGCTCCTTTTCCCACATGGACTCCACGTCCGTCTTATCTTCTATGACAGCTTGGAGCTCTGCTTTCAGCTCCTTAACCTCCTGATAGTAATGGATGTTTCTATCCAATACTGACATAAAGAGTGACGTCATCGACTCCCCCCGGAGCCATCTCGGCTTCTATAGCGACTAGGTTGAAGGAAACCACCACTACCTCTTCTTCTAGCATGCCGTCGAACACGGACATGAGATCTAAACTCTCTGAGTCTCCAGACTCAACAACTACTACCTCGCGATCTGCTGCTATGGGATTTGGTATAGTCTCTATTTGATTAATCGAACCTTCGATGACTACCTGTACGTATCTATTTTCTCCTGACATCTACAACAACACAAATAAGTTTAATTAGTACACGCCAGTAGAATAATAAAAACATATAACATATATAATGAATTTTTATAAGGTTAATTTACATCTTTTATTACTTGGACTTTTCTTAAGGTTATGACTTAAGGTTTAAATTCCCCCTTAAGTTTTATAACCTAATGCTTTGATACCAACCTGTGATGCCCCCAAATCTGGGTATCTTCCAACCCGACAGATGGTGCTACAGTTCACACAAACATTCAATTGAAATGCCTCAAAAGAATGAATATGTCTTCTATATATTCAAAATAATATTAACATTTCCCAGGTTCTTTATAACCGTTACATTTTTCCTTGTCATAATATCAAATATTATTCTTACAAAACTATACTATTACATAAGTAATCTACGGGTTCGCCTTTGCCTTCCCTTTATCCTTTCCGGATCTATCGGTTCGTTCGACCTTAGCTGCATTCACATGGTTCAAGAAAGAGTAAGACTACTAGCTCAGCAAGTACAACAATTCTAATAAAGAAGCATGCTTGAAACATAAGAATCGTATATCTTCAATAACTGAACAATAGTTACGAAGTACTTTCGATAATTCAAAATAGCACTTCTTTTCATTTAAAACGTTTTACAACAACAGTATTCAGTAAAACATCAATTCCGGTCCAAGACCATGAGCATTTCATAAGTACGTTGAAAAGTACATCCCGACATTAAGTCTATAAGTCCGGCATAGCTTACGAGCACGTCTAGGTGATCAGCACTACATTCATTAAACGTGTATACGTTTAAGTTGTGGCAACCTCATGTGCCTGTCATTTGATGAAAAAAAAATTTAGCATACTCAGTCTCCTTTTGAAAACCACACCAATAATAGTATGGTAAATCCTTGTCAATACTTGATAGGTTATAAGAAATCCAACATAGATTAAGTCTAGCCAAAAGAATTGGTTTTGACTTCATCAGACATTAACTCATTCGTAAGAATACATGAATCACAAAGCCTATGCAGATTGAACTGGAACAAGTGTTAGAATACTTGCCTTTAGCGTCTGTTACAGTTATAACACGTGCACTGTAAGTCTTTAAGGTCTCTACAGTAGATGATAACATCACATAGCACATTAGGTCATGAATAATCATACATGGTTCCTAAAAGAATCTTATCCTTCTTCTCAATCTAATTACGTATTAGACTTGTTATTATTGGTTCCGGCTTTCCGTCGTTCTTATTGGTTCTGACTTAAATATGTCTTAACAATGTTATATTAAGATCCTTTGTTAATTGTTAATCAATTATCATTCACACTCAACATAAAACCGTCTTCATTATCTAAACTCTAAAATTGGCGCTGCAACGCCGACTTTTCTTCTCTGTGTCGCGCTGCTGCGCCACGTATTAGGGCTAGGAGACTAAACTCGGTGATGCGAGGCAAGTCCCTTTATTACGGGTCGTGTTGCCTCTTTTTTAGTTCTAACAAAAGAGCTCTAACTCATACAAGCATACATGTGTCAACAACCAATACAGAGCAAGTAAAGTATCGATCCCACAGAGAAAGTTGTTTAATTTAAATTACTACGCGTCAATTAAATCACTATATTTATATGCTCAAACTAATGAATAAGATTGGTTTGTTACTCTGATCGCGAATAACGATTAAAACAAGAATAAAGATGTAATAAATCAAATCTGAAAGTAATGGGATCCTAACTTCATTTAATGTTTCATTTAATCACCACTATCATGCAAGACTTGTTCACATATCATAGAAAAGTAGCCAAGAGCACTAAAAGAGTCATAGCCATTTTTCAATGCACTATGACCTACTTACACATCATCCACAAGCGATAGACTCTATGTAATCACCAATATAACCAAAATCACTCTATGTCTATGTGAAATTGAAGCCATATTGAATTTAAGTACAAGCCCTTATTCTAACTCATACGGTGAAACAGTATATGTCTATCTGGTTTACGAAATACATAAGCCATATACAACAGTCCCATATACGTATGCTATCATGATTACAATCCATACTTACATGTTCATTGTCAATTCCATACAAATACTGAAACGAATGGTGATCAAGCATTCATACATGCAAAACAATCATGATAGAAATCCCAAATGATATGTAAATCAATCCAGCATTCAAGCATGCAATCAAAATACATATTAAAATCCGTTAGAATCCCATAATGGATTTTAGTTCATAACTGAACCAAAAGCCATTATGGGATCAAAGCTAAACATGGCTAATAAGCAAGCAATTGAAAGATTAAAGATAGAAACAATCAAACCCAATTGCTCAATATAATCCACTATTAACGTTCAACTCCTCATATAAATCCAGCAAAAAACTAATAAAATATCCACACTGGTAGAAAATTCCAAGAAGGAGTATAAGAGTATATTTTAGGCCTCCTTCTAAGTTAGAATCTCTCTCCTAGTGTAAACCCTAATTTTAAGATGAAAATAAGTAAAAACTGAATAATCCTCCTCCGACAACAGTCAGATATCGTTTAAAACCAATTACAACCCTTAAAAATTTGAAATTAAAATAAACAGTTCAGCATTAGTCAGCATCGCGCACAATCGCGCGCTCCCCCAGTGTAATCCTCACCCGGGCGCGCGACTTGCAGTGTGCCATGATGTCCATCCGGGTTCTCGCGTGGGCGCGCGTCTCCAAGCTTGTCATGTCGCGCGGCTTCTGCAACTGTGATTCATGGTTCTGCTGCTGGAACTGATCTGTTCTGCTGCTCATCCATTTGTTCATCCCTGGTTAGCCTCCTGCTCCACTTTATCCTCATGCCACGCGTCCACAGCTTGTGCCTCGCTTAATACGTCCGTTCGCCACGTGCCCTCTAATTCCACCAAATTCGGCAATATCCTGCACTTTTTCACCAAAAGGAGTTTTAAGTATATGCAATGCAAACTAACATGAAATGCAACTAAAACACACTAAAATGTACTTGAGATGGGCATAGTTCGCGTGAATTGGTACTCAATAAGTAGGTATAAAACCCACTTATCAAATACCCCCAAACTTGAACTGTTGCTTGCCCTTAAGAAATGCATACTAATGAATAATGAAAATACAGCTATATTACTATGCAACTAAATTATGATTCAACTAATCGCACATTGTCCAGCTATCACAGAAATTCAGTACAAATTGCCTCAGCGAATTTTTTAGATTCAAGAATACAGATTCAAACCAAACTATAGGCGTAATGTCATACACTTAGATAATTCATAAATGCTATAGATATGTTGTGTGTGTATTATATCCACCAAAACTTGATTTAAACAAAGAATACTCATGCTATATTGCTTAAAATAGAAAATTATAGTTTAAATCAAGATTCATGTATACATATACAACAAAGACTATTCCAACATATCAAATCAAACTGAGGTTCAACAATGGGCTTAACTGCTTTATTTTTACTCACGAGGATGATTTTTTGCACTTTCCCGTAGTGTTTATTGCTATTTTTTCTTTTCTTTTCTCTTTTTCTTTTTCTTTTTTTCACATGACTGTGCAATGTCTTACTCCATTAGGCAACACTGCTACCCCTTAGCGAGCTTTCAACCAACGACTCCTAGACCATGAAAGACCTTAGGGCGCTAGGTGTAGAGACAATCCCCTCGGGCGTACTTATTCAAGTAGCCAGGGCCCCGAAATAAAACTAGCCACGTTATTACTATATATTTTTTTTATGCATAGATACCCATATTTTTTCAAAGTTTAAAAATTAATGTTATAAACCATCTAAGTTCACTTTCCACATATTTCCCTTTTTAAAACTACATTTTCTATCAAGCAATGCAATACATCCTTCTTATACCTACAAATGATTGTGAACACATTCGTGCAAACCGAAAGCATTTAAACATCATTATGAATTGCATTGTGTAAAACATTATATCTCAGCTCATATTATCCAAAATACTCAAAAATCATTTAAAACTTCACTATCATCATCAGCTAGACAAAAATTCTATACGGCAAGAACTGTGAGATATGAAAACTAAACATGAACATGCAACTATATATGCAAAAATAAACTATATGATGCAAAAATTTAAACTAAACACTATATGATGCAAAATTTTAAACTAAACATGCAAAAACTACAGAATTAAACTAATCATGCTCAACTACATGCAACTACACTACTACCCCAATACCCCCAAACTTATAATATTTAATGCCCAATTGAATGAAGGTAAGGGGTTACAAAAAACTCCCCTAATGTTCAGTGTTACCATCTTCCTCGGGTGGTGAATCTGGTGGTGGGTATGGCACTCCTGTCCCGAACTGAGGCCACACTAGCGTCGTTCCTTGTTGCGCAAAAGATTTGGCCAAGGCCCTCGTAAGTCCCATCGTAAATGTGCCCAGATTATCATACATGGCATCGACTTTTTGCTCCAACCTTCGATGCTGGCGATCACCATAGGTGGCATGTGCTTGCGTGGATGGGCCTGCCTCATCTATCTGAGGGGGCTACTGTGGTGGCTCTGGAAAAGTAGGTTGAATGCTAAATCCTAGTCCGCGTGGGTGTGGTTCACCACCCGTCCAATCCTTGAACTTGGCAATAGTAGCATGAGTGATGGCGTAGCTTGGGTGCTGCAGCTGCTCAATATTCCATTGGACTCCTTGTTGGGTACAGAGCATGGCGACCACAAATGCATGCAGAATAGTCCCAGTTTTGCTCCCTCGCATATAACACAACATGTTCTGATGAATTAAATGGCCTACATCAATGCACATGCCTTTGATGATTCCCCAAAAATAATAGCACGCTCAGTGGTTATTGCATTGTGGTGAGTGTTAGGTTTTGTGAAAATCAAAGTAGCAATCAAATTGCAAAAATAGCGGAAGCATAATAAAATCAGATTTTAAAATTTTTCACAAACCAATTACCCGGATCATCCTTTATGCATATTATTAATTAAAACGAAGAACAAGAAGTTATGTAATCATACCCTTGTATATACGAGCTTCCACAGGTACGAGTTCAACTCCTACTTCTCCGCGATCTCCTTGAATCTTCGGGTAGATTCCTTCCTTTGATCAATGTAAGCCACCCAGGTGTATGGCCTCTAGAGGTGATCCACTAAGGAAGAAGATTTTTAAAGAAGAAGGGTGTATTTGTTCAAACCCTAGTTTTTCCTATCTCTATAGAAAAAGGAGGCGTACTCTTCAACTATTGGAACTACGTATATTTGATATCTGATATAAGACTCCTCTTATAAAGATATCAGGTAACCCTATTTTAATTAAAATAAGGTATTATTTATTTAATTAAACTCTTTTAATTAAATGGGCTCCCTAATCTTATTAGGGATAATTAATTAACTCCTTTAACTAATTTTCCCTCCTAATCCTATCAGGAATAAATGAGAGTACTTATATTAAATTAATTCCTAAACTCTTTTAGAAATTAAAATAATAATAATTATAATAATATTAATAAGACTCCTCTTATTAATTTATATTTAATATTTCTAAATATTAAATAATAAATATTAAGCTATTTAATTTATTCTATCAACATAGATTAAATTAAATAAACTTAACATATTATTACAATTATGATATTAACTTCTTAAATAATTATTCTTCCTTTTATGGTTTGACCCTTTAGGTTCTCCATATTAAACCGGTTGTGAATAAATCAATTAGAAAAATTTTAATCTTGTTTAAATAAATAAATTAAACGATTAATTTATTAAAATAAATAATATTTATTCTACAATAGGGATAAGTCTCCCTAGTGATCAATGACTTTCCAGATAATATAGATTTCAACATTAATCATAAAAGAACCTTTGAGTAAATAGTTACCGTACAATTCAATCCTTCTACCATACAATGTCTCAATTAAATATAAAACATAGAATTACTGTCAAGTCTTATTTTATTTAATTATATGTATTTCGATTCCTAAATACACAACTCCTAATGAATGCAAATTAGAAATTACTTTCTAATTTCATTCCACCTTGGCCAAGGATTCCTGGGTTGTCATTTATCGAATCACATAGGACATTTCTCTTCTTTTACTAGAAGTGGTAGATTCTTTATTGATCACTCACTATCTTCATATATAACTTATTACACCCAAGCATACCCTTTGATATACTCTAAGAGTATGAAGGAATATGTCAAAGTTTAATTCATTATATATAAGATACTATGATGATCTCAAGTCAAAGGATCATTTGTACTACTATCACTACAGGAATTTCTATTGACAGGCAAGTAAAACTCCATTAGGTATTCCTTGGCGAGTCACGTTCAGTGAACTTATTCTTTAATAAGCACATACACACTTGCTTTAGTGTCTCCACACAAATGATCATGAGATCAATCATCCTCATCCAATGAGCAAGCAATGTATGTACCAATCTATCCGGATTCACTAATCCCCTTTTTAGTAATCCATTGATTGGGAACATTTTAGTTTTAAGCTATCTAAGAATTTAGATCTCATTAGGATGATCTCATCATGATTCTAAAAGCATTGCTTAAAACTATGGGTTTATCACATATTATTAAAACAACACCATGTAGAAAATAAATGCCTTTAATAAATAATTCTTTTATTAATAAACAAATAAGATTGATTACAAAGTATATGCTCTATCATCATACATGATTGGCTTATATGCATACTACTTTCAGTGAGCTGACGGAACTAGCTTGGCACAAATAAACAGGTTCCATGCTTGGGCATATCGATTCAAGGAGGACGATGGAAAAGATTTCGGCTCAGTTGTCCCTGCCTTATACTTCCATTTGGTTTTCGGAATACACAATTCAGCAATCCCTACTGCTAGATCCGTTTCTAAATGTGCACCATCTATCCAATTGGCAGACCCGGTGGGTGGTGCGTCATATATGTTGAAAATTGCTCTAATCGCTGGAGGTCGAAAATCCACCTGCTCTTCTCGAACCAGCGTTATTCCTGCTATTATCATCTCATTAGCATTCGCATAAAATTCTCAAACAATCCCCATGGGGATAGGCATAGGAGATGTAGTCAAGCCAACCCAGCCTCTTTCTCGTATCATATACCAGAGTTGGGCATCCTGCTTCTCAAGTAGAAGTCCCCGTTCCTTCACAAAAGATTTGGCCACACTCTGATAATAGTTCTGTTGGGCCTCTAAACTGATAAATTTACTCTCGTCCAGGACATCCTCTTCTTGGTTATCGGAGGAAGATGCTGATGAAGAAGAGATGGAGATTGAGCGTGCTCTTTTTGGGCCCATGTGTGGATGATAGAGAGAATGAGATGAATTACTTGAAGAGCGTACCCCCAAACTGACTACTACACAACCCAAGCAGAACCCTAGATTTATGATAGGGGAGAGATTTGTGGGTTGGATGACCGCGCGCGCATAAAAATTTATACAAGTTCCTCAAACAAAAAAATGGAAATGAGATAAGAATAGATTTGTCTAATTCATACAATATAGCTTAAAACTAATGATAATAATAATAATTTAAACGCCATTCCCCGGCAACGGCGCCAAAAACTTGTTGCCTCTTTTTTAAATCTAACAAAAGAGCTCTAACTCATGCAAGCATACATGTGTCAACGAGTAATACAGAGCAAGTAAAGTATCGATCCCACAGAGAAAGTTATTTAATTTAAATTACTACGCATCAATTAAATCACTATATTTATATGCTCAAACTAATGCATATGATTGGTTTGTTACTCTGATCGCGAATAATGATTAAAACAAGAATAAAGATGTAATAAATCAAATCCGAAAGTAATGGGTTCCTAACTTCATTTAATGTTTCATTTAATCACCACTATCATGCAAGACTTGTTCACATATCATAGGAAAGTAGCCAAGAGCACTAAAAGAGTCATAGCCATTTTTCAATGCACTATGACCTACTTACACAGCATCCACAAGCGATATACTCTATGTAATCATCAATATAACCAAAATCACTATATGTCTATCTGAAATTCCAACCATATTGAATTTAAGTACAAGCCATTATTCTAACTCATATGGTGAAACAGTATATGTCTATCTGGTTCATGAAATACACAAGTCATATTAAACAGCCACATATACGCATGATATCATGATTACAATCCATACTTGCATGTTCATTGTCAATTCCATACAAATACTGAAACGAATGGTGATCAAGCATTCATACATGCAAAACAATCATGACAGAAATCCCAAATGATATGTAAATCAATCCAGCATTCAAGCATGCAATCAAACTATATATTAAATTCCATTAGAATCCCATAATGGAGTTTAGTTCATGACTGAACCAAAGCCATTATGGGATCAAAGCTAAACATGGCTAATAAGCAAGCAATTGAAAGATGAAAGATAGAAACAATCAAACCCAATTGCTGAATATCATCCACTATTAATGTTCAACTCCTCATATAAATCCAGCAAAAATACTAATAAAATATCCACACTGGTAGAAAATCCCAAGAAGGAGTAGAAGAGTAGAGTTTAGGCCTCCTTCTACGTTGGAATCTCTCTCCTAGTGTAAACCCTAATTCCAAGATGAAAATACGTAAAAACTGAATAATTCTGAATAATCCTCCTCAGACACCAGTCAGATATCGTTTAAAACCAATTACAACCTTAAAAATTTGAAATTAAAATAAACAGCCCAGCATTAGTCAGCATCACGCGCGGCTGCGCGATCCCCCAGTGTAGTCCTCACGCGGGGGCGCGACTTGCAGTGTGTCATGATGTCTAGCCGGGTTCTCGCGCGGGCGCGCGTCTCCAAGCTTGTCCTGTCGCGCGGCTTCTACAACTGGGATTCCTGGTTCTGCTGCTGCAACTGATCTGTTATGCTGCTCATCCATTTGTTCATCCCTGGTTAGCCTCCTGCTCCACTATATCCTCATGCCACGCGTCCACAGCTTGTGCCTCGCTTCATACGTCCGTTCACCTCGTGCCTTCTAATTCCAGCAAATTCGGCTGTATCCTGTACTTTTTCACCAAAAGGAGTTTTAAGTATATGCAATGCAAACTAACATGAAATGCAACTAAAACACACTAAAATGTACTTGAGATGGGCATAGTTCGCGTGAATTGATACTCAATAGGTAGGTATAAAACCAACTTATCAGGTCGCGCTGTAGCGTAACTCTCCAGGGGTTGAGGGCCATTTTGACCCTGCGGCCCGGGCTAATTGGCCTTGGGCTGGTGCCGCGGCGCCAGCTCAGTGCACCAAAAATTTTTGACTGATTTGAAATTTTGTGAGACTCCCAGACTCATAACTTATTTGTTATAAGTCCGAATTGGCTCGTTCAAGAGCCTACGGTTCACAAATCACATACTCTACGTGTTCATGCAAGAATTTTATCTATTTGACTTTGTTAACTAAAAATTCACCTATTAGTTCATTTTTAACGAAAACGATAAATGTTCGTGAACGTTCAACGCTCGTTTCTTCGTTCTAAGTCAAAATCCAGTCATCTTCGAGTCCGTAACTCTATATTTCCAAATAAGACTTGTCTCCATCAACAACTAACGTTTCTGAACTCAAACACAAAATCCGACTTCCATTCCAATAATTTCACAAATTCGACGATTATCATCAAATCGTGTGAATTCCAGTAAAACTTCATTACTAACAATTTGTTTATCATTCCAAATGGATTCATTTCATTAACTAGACATCTCAAACTACATATTACAACAACTTATCCTTAAATTAGGTTATGTCTTATTTCTTATATGTTCATAACTTAACAAATTCTTTAACACAAGATTTCCTTTCTTTTTGACTTATTATTGATTAAAGTCCTTAATGCAACATTCTTACATCTTATCAATCCTACTAACTTCTTAAGGTAATCATATGACAAGTCCATATATGTTCTTCATAAGTTCATAACTTATTCAGCTTAAATCCATTGATTATTCAATTCTCATATGTTCTTAGCATACATGATCATCACTTCTCTATCAAGCTAGTATGGTAGAGATGGAGGATATAAGATCATTACTGTAATAACATGATATTTTCTATATAATTAAATCAGAAATTTTACGTATAATTGTTTTTTATATTTATTAAAATAAATATGGGGAATATTTGTCAAGATAATGTGTATGTATTTATGTGATGAATATAAAATATATTTATTACGAGAATGATTACAATTAATTATATTTTAGAATTATTGATCATTATAAATTATATTCTTATAATAATTAATTTTATAGTAAAAATATTTTTATTCATTATGTTCTATGAAAATATGATAATTATATTATTTAAATAATATATGAAATGATTAAAGCACAATTATAATAATTATTTTATTTTATTATATGAATTTATTTCAGATTAATTAAGTTATTTATTTTAACTTAATTATTAATATTATATATGAAATATAAATCGGATATGGAATCCAAACCCTAATTTTGGATTTTGATCAAGGAATGAGAATAAGAATATAATATTAATTATACTTTAATTTTTCAGTGCTATAAATATGTACTGTATGTATGCATTGTTAATAATTGGTCAATGATGGTGTGGTATTTGAAAACCCTAGTTTGAAGTCAAATGAGACTTTAAAATCTGTCAAAGTAAATATGTTATATACCATTTATTATAATATTATTTTATTTTAGTGTCATAAATATGTACTGTGTGACGTGCCCAAAACAGGTATACATCACCCATCTTGAGTCACCAGATACAAGGTACTGAATACAAATACAACTTAATTATACAACAGTCGTGTGAAATGCGACAAAACATAGGCTGTGAGTTTTAATACAAATATTGTCATCTAGACAATATCCACACTCAATGGAGTCCTCATTATATTTATTATCACAATATTTCACAAAATAGTGAGGACTATTAATGCACCATCTAGGACCATTACTCTGTTCCCCGACTAGTCCCAGCTACGTTCTCATTTCCTGAAGAGAGCAGTGAAAGAAAGGGTGAGCTCAACTAACCAAGTAAGAAATATTATGACTAAGATAATGCAGAATAAATTATCAATAGCCTGCAACAGTATAACAACTGATAGAATATAATAGACAACAAGTTTTAGATCAAAAACTACAGCAGAATAAGCAATCAATTAGAAGAGTCAAGTAAAGTATAAAATCTACTGTCTTCTATGATTTAAAAAGTTTTTCATCAACTTTATCGCTGAAACTCTGCTTAATAAATAAAATCGAATCATCCCTGCTCCACGGCCAAGGATATTCATATAATCATCAATGGTCATAACTATACCGAATAATCCATGGTCATAATCATACCAACAATTGTCCACCAATGAACTACAGGCCAATGAGGACTTTTACCACATCATTCGTCACATTACGGTCATGATTATACCGAATAATCCCTGGTCATAATCATACCAAGTCCATCTATGCATGTAAGCCAAAGATGACTTTCAACATAATATAAGCATGAGTATGATGACAATTCAATAAAACAGGTTCAAGAATAAATTTTAAAGATTTATAAGTTAATTTATCCTGAACTCAATAACGTCCAAATTGTCAACATAATACTGCTTTCTGCAGTAAAATTCAAGAATGCTCAGAAGAATATTTCTATGAAAAGATACTGGATGAAACGCAAATATCAAGGATATTCCTCTAATTTTATTGAGTATAGAAGCCAAAGCTTTAACCAACTAAGTATAATATAATATATGAAACTGCAAATGGATTTTCACCCACCATGCGGTAATCCACGTATACAGATCATTTCCACAATTTAACAAGGAATGAATACACAGGCTCATTCACCATGCATGTGGTAATCCACATAGACAGGTTATTCCAACAGAATAATAAAGAATGGAATAACAGAAGAATTCACCATGCGTGCGATAGACTGCATCGATAGGTTATTCCCAACAGAATAATAAATAATGGAACCAGGTCCGGCGTAAACGCACAGACGGTATATTCAGACAGAACAATAAATGATGGAACCAGGTTCGGCATAAATGCACAGACAGATATTCTGACAGAATAATAAATAATAGAACCAGGTCCGGCGTAAACACACAGATAGGATATTCCGACAGAATAATAAAGAACGGAATATTAGAAGAATTTCACCATGTATGCGGTACTTCGCATAAATAGGTTATTCCAACAGAATAATAGGAATGGAATAACTTAAGAATTTCACCAAGTATAAGGTATCCCGCGTATACAGGTTATTCCAACAGAATAATAAAGAATGAAATAACAGAAGTTCTCTTCATGAATAAGAAAGAAAGAATACCCCTTATGAGTACAACAAATAATATTCCCTACCTTAGAAAAACTGAATACTGAAGTAGTGAAGTAGCAGAATATTTTTCTTTTTTCTCTCTATAGTTTCTCTCTCTAGAGTTTTAGAGAATTCGTAAGAAATAATGAAGGAATGAGCTTCTATTTATAGGAGAATGGACTGAATAGTAACTAATTCATGAACGGTCCAGATTGATTTATTTTTAAACGGACGGTCCATATTGGTTTACTATTAAAACTTAAAGCAACGGTCCATACTGATTTACTATTAAAACTTTAAACCAGCGATCCATATTGATTTACAATTATACTTTCCACCAGCGGTCCATATTGATTTACTATTATATCTTCAACCAACGGTCTGAAAAATTAGCGTATCTCCTCATGGAATAATATTGTACCCAAAAATGATTTGGACAGAACAAAAATATATCTTTCGGGTGAATAGTACTCTATGAATAGTAACTCGTAAATAGTAACTCGTGAATAGTAACTCATGAATAGTAACTCATGAATAATAACTCGTGAATAGTAACTCATGAATAGTAACTCGTGAATAGTAACTTATGAATAGTAGCTCATGAATAGTAACTCGTGAATAGTACTCCGACACAAAAAGTGTCCCGAATACCCAATTAAACAATATAATCTCCAGACATCAATTATACTAACACAAATAAGTCCAACACAATGGAACTATAAAATTCATCTTTAATCAACACGAACATATTCATCATTATAATTCACAATATTTAACAATCAGGTCGTTCCCAGGAAAGAGGGGGCTTTTCGATAAGGATTTCTCCTTATTGGCGCGCAATTAGGTGACTAAACCTCTCCTTGACAGAACTTCTAGACATTGTCAATATTGCAAATAATAATATGAATAACTTTGCCGTCTCAATTATTGATTTAATAATATATCATATTATGTAGATAATATTATAACAATAATTGAATCAATAATATGAGAGATATGATGCAGCAATTACTGTAGAAATAATTGAGTATAACTGAGTGACTTCTCACGTAAGCATCAATAATCAATACCGTGTGCTACTATACAACCACGCGTATTACTGTATTTTTACTATCGGGTAGTTCAACAGTTTTAACGGTAACACCTGCGCCGTTATTTTTATAGAAAGATTATTTTGTCGTTTTCTAACTACGACAATACTTCCGTTGTGGGGTCCACCAATGATTGTGTCATTGTACGAATATTCCCTGTTAAAACGAATATTCCCCGACCAATCGAATATTATATAACCACTTGCTTACTTCGCAAAATTTGTAAATAATACCCACAACTATAACATTATATCAAATCCACACCATAATATTCAAAAATATATTTCGAGAAAATTATTCTTTATTCATAAAAGTTGGGGTCTTACAAGCTCCCCTTCTTATGAAATTTCGTCCTCGAAATTAGGGTACATACCTGGTATGTCGAAGAGATGAGGATACCTTGAATTCATCTCAGATTCTAACTCCCAAGTCATTTCCTCCACATCGTGGTTTCTCCACAAAACTTTGACTTGAGGTATAATCTTGGAGCGTAGAACATGATCCTTCTTATCCAAGATTTTAACAGGCAACTCTTCATACGTTAAATCTTCCTCTATCTCGGCTGGTTTTAACTCAATAATGTGGTTCGGGTCTTTCACATATTTACGTAACATAGATATGTGAAAAACGTTATCAACATGAGACATACTTGGCGGTAAGACGAGTCTATAAGCCACAGTTCCTACTCGCTCGAGAATTAAAAATGGGACAATAAATCGAGGATTGAGCTTTCCTCTCTTTCCAAATCTCATAACTCCTTTCCATGGAACAACACGTAACAACACGTGATCTCCAATATTGAATTTTACGTCCTTTCGATGAAGATCAGCATAACTCTTTTATCGATTTTGTGAAGTTTTTATACGTTATCGAATCGTTTTAATCTATTCTATAGTCATACGTACCAACTCCGGTCCCAACAACATTGCTTCACCCACCGCATCCCAACATACTGGAGAACGACACTTTCTCCCATACAACACTTCAAATGGAGCCATGTCAATACTTGATTGATAACGGTTGTTGTAGGAAAACTCCACCAACGGTAAGAACTTGTCCCAACTTCCTTTGAAATCAAGGACACAAAGTCTTAATAAATCTTCAAGAGTTTGAATAGTCCTCTCTGATTGTTCGTCCGTCTGAGGATGATATGTCGAACTAAATCATAAATTCGTGCCCATAGCTTTTTGCAAACTAACCCAAAATCGTGAAGTGAATCTTGGGTCTCGATCAGAAACTATGGATACTGGCATACAATGCAGTCTTATAATCTCATTTATATACATACGAGCAAGACGTTCAAGTGTATAAGTTTCTCGTATAGGTAAGAAGTGAGCAGACTTGGTCAATCTATCAATAATGACCCATATTGCATCTATGCCTTGAGAAACCTTGGGAAGACCAGTAACGAAATCCATGGTAATGTGCTCCCACTTCCATTCTAGAATTTTAAGTGGTTGCAATGGACATTTTGGTACTTGATGCTCCACCTTGACTCTTTGACAAGTTAAACACCTTGAGATAAACTCCGATATCTCTCTCTTCATATTGCTCCACCAAAATGTATGTCAAAGATCATGATACATTTTGGTACTCCCATGATGGATTGCAAACGGTGTGTTGTGTGCCTCCATCATGATTTTATACTTTAAATCAGGGTCGTTAGGAACACAAAGTCTGGAGTTGACTCAAAGTATTCCTTCTTCATCGATTCTTGCTTCCAGAATAGCACCTTCTTGCACTTTCTTCCTCTTACGTATCAGCTCCAGGTCTGTAGCTTGAGCAGCTTTAACTTTATCGATTAAAGTCGGTTCTATTCGTATATTCACCATCGTCACATGGGTCCCTAGAGTCTTTAACTCTATCTCCATCCTTTGTAAGTTATACAAAATGGGCATTTGTGTTAACAATATTGAACTCGTACCCGCATATGATCTTCTACTCAATGCGTCAGCTACTACGTTCACTTTACAAAGATGATATTGAATGGTATGATCATAATCTTTCAACAGTTAAAACCAACGTCGTTGCTGCATGTTGAGTTCCTTTTGGGTGAAGAAATATTTGAGGCTTTTATAATCCGTATAGATCTCCACCTTCTCTCCATATAGGTAATGCTTCCAAATCTTGAGCGCGAAGACAACAGCTGCCAACTCTAGATCATGAGTAGGATAATTCCTCTCATATTTTTTGAGTTGCCGAGAGGCAAATGCTATGACTTTCTCATGTTGCATGAGAACACATCCTAACCCTTTTTCCCGAAGCATCATTGTAGATGACAAATCCCTCTGTGCCAGATGGTATTGTCAGAACAGGTGCTGAAATGAGTCTTCCCTTGAGTTCTTGAAAACTCTTCTCACATTCCTCGCTCCAACCGAACTTTGTATCTTTTCGAGTCAACTGAGTTAATGGAGTAATCATTCGAGAAAATCCTTCCACAAATCTCCGATAATAACCAGCTAAGCTGAGAAAGCTACGTACTTCTGTCACTGACTTTGGTTGCTCCCAATTTTGAATTACTTCAATCTTTTCTGGGTCAACAGATATTCCATGATTTGATATCACATGCCCAAGGAATGGAACTTCCTCAAGCCAGAACTCACATTTCTTCAACTTGGCATAAAGTTTGTTTTCACGAAGCTTTTGGAGTATTAGCCTCAAGTGTTGCTTTTGGAATATATAAGAATGTCATTAATAAAGACAACCACAAAGTGATCCAAATATTCCTTGAATACTCGGTTAATCATATCCATGAAGGCAGCAGGAGCATTAGTCAATCCAAAAGACATGACTAAGAATTCATAATGCTCGTACCGAGTTCTAAAGGCAGTCTTTGGAATATCCTCAGTTTTAACCTTCAGCTGATGATATCCAGAACGAAGATCGATCTTTGAAAAGAATTGTGCTCCTTGCAACTGGTCAAACAGATCATCACTGTGAGGTAACGCATACCTATTCTTGATGGTAACATTGTTCAATTCTCAGTAGTCAATACAAAGTTGCATACTCCCATCTTTCTTCTTCACGAATAGAACAGGAGCACCCCAAGGAGACGTACTAGGATGAATGAAACCAATGTCTAAAAATTTCTGTAATTGGGTCTTTAACTCCTGAAGTTCAATAGGAGCCATTCGATATGGGGCTTTTGAAATGGGTTTTATACAAGGTTCAAGGTCGATACAAAATTTAATTTCACGCTCTAGGGGTAGGCTAGGAAGTTCTTTAGGGAATACGTCAGGAAATTTATTAACAATAGAAATATCATTCAAAACTGACGTATTTTTGTTTAAATTTGTGACATAAGCTAAGAAAACTTGACATCCGTTTTTCAATAAACGAATAGCTTTATGGCTTGAAATGACCGTGATTGATTTTAATGATTTTGTTACTTGAATTCGCATAATAGGTTGATTAGGAATATGAAAACTAATAACCTTACGAAAATAATCAAATTTTGCATGATGAGTAGTTAACCAATCAATCCCATAGAATTATGTCAAACGCAAGTATTTTTAAAGAAATAAGATCGACAGGTAATGTGCGGTTACCGATTTGAATCAAACAAGACTTATAAACCGTGGATGTAATAAAGGTTTCTCCCAACGGAGTTTCAACCGATAAGCTAAAGTCCAAATTCTCTGGAGTCAAATTTAAACGTTGAGCGCAAGTAGGAGAAATAAAAGAATGGGTAGAGCCGGTATCAAATAAGGTATATACTTCACTAGAGTTTATGATAAGCTTACATATGATGACCTCGTTCGGGTTTCTTGCTTTCTGGGAGGTTACAACAAATGCTCTCCCTTGAACTACCAGTTTTGTCTTGTTTGGGACAGACTTTGATGCCTCCAACTTAGCTGGACTTGACTTCGGTGAATGACAAAATCGGGCTAAGTGACATTCTCTTCCATAATTGTAACATGCTTTGGACTGCTGCGTACAGTTTGGACTGATGTGTCCCTCCCCTCCGCATTTGTAACATACGACCGGCGGTCGTTCTCCTTCCTTAACAATAGGTGCTGGTGTTGATGTCCTTCCATCATTATTAAATCTCCTCTTCTTGAAACTCCCACTTTTATTATCTTGGCCATGATTACCACTGAAGTGGTTACCATTTCTGGCATGTTGATTCCCTCCACGTTTGTTGTCATCGCTTCGATGACTGTCACCACTGGTATTTTCATTCTGCCGACTGCTTTCTCTTGGTTGCATTGACCCGTTATCGCGCTCCAATAATTGAGCCATATTTACAACATCTAAATACAAACACAGTTTATGAGAAATAAGATATTGACGTATCTCCGGTTTCAAACCTCTTAAAAACATTCGCGTCATTTGCTCCTCATTTTCAACCAAATGGGATGTAAACCGGGATAACTCCGTAAATTTAGCCTCGTATTGTGACACGGTCATATTGTTTTGCTCCAACTTGATAAACTCCACCTCCTTCATGTGACGAATACTTTCGGGAAAGTATTTATCGTTGAACATCTCTTGGAACTTCTCCAAAGACATCTTGAGTGCATTAGGCTGGGTACGCTTTACAGATTCCCACCAGTAATCTACCTCACCTCACAACATAAGGGTGGCAAAAGGAACCTTTTGCTCCTCGAAGCATTCCAAGACATCAAATATCTTGGTGATCTGCTTTATCCATACATCCGCCTTAAGTGGTTTTGGCTTTCCAATAAACTCTGGTGGTCCTAGCTCCTTGAACTGTTTAGCGGTGACCGTCTGAGAGTTTCCAGTGTTTCCACCTATATTTTGGACAGGAGTTTCTCTTGCCTGATGTTGTACGAATTTTAGAAAGCTCCTAAATATTCCGTCATTCGCTATTTGGTCGGTGTTGTTGTTCACCTGAGGATTATTGTCTTCCTGTTGCACCTTACCCTGAATATTAATCAGTGGTGACTCCACGATCTCATGTGCTTCATTATTTATCTCAACATTTTCGGATGCCATTTTTCAAACTGCCACAAAACAAGGGTTAATTAATATATCACATATTATCCATATACTCTGACCAACTAGTTAAATTCCAAATAAACTTAGGTAGGTCATACTAGTGAAGGAATTCCCCGTCTCTCCCCACCTAGTTTGTATCTCAAATAGCAGTCAGGGATCATATCCCTAAGCTTTGATACTAACTGTGACGCCCCGAAAATAGGTATACATCACCCATCTTGAGTCGCCAAATACAAGGTACTGAATACAAATACAACTTAATTATACAACAGTCGTGTGAAATATGACAAAATATAGGTTGTGAGTTTTAATACAAATATTGTCATCTGGACAATATCCACACTCAATGGAGTCCTCATTACATTTATTATCACACTATTTCACATAATAGTGAGGAAATGCACCATCTAGGACCATCACTCTGTTCCCCAACTAGTCCCAGCTAAGTTCTCATTTCCTGAAGAGAACAGTGAAAGAAAGGGTGAGCTCAACTAGCCCAGTAAGAAATATTATGACTAAGATAATGCAAAATAAATTATCAATAGCCTTCAACAGTATATCAACTGATATAATATAATAGACAACAAGTTTTAGATCAAAAACTGCAGCAGAATAAGCAATCCATTATAACAGTCAAGTAAAGTATAAAATCTATTGTCTTTTATGATTTAAAAAGTTTTTCATCAACTTTATCGCTGAGACTCAGCTTAATAAATAAAATCGAATCATCCCTGCTCCACGGCCAAGGATATTCATATAATCATCAATGGTCATGACTATACCGAATAATCCTTGGTCATAATCATACCAACAACTGTCCACTAATGAACTACAGGCCAATGAAGACTTTTACCACATCATTCGTCATATTACGGTCATGATTATACCGAATAATCCCTGGTCATAATCATACCAAGTCCATCTATGCACGTAAGCCAAAGATGACTTTCAAAAAAATATAAGCATGAGGATGATGACAATTCAATAAAACAGGTTCAAGAATAAATTTTAAAGATTTATAAGTTAATTTATCTTGAACTCAATAACGTCCAAATTGTAAACATGATACTGCTTTGTGCAGTAAAATTCAAGAATGCCCAGAAGAATATTTCAATGAAAAGATACTGGATGAAGCGCAAATATCAAGGATATTCCACTAATTTCATGGAGTATACAAGTCAAAGCTTTAACTAACTTAGTATAATATAATATATGAAACTGCAAATGGATTTTCACCCGCCATACGGTAATCCACGTATACAGATCATTTCCACAATTTAACAAGAAATGAATACACAGGATCATTCACCATGCATGTGGTAATCCACATAGACAGGTTATTCCCAATAGAATAATAAATAATGGAACTAGGTCCAGCGTAAATGCACAGATAGGATATTTTGACAGAATAATAAATAATGGAACCAGGTCTGGCGTAAACGCACAGACAGGATATTCTGACAGAATAATAAATAATGGAACCAGGTCCAGCGTAAATCCACAGACAGGATATTCCGATAGAATAATAAAGAACGGAATATTAGAAGAATTTCACCATGTATGTGGTACATCGCATAAACCGGTTATTCCAACAGAATAAGTAGAATGGAATAACATAAGAATTTCAGTAAGTATAAGGTATCCCGCGTATACAGGTTATTCCAACAGAATAATAAAGAATGGAATAACAGAAGTTCTCTTCATGAATAAGAAATAAAGAATACCCCTTATGAGTACAACAAATAATATTCCCTACCTTAGAAAAACTGAATACTGAAGTAGTGAAGTAGCAGAATATTTTTCTTCTTTCTCTCTATAGTTTCTCTCTTTAGAGTTTTAGTGAATTCATAAGAAATAATGAAGGAATGAACTTCTATTTATAGGAAAATAGACTGAATAGTAACTAATTCATGAACGGTCCAGATTGATTTACTTTTAAACGGACGGTCCATATTGGTTTACTATTAAAACTTAAAGCAACTGTCCATACTGATTTACTATTAAAACTTTAAATCAGCGATCCATATTGATTTACTATTATACTTTCCACCAGCGGTCCATATTGATTTACTATTATATCTTCAACCAACGGTCTGAAAAATTAGCACATCTCCTCATAGAATAATATTGTACCCAAAAATGATTTGGACCGAACAGAAATATATCTTACAGGTGAATAGTACCTCGTGAATAGTAACTCATGAATAGTAACTCATGAATAGTAACTCGTGAATAATAACTCATGAATAGTAACTCATGAATTGTAACTCATAAATAGTAACTCGTGAATAGTAACTCATGAATAGTACTATGACACAAAAAGTGTCCCGAATACCTAATTGAACAATATAACCTCCAGACATCAATTATACTAACACAAATAAGTCCAACACAATGGAACTATAAAATTCATCTTTAATCAACATGAACTTATTCATCATTATAATTCACAATATTTAACAACCAGGTCGTTCCCAGGAAAAAGGGGGCTTTCCGATAAGGATTTCTCCTTATTAGCGCGCAATTAGGTGACTAAACCTCTCCTTGACAAAACTTCTAGACATTGTCAATATTGCAAATAATAATATGAATAACTTTGTCGTCTCAATTATTAATTTAATAATATATCATATTATGTAGATGATACTATAACAATAATTGAATCAATAATATGAGAGATATGATGCAGCAATTACTGTAGCAATAATTGAGTATAACTGAGTGATTTCTCACATAAGCATCAATAATCAATACAGTGTGCTACTATGCAACCACGCGTATTACTGTACTTTTACTACTGGGTAGTTCAACAGTTTTAACGGTAACACCTCCGCCGTTATTTTTATAGAAAGATAATTTTGTCATTTTCTAACTACGACAATACTTCCGTTGTGGGGTCCACCAATGATTGTGCCATCGTACGAATATTCCCTGTTAAAACGAATATTCCCTGACCAATTGAATATTATATAACCACTTGCTTACTTTGCAAAATTTATAAATAATACCCACAACTATAACATTATATCAAATCCACACCATAATATTCAAAAATATATTTCGAGAAAATTATTCTTTATACATAAAAGTTGGGGTCTTACATACTGTATATGTGTGGACTGATAATGTTGGGTCAAATTATGTGTATAATGTCAAAACCCTAATATTAATTTGTTTAACCCTATTTTTAATTCAATTGGGAAATTTAAGAATTGTGTGGTAATTATGTCAGTTGAATTATGTCGTGTATTGCATAATTTAAGGTTAATTAGGAAACCATAATTGTTATTTAAGAAACCCTAATTACAAATTGATAACGCTAATTGTATAAATTAGGAATATTAAATGCTAAAAATTTAAAACCCTAATTACTAATTGTGAGCCCTAATTGCTAAATAAATAATCTTAATTATAATTTATGAATCTTAAATTTACATGCTATGTTCTATGTAATTAGAAAATTTAACATGATTAAGAAACCTTAATTTTGTATTTCTAGAAACTAAAATTTTAATTTAATTTTTTTTACAAACTCTAAATTGGAAATTCTACTAATTCAATGTGCTAAACCTTAGGGTTAAACCCTAAGGATTTGATAAGTTACCAAAATGCCATTAAATTTCTAAGCCTAATGACAAAAAATGCCCCTCTTGCATTATTTGAGGAAACTTGTAGATCTTTGCCTATGTGTAGTTGCTCAACAACTCTAACCTAGCCTTGTGCCTACATATTACACATCTCAACAGCAACATCTCAACCAAATGCATTGCAACACATTATATATATGGAATTAGAGAGAGAAAAGTCCATTATTTGCTCATTTGTACACAAAGCTCTCAACCAACTCTCTGTCTCCCAAAACCCACGAAATTTTAGTGTTAGATCAGTCCAAATTCAAGCCCCACGTTTACCAAAGATAGATCAAGAAGTCAGAATCAAGAATTGATCATGAGAGGCATAAAACCCTAAGCTATATTTTGATCTTTAATCTTGTGTTAAAAGTTAAGTTTGTTGTGTTAAATATGTTGTATGGAGTCTATTTTAGTGATCTGGGTTGATAGATGTTAGATGAATAACATCTATAAGCTCGGATCTAGTGTTTTTACAAATCTGTAAAAAATTCATTTTTGTGTTCTGACAACGATTGTCAGAGGCTGTAGATCTCATTATGTTGTGTGTTTTTGTTGTTTAAATGTTTGAAATGGTAGTCGGATATGAGATATTTACAATGGAACTTGAATCAGGTCCATATCTGTTATGGATTAAAAGTTATAGGCAGTCAAAATGGGTTGACCGGCATTGACCGGCTATTTCTAGGCAGCCCAGAATTGCCCAAAACGTCTGACAATGATTTTGCAGGCGCTTGATCTTACTGTTGTTAAGTGTTTTGATCATGTTGTTGTTTGGTATTTGTAGACTGACATGAAGACTACCTTCTAAAGCTTTTATACCACCTAGATCCTTAACAGAATCAAACTTAATGATGGTCAAACTTAGGTATCTGAAACTGCTCAAGAACATTTCTGAAAAAGCCAGAAATGTTCAAGAACAGTTCCGGGAAGGTACTTTGACTGGCTTGTATCTTGAATTTCTGATGATGTTATATGTGTTTTATGTATTATATCTCTTCAATTACATGTCATCTACACACTTAAAATGTTAGATCACATAAAGCAGACCTGTAGTGCATGATATAAAGCATCAAAGTAGGACCCTTGAGTTTCTAGGTAACCCAGAACCTCAAGAACACGTCTGACAATAACTTCTGCAGCTTGTATCTTGCATTGGATTGATAGTATGGCCTAGATAAAGGTTGGATCATGTAGTATTACATCAATACTACATGATCAATGTCTAAAATGGTTCAAAAGCTTTATGATCGGTTTGATATTGTTGGTCAAAGTAGTGCACTTGCTATCTGACATGAAGTTCTGGGTTTGGCCCAAGAACACTCAAGAACACATTCAGCGACAGTTTTGTCGCCTAAAGCAACTATAGCGACACTTTATTTATAAAATTAATTATTTTGATTAAATAAATAGAAAAATTAGTTTTTAATTATTAAAAATACAAAATAAATTATTCAAAATTATTTTAAAGTTAGAAAATTATATTTTTATTATTTCGAATATATTTCATAAATATTTAATATTTTTGGAATATTAATTGTATTTAATTTATTTAATTATAATATTAAATAAATTGTTTAAAAATGATTTTAATACTTGAAAAAATCATTTAAAAATATATTATGGTATAAGAAAATATTTTAAGTTATATTTAATGATTTTTAATATTTTGTGATGAATTTCATTAATTAATTAATATTAATGATAATTAAGTTATCTAATAAATGTATTAAATAAATTATGAAAAATAGAATTAATAATTTAAAAATCATATAAAAATGATTTAAAGGGTATAAAAATATTTTACGTTATGAAATATAACTTTTGATATTTTGTCATGAAAATATTAATTATTTAATATTAATGATATTAGATTTATTTAATACTTATATTAAATAAATTAGTTTAAAAATGATTTTAATATTAGAAAAATCAAAATAAAGATTTTAAAAATATTTGAAGTTATAAAATAAAACTTTCAATATTTAAAGGTAAATCTCATTAATTATTTACTATTAATGACGTTAAAGTTATTTAATAATTATATTAAATAAATTATTTAAAAATAATTTTAATATTATAAAAATTATTGTAAATGATAATAAATTGTTTAAAGATATTTTAAGCTATAAAATATAAATTTAAATATTTAAAGGATAATTTCATTAATAATTTAATATTAATGATATTAATTTAATATTAATGATATTAAGTTTATTTAATAATTATATTAAATAATTTAAAAATCATTTTATTTATTTAAAAATCATTTAAAAAGGATATTAATGAATTAAAAATATTTTAGGTTATAACTAATGACTTTTAATATTTCAATAAATAATGTATTAATATTTTAATATTAATGGTAATTATTTAAAAATGATTTTAATTGTTTTAAAATTCATTTAAGGGTAATATTAGTACTTTAAAAATACTTTGAGTTATTATAAATAACTTTAATATTTTGGCAATGGTTTCTTTAATGGGTTAATATTAATTAAATATTAATGATAATAGAATTATTTACTATTTAAATCATTTAATTATGATTCCGTGTTTAAAAATTTATAATAAATGTTTAAAAATTATTATAAATCCTTTAAAAATAATATGACTGATACTTACAGATATTGAACTACAGGGTAAAGTCTTAGACTCGATAATTACCCGATAAAACCGTTGGTACACCAACATGTTTCAGAAATTGATCTGGACTTGTATAATTGGTCTTCATATGTGTTTGTGTGTGATCCAATGACTGTGAAACATGTGTGACAATGTGATTAGGTTATATGTTGACTGCAATAAGCAGTGCTATTTGTTATAGTTTGTTGTTTTAATCAGTATAATGATCTTATGAATGATAGGTTTTGATATAAAAGATAAAACTAAGTTGTGTACTGTAAGCAGCAGACCAGGCAAGTATCTTACCTTTGCATTTCTTTTATGCAATGGACATGAGCAAGAAGTTTCAAAATTATATTATTATTGTACAAGATTATTAACTTTATTGTCGTATATATTATATTCGATCTTTGTTTATCAACATGATATTATATTATATAACTCATATATATATTTTGTTCGTTAATTTTGAAATATGGTTATACAAGTGTCCTCACTTGGATAATCATTGTATCCAATCACATGTTGATATATATATATATATATATATATATATATATATATATATATATATATATATATATATATATACATCTAAGCTACTTGATCAGCGAGACACAGATTTAGAAATATCATTGAATATGATAAAACCTTTTTGTATCCAATCAAATTGTTTTGGTTCGGATTCTAGACTAAGTATGAACATCCCGATCAAGGGAAAAATTTTATGCGCCCAAGGCGGACAGAGTGAACGATAATATCGTTCTTTCAATGTAGTATTGATCAATACAAGGTCCATGGGATGTACACCCTCATGCCCGTAAGTTATGACGATTTGCAGATAAAGTTATATCTAACCGTTTCAAAAATAGAAAACAATGTTCATAGTATGTCAACTACCCTATATATATAGTCAATACGTAGTTTCAAAAATTTGAGATAGAATTGTTATGTTATTATTATCGTTTCAGTTTACTTAACAACTATAACTTCGTTGTATAAGTGATGTACAAAGAAAATATTTATTTCTTTTAGCTAATTATATTTATAATTGTTATTACTTGTTGGGCACCCAAATGCTCATTCTTGCTTTAAATTTAAATGTGTTTATCTAGGAATGATCAACCCGGAGGTTCAGACAAAAACAAGTAAAAAGGAAAACAAACAGATTATGTTTAATGGTATCTTTTGTAATAGTTAGACAATATATAGACCATGATATTTATTATCTATCATGTAATATATTGTAGTAAAGGTTGCCTACTTGGGATTAGACTCTGATAAATGTAAGATATGTTTGATATTTATATTATTGTTATTAGTAATAGTATTATTCCGCTCATGGAAATGGTATCGCAAATCACCGAGTTCGGGTTTCAAGTACCTAAATTTGGGGGCGTTACAACATGGTATCAGAGCTTTAGGGTTCGAAACCTTAGGTGGGTTAGACCTTCAGCTATAACCTTGGGACAGAGAGAAACGTTAAAAATACAAATAACTCATATAGAGTTTAAAATAAGATGAATTGAATAAGTTCATTGTCAAATCAAATAAAAGATAGCTTATATAAAACTATTAATTGTTGTGTGTATATATTAAGTGATAATCAAGATAGATTGTGTGTAGATGTCAGATAAAAGGAATTAGGATATCCTCAGATCGTAAAGGAGCAGATCTCCATAACCGAGCCAATATCAAAGCCAATGGATGAAATAGAGGCTCACACTGAAAGCAACCCTGTTAAAGTGAATATTGTGGAAAAGTGTAGTACCGTACCCAGAAACGATAGTATAACTGATTTGTAGAATATAGTTAAAGAATATGTGGTCAATGTCGAGTTCTTAAACTCATATATTTGTGGTGAGTTTTTAAACTCATAATGTGTTGTAAGTTGGACGAACTTTGTATAGTTTGGCGTGAATGGATTATTGAGGATAATGAGAATAGACAGATTACTAAGCAATTGATCCTTAATGGAGGCGTAAGAAATAAGTAGTACTAGTATTACTTGAATAGGTATGATTCTATGTAGTGTATATGAAAAGTATGTCGCCTAAAGCACCTATAGCGACACTTTATTTATCAAATTAATTATTTTGATTAAATAAATAGAAAAATTAGTTTTTAATTATTAAATATACAAAATAAATTATTAAAAATTATTTTAAAGTCCAAAAATTATATTTTTATTATTTCGAATATATTTCATAAATATTTAATATTTTTGGAATATTAATGATATTTAATTTATTTAATTATAATATTAAATAAATTGTTTAAAAATTATTTTAATATTTGAAAAATCATTTAAAAATATATTATGGTATAAAAAAATATTTTTAGTTATTTTTAATGACTTTAAATATTTTGTGATGAATTTCATTAATTAATTAATATTAATAATAATTTATTTATTTAATAAATGTATTAAATAAATTATGAAAAATAGAATTAATAATTTAAAAATTATATAAAAATGATTTAAAGGGTATAAAAATATTTTACGTTATGAAATATAACTTTTGATATTTTGTCATAAAAATATTAATTATTTAATATTAATGATATTAGATTTATTTAATACTTATATTAAATAAATTAGTTTTAAAATGTTTTTAATATTAGAAAAATCATTTTAAATGAAAATAAAGATTTTAAAAATATTTGCAGTTATAAAATATAACTTTCAATATTTAAAGGTAAATCTCATTAATTATTCACTATTAATGATGTTAAAGTTATTTAATAATTATATTAAATAAATTATTTAAAAAATGATTTTAATATTATAAAATCATTTTAAATGATAATAAATTGTTTAAAGATATTTTAAGCTATAAAATATAACTTTTAATATTTAAAGGATAATTTAATTAATAATTTAATACTAATGATATTAAGTTTATTTAATAATTATATTAAATAATTTAAAAATGATTTTATTTATTTAAAAATCATTTAAAAAGGATATTAATAAATAAAAAATATTTTAGGTTATAACTAATGACTTTTAATATTTCAATAAATAATGCATTAATATTTTAATATTAATGGTAATTATTTAAAAATGATTTTAATTGTTTTAAAAATCTTTTAAGGGTAATATTAGTACCTTAAAAATACTTTGAGTTATTATAAATAACTTTAATATTTTGGCAATGGTTTTATTAATGGGTTAATATTAATTTAATATTAATGATAATAGAATTATTTGTTATTTAAATCCTTTAATTAAGATTCCGGTGTTTGAAAATTTATAATAAATATTTAAAAATTATTATAAATCCTTTAAAAATAATATGACTGATACTTACAGATATTGAACTACAGGATAGAGTCTTAGACTCGATAATTACCCGATAAAACCGTCGGTACACTGACATGTTTCAGAAATTAATTTGGACTTGTATAATTGGTTTGCATATGTATTTGTTAATTTATGATCCAATGACTGTGAAACATGTGTGACAATGTGCGTAGGTTATGTGTTGACTGCAATAAGCAGTGCTATTTGTTATAGTATGTTGTTCTAATCAGTAAAATGATCTTATGAATGATAGGTTTTGATATAAAAGATAAAACTAAGTTGCGTACTGTAAGCAGCAGACCAGGCAAGTATCTTACCTTTACAATTCCTTTATGCAATGGACTTGAGTAAGAAGTTTCAGAATTATATTATTATTGTACAAGATTATTAAATTTATTGTCGTATATATTATATTCGATCATTGTTTATCATCATGATATTATATTATATAACTCATATATATATATATATATATATATATATATATATATATATATATATATATTATGTTCGTTAATTTCGAAATATGGTTATACAAGTGTCCTCACTTAGATAATCATTGTATTCAATCACATGTTGATATATATATATATATATATATATATATATACACACATCCAAGCTACTTGATCAGCGAGACACAGATTTAGAAATATCGTTGAATATGATAAAACCTTTTTATATCCAATCAAATTATTTTGGTTCGGATTCCAGACTAAGTATGAACATCCCGATCAAGGGAAAACTTTTATGCGCCCAAGGCGGACAGAGTGAACGATAATATCGTTCTTTCAATGTAGTATTAATCAATACAGGGTCCATGGGATGTACACCCTCTTACCCATAAGTTATGACGGTTTAAAGATGAAGTTTTGTCTAACCTTTTCGAAAATAGAAAACAATGTTCATAGTATGTCAACTACCCTATATATATAGTCAATACATAGTTTTAAAAATTTGAGATAGAATTGTTGTGTTATTATTATCGGTTCAGTTTACTTCACAACTATAAATTCGTTGTAGAAGTGATGTACAAAGAAAATATTTATTTCTTTCAGCTAATTATATTTATAATTGTTATTACTTGCTGGGCACCCAAATGCTCATTCTTGCTTTAAATTTAAATGTGTTCAGCTAGGCATGATCAACCCGAAGGTTCAGACAAGAACAAATAAAAAGGAAAGCAAATAGATTATGTTTAATGGTATCTTTTATAATAGTTAGACAATATATTGACCATGATATTTATTATCTATCATGTAATATATTGTAGTAAAGGTTGCGTATTTGGGATTAGACTCTGATAAATGTAAGATGAGTTTGATATTTATATTATTGTTATTAGTATTAGTATTATTCCCCTCATAGAAATGGTATCGTAAAGCACCGAGTTCGGGTTTCAAGTACCTGAATTTGGGGGCGTTTCAATTACCTTTGTTAGCTAACTTCTTTCTTGAAAATCTAACAAAGGATGTTTAACTTAAAAGTTCTTATCTTCTCTAACAATTATGTTGCTTTGTGTTGGATGAAAACTAACAACCAAATAATGAATTCAAGCTTGATTTTTATAGACTTGATAATGTTAAGGCATAATATTCATTAGGTTACTCCACCTCTTTACTAACCTCCTTACTATTTGATACTTAATCCCTAAGTAAACTTGCCCCCTACTCTTATTACTTAGCCACCACAACAAAGTCTTGGTCACCAAGTTCATCCATGGGTTGCCCCATGGACCTAGCTTTACCCATTGGATCATTACATGGGCTTAGGTTTAACTAATTAGATCATTCTTGTTGGCTTTCATTAATTTAATTTGGGCTTCATATTAACCAACTCTTGGGCTAAACATTACTACATTTTGGGCTTGTCCCTTAAAGCTTATTGGACTTGCACTTCCTACAAAATCCATAATTCCATTCCATTATAATTTAATACTTAACATTCTCAAATTAAGTCCGAATGTGAAATATTGTGTTTTCCATACTTAGATTATTATTACATAATCCATCTCGCCTTGATATTATAACATTACGTATTTCTCGGAAGTTCAAAAGTAATTATCGAGCGGAAAACGATGAATAGTGTTTTTCATAAAATTTCTCGGAACGCTTTTATTTTTGTCTTGGAAATTCAAACACTTTAATTCCTTCACGTAGTTAAAATACTACGATGTTCCTACGTTTCTAGGTTATAAAATGACATATATCTTATTAACACGTAATAATAACAAATTATATTATTTTATTCATTATTTAATTCCTTCAAGTAGTTTACAAAGGATCCGAATTTCTCGGTCATTACAATTGGGGTTTTTACACCTTTACCTATTTTCTCAGGGGAATGTGCATGCGATCGCTGGGCTGGACTGAGGCTTGGTTAGGATTCTACCTGTTCCTGCTGGTGAGTATCTTTCTTGTCTTTTCCCATATATAGGTTAAGAGTGTTAACTGACAGCAAATGATTTATCTTTGTGTTGGCAGTTCTGGGCCTATGAGAGGCTTCCATGTTTACACCGTGTGAGTGTGTTAGGTTTAGACACCTATCCATGAGGGTTGAGATGGCATCATTCCATACTGGAAGAGGTCCTTGTTGCTGAGGGTTTCACTCATTACCTCCTACAGCTGGAGTTATTGACAGTGGATGTCGTCACGTGGGTTCCCTACTCTGGGGAGCATTTGAGCATTATATTTGACAGTGGATATCGAGCACGTGATTTCTACCCGTAGAATTCTTCTCTTCACAGATGGAGGATGGGAGCTGTACTTAGGAGAGCGTGCTATCAGGAGCACTACATGAGAGATTCGCATGCCGATCTTGCCTCCAAACAAGCGGTATTGGCCTATTTCACAGTAGCCCTATCATTTATATCCCATTGTTGAGGTTTGACGGTTTTACATTATCAGAGGGTCCCTGTACTAAGGAGATGTTCCAGCGTTGGTGGTTCCCTCGTACCATTGGAGCTCAAACCCGCACCACTCAGTTCATGGGGGATATGGTTCTAGGATCCGTGATGATGACAGATTGGCTAGCCTATGTCAGAGATCCGACTCATGTGACACAGATTGACAGTCTGACCCAACGACTGGACCGGGCACATTTCTTTATCCGGCACTTGGGTAGAGATCCTTCACAGGTAGATACTTTTGATCCCTCCAGCTCTGGCGCTAGCCCCTCAGGTGACCCATACAGTTTTGCCAGTGTAGATCATCCCTTGTACAAGCCTGACATCCCTGTGGATAGAGATCCAGTGACTCAAGAGTAGTTACATCAGGTGGACAGGATTGATGATGTAGACATTAACACCATTGTCTTCTTCTTATTTATATTCTCGTTATTTCTTTAGATAGACATTTGTTAGACATTAGGTTGCTTCGCCCCATTCTCGTTATATCTTTTGATAGGCCTCTATTAGTTGTAGGGCTGTTTTTGCCCCATTTCCCTGTATTTTAGTTGTACAGAGATGTATTAGATGATGATATACTTAGGAATGTATATACAGTTTTCCATTCCCTATATCGTGTTGCCATCTATTGTATCATGCATGTATTATGTTATGCATATGTATGTATTTCCAGAGATATTCAGCATTGACCGCTAGATGGTCTTATGACATTGCTCGTACAAATGTCTTCTTCGACAGTTAGTCGTATTGATCATACCCTACCATTATTGGTGGTATTTGGTATGTGATCGTGGTATGATAGCATGTCACCATCTGATAGGGTGACTATAGATCATTTGTTGCAGCATATCATGACCATGTTGATGTTTCAGGTTCCCACAGGATTCGTGGAGGGCATGCTGGAGCACTAGGTATCGAAGAGGCAGGTTTTCCAATTTAGGACCCATGAGTTGACTCCCACTCTAGAGGAGTATACATGTTTGACGATGTTTCCCTTAGATAGACCTTGGGTGCATATGGCGATTGGAGACATGAGTAGACAGTTCATGACCCTTACTGGCTTTAGGATGAGCTCACATCTGGCCACGTTATATCTCAGCATTTTCTTTTTAAAAGATTTGGCTCTGAGGATAGTTATACATGATATTCTGGGGATTTTACCAGACCGAAGGATCATTGGCGTCTAGCCAGAGTGGATGTACTGTTATTGTGTGTACTATCATATGTTTATATGCCATGGTATATGGATGAGTTGGACATAGCAGTTATCATGGCAGTGAGAGCTCTCAGGGAGGGTCATACCATCATACCGATGATCACAGTAAAGACTCTAAGGTCAGCTACATACTGCTGCACTTATCCGACAGGAGTGTTTACAGGCAGCTCGGCCATGTTGTATGTGTGGTTTATGTCACACTTGAGACCGATTGGCACTTTCAGACGGCATGGGTAATGTTTCACCCATGATATAGCCATGTCATACTCCTTTCAGCCTGCAGAGTGTATAGATGTTGTATCTTGGTCTACTTTCTTGGCAAGGATTAGAGATCTGTTTGCTATATTATCGTGTTTAGGGCTTAGTTCCCCCTACAGCTTGATCACTCATGCTCCGGGCATGGATTATCTTCCTCTGGCTGGATTGAGAGGCATGATTACCTATCACCCACTGGTCATTATGTGTCAGTTTAAGCAATTTTAGGACTTTCATCCTTTGAGGAAGCATCGAGTCAGCGATTTGCTTCTCGCCACTTATCATCAGAGGATAGATCCAGGGTGTACGCCTATTGGGATCAGCGAGAGCTAGCTGCATTTTCTATCAGTCATCCAGGTTATTCTGCAGAGTATTCTGCATGGATAGAGACAAAGACTGCATCGGCTGCGGTAGTATCCACATAGTAGGGGACTGATTCCAACGACGAGGAGCCTATGGAGGAGGTTGATATTCCCATCGAGGAGGATTCGACTACTGGGTTTCCAGTATTTGTGATGGATTCTCCTACTACGAGTGCTACTGTAATTCAGCATTCAGCACAGTATCTGGAGCAGAGTCTATAACTGATGACCTTTGAGAAAGATCAGGCTAGGGCCTTGATGTTGATAGCTTTTGATGGGAGAGACGCAGCTCTATTGGAGAGAGATGAGGCTAGATCAGCTAGAGATGCGTTGATTGTAGAGCAAGATACTGCTCTATTTGACCGAGATGTTGCCATCACAGACAGTACTTCAGTGAGATCCTTTACGATTGGCATCCTTGCCGATATGAGTGCATACATTGATGAGAATCATGCCACCGTGCCTCTGATCTGCTAGGTCGTGTAGATACCATTGGGCACGAGCTTGCAGCGTTACCTCCTTCTTATGAGAGGGATGTTATGCTACATCTGATAGTTCGCATACATACAGATCCATAGATAGCCTTGTATTTTCCTGCATAGACTAGCTTAGCCATTTTGTCATGTACAACACATATTGTATATATCAAACAGTATTATGTATGGCAGGGAAATATATTTTGATTCACTTCCCTTTCAGTTGTGCCTTGATACTTGCTTGATATTTGCCTGTTTCTTCAGGGCTTGTGATCTTGATGCATTCTGAACCCATCCTTGATGTATGGACATTGAGACATCATAGGATTTCCCAAAATGGATCATTGATCTGTATGTATCCCTACCATCTTTGGTGTCTTGGGACTGGTTTCTGTATGGAAATGTGGAGATGAGTGTAGCTTTTCCTCTCTAAGATTGATCGCGCCACAAATGGTCGCCAGTACTTCTATTTGTGAGAAGCCTAGTTAATTCCATTTCTTATGGATTGGTGTTGCTATTTGAGGCACAACCGCAGCTTAGATGGTCGCCAAATCTCTTATTTGTGAGGAGAGGTTAGGTAATTACATCCCTTTGGTCTGAAGCCGATGAAATGTGATGAATTAGAGGTTGATCCTAGTACCGTGTGATAAGTATTTTTGTTCTGGTAGGGGATTAGACTGAACCATAAATGGCTGCCTACGTACTCCTATTAAAGAGGAGATCAGGTCTGCGTAGTTCGAACCTGATGTAAGAGGATCAACGCTGAATGTGAAAGGCAGATGGGTGTAAAAGATTTATTGATGAAGAAGGGTAAATAAGTGTTTTTGTGGTTTTTGTTTTTTTGGTAGAAAAGGGCAAAAATATTTTTGTTGTTTTTTGTTTATTGCGGAAAAGGGCAGAAATGTTTTTCTTATTTTTTTATTGCGACCTATCCATATAGAATATGGTTGCCTACGTACTCCCGAGTATCAAGGAGATCAGGTCGACGTAGTTCGCCACTCGGGACGAATTCCAACCGAAGAGAAGTAAAAATCCCATGTGCAGTCTATACTGCGATGAGAATAAAGTTTGATCCCATGATTGGGATAAACTGCAGGTGTGAAAAAGTTTGATCCCGTCTTCAGGACAAACTGCAAGCGTAGAAAAGTTTAATCTCGTCTTCAAGATAAACTGTAATTGTGAAAAGTTCAATCCCTGGTGGGATAACCGAAGTTGTATGAACGTAGTGAAACCAGGCTGCTGGCTTGAAGAGTATGTTTCCTTGAGGGAGCAAAGTGTGGCGAAGAGTTGTATGAGATGAAGGATTGAAGAACCGGAATGACTGGTGATCTGATGATCCAACACCAAGATTTTTGCTTGATGGTAACTTTAGACATAGTACCGTTTCACGGTGTCTAAGTTGATGAGTTGTGGAAATTCATCGCCATCCATTTCCTGTAGTCTGAGAGCGCCTCACGTCAATACCTCCTTGACAACAAACGGGCCTTCCCAATTAGGAGCGAATTTTCCCTTAGATTGATCTTGGTTGTCAATGATCTTTTTCAAAACCAAGTCGTGTTGTTTAAACTACCGTGGCCAAACTTTTCTATTGTAGGATCTTGCGATCCTTTGCTGATATAACTGACCATGGAATATAGTCGCGGTTCTCCTTTCGTTTATCAGAGACAATTGGTGATACATGTCTTGTACCCATTGGTCTTCATCCAGTTGAGCATCCATCAATACTTTGAGGGATTCCATTTCCACCTCTATGGGGAGCACTGCTTCCATCCTATAGGCTAATGAGTAGGGTATTGCCCCAGTGGAAGTACGCATTGAAGTTATGTAGGCTAATAAAGTCAGAGGCAAGAGGTCAGGCCATCCTTTGTGATTGGAGGACATTTTTTGCATGATCTTCTTGATATTTTTATTAGTCGCTTCAACAGCACCATTCATCTTTGGGCGGTAGATGACGGAGTTAAGGTCTTTGATGTGGAATTTACTGCATAACTCCTCCATCATTTTGTTGTTGAGGTTCTTAGCATTGTCTAACACAATGACCTCTGGTTGTTCATATCGACAAATAATATTGTTTCTGATGAAAGCAATGATGTCTTCTTTAGTAACCCTGGGGAAGGAGGCTGATTCTACCCATTTGGTGAAGTAGTCAATCATGGTGAATATGAATCGATTTCCATTATTGGCTTTGGGCCCGATCACGTGCATTACCTACATTGAAAAGGGACATGGCGAACTCATATTATGGATTTCCCTTGGAGGGGGTGGATGGTATTTCCATGAATTTGACATTAATAGTGCCTCTTGACATGATCATTACAGTCAGCTTTGAGCGTAAGCCAATAATGCCCTATTCTGAGGATATTCTTAACAAGTAGGGGTCCGCTCATGTGGGGGCCATATACTCTACCATGGATCTCATCCATGAGCCTTTGAGCTTGGTCTTTTTCTAGACATTTGAGAAGACCTAATCCTGCATCTCTTTTGTAGAGTGCATCTCCGCTCAGGTAGAATTTCATAGCAAGTCGATGGATCCACCTTCTTTCGGTCGATCTCACCTCAGCGGGTGTAGAACCATCTCGTAAATACTCCTTGATATGATGATACCAAGGGTTGTGGATGGGAGGTAGCTCATCCGATACTTCTCCAGCATAGTTCACATAGGAAGGTGCCTTGTGCAGGGAAAATGTGACACTTGGCATGTGTTCCTTGTCAGGCATATGAATCAAGGAGGCCAAAGTTGCTAATGTGTCGGCAGAGTCATTCCTATTACAAGGAATATATAGAAAGGAGATTTCTTCGAAGTCCAAAGCCATCTGTAGAACTTGTCGATGGTAAGGCAGCAAATGTAATTCTTTGGTTTGATAGGTTCATGTGGATTGTTTAATTACCAACTCTGAATCCCCAAAGACAGTTAACCACCTGATACCCATTGAACACGAAAGTTTTAACCCCATAATACAACCTTCATACTCAGTTGTGTTGTTGGTGTTGACAAACTGCAATTTGACGGCGACGGTGTGACGCCCCCAAAATTAGGTATACATCACCCATCTTAAGTCGCCAGATACATGGTACAGAATTCAAATACAACTTAATAATACAATTATCATGTACAATACGACAAAACATAAACTGTGAGGTTGAATACAAATATTGTCTACTAGAGAGTATACAAACTCAAAAGGAGTCTTCATTACAATTATTATCACACTATTTCACAGAATAGTGAGGACTACTAATGCACCATCTAGGACCATCACTCCGTTCCTCGACTCGTCCCAGCTATATTCTCATTTCCTGAAGAGAACAGTGAAAGAAATGGTGAGCTCAACTAGCCCAGTAAGAAATATTATGACTAAGATAATGCAGAATAAATTATCATTAGCTTTAAACAGTGTTAAATTGATACAATATAACAAACATCAAGTTTAACTGCAGCGGAACAAGCAATCCATTAAAAGAGTCAAGTAAAGAATAAAATCTACTATCTTTTATGATTTAAAAGGTTTTTCATCACTTTTATCGCTAAGACACAGCTTAATAAATAATCCACATCATCGAATCACCCCTACACTACGACCAAGGATATTCTTTAGTATCACGACCACAATTATCCATGCACTACGGGCCAAGAATATTTGTGTATTCATTAATGGTCATGATCATGCCAACAACTATCCATCAATGCACTACGGGCCAATGAGGACTTTTACCACATCATTTGTAACATTTCGGTCATGATTACACCAAATAATCCCTGGTCATAATCATACCAAGTCCATCTATGCACTACAGGCCACAGATGACTTTCAAAAAAATATAAATATGAGGATGATGACTATGATATAAGGATTCAATAAAACAAGTTCAAGAATTAATTTGTCCAAGAGCTAATAATGTCCAAATTGTCAACATGATACTGCTTTGTAGAGTAAAATTCAAGAATGCTCAGAAGAATATTTTCGTGAAAAGATACTAGATGAATCGCAAATATCAAGAATATTCCACTAATTTTATGGAGTATAGAAGTCAAAACTTTAACCAACTGAGTATAATAAAGAATGGAATAACAAAAGAAATCACCATGCATGCGGTACTTCGCATAGATAGGTTATTCTAACAGAATACTAAATAACAGAACTAGGTCAGGCAAAATTCGCACCAATAATATTCCCTACCTTACAAGTACAAAAGAATGGAATAACATAAGTTCTCTTCCTGAATACAAAAGAATAACACCCCTTACGAGTACAACAAATAATATTCCCTACCTTAAGAAGAAGAGTACTGGATATATAAGTAGTGAAGTAGCAGAATACTTTCTTCTTTCTCTCTATAGTGTATCTCTCTAGAGTTTCAATGAATTCGTAAGAAATAATGAAGGAATGAGCTTCTATTTATAGAAAAATGGACTGCATAGTAACTAACTCATGAACGGTCCAGATTGATTCACTTTAATCTGACGGTCCATATTTAAAGCAAAATTTTTAAATAAAATATAATATATTCTATTTATAATCTAATAAAACGAATAACTTCATAAAAGATTTTACTATGCAAACACTATGCAGACACTATGCATACACTATGCATAATAAAATATAATATATTCTAATTATTGTCTAATAAAACAGATAACTTTATAAAAGTATTTTGTTTTATATAAAAAGATTTTACTATGCAAAACACTATGCAGGCACTATGCAACACTATGCATAATAGAATATAATATATTCTATTTATAGAATAACTTTATAAAAGTATTCTGTTTTATATAAAAAGATTTTCTGTATTATTACATTATTAATACCAACAAAACTGAGTGATTTATCACGTAAGCATTAATAATTAATACTGTGTGCTACTATTCAACCACGCGTATTACTGTACTTTTAACACGGGTGTTTCAACAGTTAACGGTAAAACTTCTGCCGTTATTTTCATAAAGTATTTTTGTTGTTTTCTCAATCCGACAATAATTTTATTGTGGGGTCCACCAATGATTGTCCCGTTGTACGAATATTCCCTGTTAAAATGAATATTCCCCGACCAATCGAATATTATATAACAACTTGCGTACTTTGCAAAATTTATAAATATTACCCACAACTATAACATTATATCAAATTCACACCATAATATTCAAAAAAATTATTTCGAGAAAATTAAATATTTATTCATAAAATCTGGGGTCTCACAATCTCCCCTACTTATGGAATTTTGCCCTCGAAATTTACGTACGTACTTGGTATGCCGAAGAGGTGAGGATACCTTGACTTCACTTCAATGTCTAACTCTTGAGGTATAACCTTTGAGCGTCGAATATGATCTTTCTTATCCAAGATGTTAACACGTATCTCCTCATACGTTAAATCTTCTGATATCTCGTCCGGTTCTAAATTAATATTGTGGTTCGGGTCATCCACATATTTACGTAACATCGATACGTTAAAAACGTTATGAACACGTGACATACTTGGTGGTAAAACGAGTCTATAAGCCACAGTTCCTTCTCGATCAAGGATTTCAAATGGGCCAATTAAATCGAGGGTTGAGATTTCCTCTCTTCGTCGATTCTTGCTTCTAGAATAATGCCTTCTTGAACCTTCTTCTTCACATTCATCGGCTTCGGGTGTGTAGCTTGAGCGGCTTTAACTTTATTAATTAAAGTCGATTCTACTTGTATATTCATTATCTTCACGTGGGTTCGTATATTTGCACTTGTAACCGCATACAATCTTCTACTCAACGTGTCAACTACCACGTTCGTACTTCCACGATGATATTGAATGGTACGATCGTAATCTTCAACAGCTCAAGCCAACATCTTTGGCGCATATTACGTTCATTTTAGTTGAAGAAATATTAATATTTGAGGGTTTAAGAAATGGGTTTTGTACTGGGGTCAATACAAAATTCGATTTCACGCTCTAGGGGTAGGCTAAGAAGTCTTCAAGAATACGTCAGGAAATTTATTAACAATAGAAATATCATTCAAAACTGTGACCCTAATCCAAGACTTGGATAGTACGTCACATTGATACCTATCAACTTGCCATCGTCATTCACGATGTTGCCTACAAAAAGTCTGGCTTCAGTGTATTACACACAAGGAAGTCAACAATGAAAGGACCGGGGATCTTTACTTATGGCTTTATATGACAATGATTGACTTTAGTGGTTTGGTTGCTTGAATTCGCATAACAGGTTGGTTAGGAATATGAAAGCTAACAACCTTACGAAAAACATGATGGGTAGTTAACTGATCAATTCCTAAAATCACATCAAAGGCAATTATTTTCAAAGAGATAAAATTGGCACGTAACGTGAAAGTGTTGATTTGAACAAGATTTATAAATAGTGGAGGTAACGAAGGTTTCTCCTAACAGATATATCAAAGTCTAACTTCTCCGGAGTTAACATTAAACATTGAACACAACTAGGTGAAATAAAAGAGTAAGTAGAACCAGTATTTGACATGGTATAGACTTCACAAGAGTTTATGACTAACATACCCGTGATAATTTTATTCAGGTTCCTCGTCACGAAAAAAAAAATGCTCTCTTTTAAACTACCGACTTTGGCTTGTCTGGGACATCCTTTGGCATCACTATCCCAGCTGGAATTGACTTCACCATACGACAAAATTGAGCTAGGTGGCCTTCTCTTCCGCAATTAAAACAAGTTTTGGATTGCTGCGTACAGTTTGGACAGATGTGTCCCTCCTGTCCGTATTTGAAACATACGATCGGTGGTCGTTCTTCTTCCTTTGAAACGGGTGCTGGTGCCGACGTCTTTACGTCATTGTTAAACCTTTTCTTCTTGAAATGTCCATTCTTATTTCTTTGGCCATGATTACCACTGAAGTGGTCACCATTTCTGACATGTTGATTCCATCCATGCTTACTGTCACCGCTTTGATGATTGTAATCACCGGTATTATCATTTTGCCGGCTACTCTCTTTTGGTTTGGTTGACTCATTATCGTGCTCCAATAACTGAGCCCTATTAAAAAAGTCTGAATATAAACACAGTTTATGAGAGATAAGATATTGACGTATCTCAGGTTTCAAACCTCTTAGAAACATTCAGGTCATTCTCTCCTCATTATCAACCAAATGGGACGCAAATCGGGAAAACTCGGCAAACTTGGCTTCGTACTGCAACACGGTCATGTTGTTTTGCTCCAACTTGATAAATTCCACCTCCTTCATGTGACGAATGCTTTCGGGAAAGTACTTGTCATTGAACAGCTCTTGGAACTTCTCCCAAGACATCTTGAGTGCGTCGGGCTGGGTACGTTTTACAGATTTCCACCAGTGATCTGCCTCTTCACGCAACATAAAGGTGGCAAAGGGAACCTTTTGTTCCTCGGAGCATCCCAAGACATCAAATATCTTGGTGATCTGCTTTAACCACGTCTCCGCCTTAAGTGGTTCGGGCTTTCCCAAAAACTCTGGTGGTCCCAGCTCCTTGAATTGCTTAGCGGTGACCAACCGTGGGTTGCCATTATTTCCTCCTGTATTATGAACAGAAGCTGTCTTCGCCTGATGTTGCATGAATTCTAAAAAGCTCTTAAACGTACCATCATTCGTCAATTGATCAGTGTTGTTGTTTACAGGAGGATTATCGCCATCCTGTTGCACATTGTCCTGATTATTGATCTGTGGAGACTCAACAGTCTCCTGTGCTCCATTGTTTATCTCAACATTTTCAGATGCCATTTTTAAATACTGACACAAAACAAGAGTTAATTAACATATCACATATTATCTCTACACTCTGACCGGCCAATTAAATACCAAATAAACTTAGGTATGCAATACTAGCGAAGGAATTCCCCGTCTCTCCCCTCCTAGTTTTTGTCTCACATCTCAGCCAGGGATCATATCCCTAAGCTTTGATACCAACTGTGATGCCCCCAAAATTAGATATACATCACCCATCTTGAGTCGCCAGATACATGGTACATAATTCAAATACAACTTAATAATACAATTGTCGTGTACAATACGACAAAACATAAACTGTGAGGTTGAATATAAATATTGTCTACTAAAGAGTATACAAACTCAAAAGGAGTCCTCATTACCATTATTATCACACTATTTCACAGAATAGTGAGGACTACTAATGCACCATCTAGGACCATCACTCTGTTCCCCGACTCGTCCCAGCTATATTCTCATTTCCTGAAGAGAATAGTGAAAGAAAGGGTGAGCTCAACTAGCCCAGTAAGAAATATTATAACTAAGATAATGCAGAATAAATTATCATTAGCCTTAAACAGTGTTAAACTGATACAATATAACAAACATCAAGTTTAACTGCAGCGGAACAAGCAATCCATTAAAAGAGTCAAGTAGAGAATAAAATCTACTATCTTTTATGATTTAAAAGGTTTTTCATCACTTTTATCGCTGAGACTCGGCTTAATAAATAATCCACATCATCGAATCAACCCTGCACTACGGCCAAGGATATTCTTTAGTATCACGACCACAATTATCCATGCACTACGGGCCAAGGATATTTGTGTATTCATTAATGGTCATGATCATGCCAACAACTGTCCATCAATGCACTATGGGCCAATGAGGACTTTTACCACATCATTTGTAACATTATGGTCATGATTACACCAAATAATCTCTGGTCATAATCATATCAAGTCCATCTATGCACTACAGGCCACAGATGACTTTCAAAAAAATATAAATATGAGGATGATGACAATGATATAAGGATTCAATAAAAAAAAGTTCAAGAATTAATTTGTCCAAGAACTAATAATGTCCAAATTGTCAACATGATACTGCTTTGTAGTGTAAAATTCAAGAATGCTCAGAAGAATATTTTCATGAAAAGATACTGGATGAATCACAAATATCAAGGATATTCCACTAATTTCATGGAGTATAGAAGTCAAAACTTTAACCAACTGAGTATAATAAAGAATGGAATAACAAAAGAAATCACCATTCATACGGTACTTCGCATAGACAGGTTATTCCAACAGAATACTAAATAACGGAACCAGGTCAGGCGAAATTTGCACCGATAGGATGTTCCATCAAAATAATAAATAATGGAATAGAAACAAAAATCACCATGTATGTGGTACTTCGCATAGACAGGTTATTCCAACAGAATACTAATAAGGACGGAATCAGGTCCGGCGTAAAACGTACAGACATGATATTCCAACAAAATAATAATAAAGACGGAACCAGGTCCGGCGTAAAATGCACAGACAGGATATTTCAACAGAATAATAAAGACAGAATCAGGTCTGGCGTAAAACGCACAGACAGTATATTCAACCAGAATAATAAAGACAGAATAATAGAAGAATGTCACCAAGTATAGGGTAGCCCGCGTATACAAGTTATTCCAACAGAATAATAGAGAATGGAATAACATAAGTTCTCTTCCTGAATACAAAAGAATAACACCCCTTACGAGTACAACAAATAATATTCCCTACCTTAAGAAGAAGAGTACTGGATATATAAGTAGTGAAGTAGCAGAATACTTTCTTCTTTCTCTCTATAGTTTATCTCTCTAGAGTTTCAATGAATTCGTAAGAAATAATGAAGGAATGAGCTTCTATTTATAGAAAAATGGACTGCATAGTAACTAACTCATGAACGGTCCAGATTGATTCACTTTAATCTGACGGTCCATATTTAAAGCAAAATTTTTTAAATAAAATATAATATATTCTATTTATAATCTAATAAAATGAATAACTTTATAAAAGATTTTACTATGCAAACACTATGCAAATACTATGCAAACACTATGCATAATAAAATATATATATTCTAATTATTGTCTAATAAAATAGATAACTTTATAAAAGTATTTTGTTTTATATAAAAAGATTTTACTATGTAAAACACTATGCAACACTATGCATAATAGAATATAATATATTCTATTTATAGAATAACTTTATAAAAGTATTATGTTTTATATAAAAAGATTTTCTGTATTATTACATTAATAATACCAACAAAACTGAGTGACTTATCACGTAAGCATCAATATTTAATATCGTGTGCTACTATGCAACCACGCGTATTACTATACTTTTAACACCGGGTGTTTCAACAGTTAACGGTAAAACTTCCGCCGTTATTTTTATAAAGTATTTTTGTCGTTTTCTCAATCCGACAATAATTCTGTTGTGAAGTCCACCAATGATTGTGCCGTTGTACGAATATTCCCTGTTAAAATGAATATTCCCCGACCAATCGAATATTATATAACAACTTGTGTACTTTGCAAAATTTATAAATATTACCCACAACTATAATATTATATCCAATCCACACCATAATATTCAAAAAAATTATTTCGAGAAAATTAAATATTTATTCATAAAATCTGGGGTCTCACAGACGGGATACTACTCCCCTGTATCGGATACTAGAACTACTCCAGCTCCAGAGCCTTCTGCGTTAACATCTCCATCAAAATACATTTTCCACACATGGCATGCATCGTACTGATGATGTTGTTGAACAACCATAACCCCTTCATCGAGGAAGTAGGTTTCCAAGGGTTTGAAGTCCCCAGAAGGTGCGGTGGCCAGTTGATCTACAATCCCTTGACCTTTGATGGATCGGATTCTGACTTAGAACGAAGAAATGAGCGTTAAACGTTCACGAACGTTTATCGTTTTTGTTAAAAATGAACCAATAGGTGAATTTTTAGCAAATGAATTCAAATAGATAAAATTCTTGCATGAACGTGTAGATTACGTAATTTGTGAACCGTAGGCTTTTGAACGAGCCAATTCAGACATATAACGAAGAAGTTATGCGTCTGTGAAGTTCACAAAATTCAAAGACTGAAATTTTTTCTAGTGCATAGAGTTAGCGTCGCGGCGCCAAACCTACGCCAAACTGGTCGCGCCGCAGAGCGTAACAGTGTCCGAGCACACTACAAGAGTTTGTTGTAGCGCAAACCGTAGTACAATTTGTGGCGCCACAGCGCCATTACAGTTCGAAAATCCTCTAGTGTGTGGCGCCGCAGCACGGCCCACTAAGTAAGGACTCGCGCCGCAACGCCAGTCTCAGAACAAGGATGGTGATGAATGTTTCTAATTACAAAGAAAAGAAAGCTAATTGATTTAAAAGTAAACACAACCTAAGGAATGTAATGTAACATTGTTTAAAAATTGTTAAACCATAAAGATGTTGTATAAAGGTTGAGATAACCTAGTCGAATATAAATGCAAGGATAATGATAAACCGGAACGGATAATAACTGAATCTAATACACAATTAGATTGAGATGAATAGTAAGATATAGTCATATACATACTTGATTATATGTGACCTAATGTAAGGCATTATGTGATCATGTATTATAGAGACTTGAAAGACTTGAACATAAAGTTAATATACCGTAGCAGACGCTAAAGGCAAGTATTCTAACTCTTGTCTCAGTTCAATCTGAACAAGTTTTTGAAGTTCATGTATTTTTTCGAATGAATTTAGGTATGTTGAAGTTAAAGCCAATTCCTTTGGCTAGACTTGATATATTGATAATCTAGTCATTTATTATCAAATGTTGTAATCTTTTGTCAACTACTTGATATGGTTTTCAAAGGAAGACTGAAATTTTAAACAAATGTTTTGTCGGTAAAACGACAGGGACGTGAGGTTTCCAAATGCTTAAACGTGCATACGTTTAATGGATGTAGTGTTGATCAACATAGAGTACAATAGGCTGATCACCTAGAAGTGCTCGTAAGTAATATCGGGCTTACAGACTTAGTTTCAGGTTGTCCCTTTCCAATAAAGAATGAATGCTCGAGGTCCTTGACCGGAGTAAATATTTTGCTAAATATTTTTATGATTGTAAAACATTTTGAAAGAAAGATGAAGTGCCATTTTGTATTATCAATAGTACTTCATAACTATTGTTCAGATATTGAAGATATATGATTCGTATGTGTCAAGCATGTTGTTATTGAATTGTTATACTTGTTGAGCTAGTTATGCTCACTCTTGCTTGAACTATATGAATACAGCTAAGACTGAACGTCCTGAAGGATTGAAAAAGGATAAAGGAAAATTTAAGGCAGATTGTTAAGTTGTCTTGTAATAGTATAGGTTTATTGTTGTAATGTAACTGATATTATGACAAAGAACCTTTGTAATTGGTATAGAACCTGGGAAATGTAAATATTACTTTAAATATATAGAAGTTATGTTCGTTCTTTGAGACTTTTCAATTGAATGAATGTATGAATGTTGTACAGTATAGCACCATCTGTCGGGTTGCAAGATACCCGAATTTGGGGGCGCTACAAGTTGGTATCAAAGCCTAGGTTATAAAACTTAAGGGGGAAAATAGAACTTTAAGTCATAACCTTAAGAAATAATAAAGAAGTAAAAGATGGAAAGTAACCTTATAAAAATGCATTATATTATGTGTTTCTATTATTTTACTGATGTGTACTAATCAAACTATATTGTTTATTGTAGATGTCAGGAGAAAATGATATGTATAGAGACGTACATATAGTGAGCGAGGATTCGGTTAATCGGGTAGAGATACTACCAAATCCCGTAGCAGGAGAACTAGAGGTGGTGACAATCAAGTCAGGAGACTCAGACGACTTAGACTATATGTCTATATTTGATGGCATGCTAGAGGAGGAGGTGGATGTGATGTCCTTTGACCATGTTCCACCTACAACGGAATTGTCTACGGGGGAATCGATGAAGGCATTGTTTATGTCAATATTGGATAGGAATGTCCATTACTGCCAAGAGGTTAAGGAGTTGAAAGAGGAACTCCAAGCTGTCCATGAGGACAAGACTAGCATGGAGGGAATGTGGGAAGAGTAGCACGATGATAGAATTCTAGCTAAGGACAAGGTCCAAGAGCTGAGATGTGAAGTCTTTGAGCTCAAGCAGGAGCTAAAGACTAAACAGCGGAAGTTGGAAAGGATGTCCTATATACATAGGAGTTCTCATATAGATTTCTAGCAGCAGGTAGCTGGGTATCAGATAGAAGCAGGACAGACCCATCACACTATCAGTAGAGATGTTATTGCCGGTCTGGCCAGCAAAGATTTTGAGAATGCCCTACGGAAAATGTAATCTAGCAATAGCTAGAGTAGCTTAGGTATGTAAATATTATGTATCTAGTAGTGACGTAAAACCCTCTTTTTTATAACAAAGGGTAGTCTTTTATAAATCCCAATTTTTAGAAAGTAATTGCGAGATGGTAATGTAATCAACTAAGGCTGAGTAATGTAAACAATGTAGTGTTATACTACAAGTTATGAATCAATATAAGTCTTTTTATGGAATATATTGAGTAATGAGTATGAGTTATTGTTTTATTATAAATAATAGTAAACTAACAAGAATAAAGTAATAATGATGTGTTATTTTTTTAACAGCAAAATGCCGCCAAGAAGGAGACAACGAAATCAAGGCACTAATGTTAACCAACCAGAGGGTGGTCCAGTTAATCCAATGCAGTAGTTCGTTAATCTTTTAACGGCTACATTTAATAGAACGGGGGCTAATGTACCCGTGATTCCGGGAGTAGTACGAGTTACTACTTTTAAGGATTTTAAAAGTGTAGGTCCGCCTGAGTTCAAAGGAACTACGGACCCTATAGATGCCCCAACTTGGGTAAAAGAAATCGAAAAAGCATTTGTAATAGCAAATGTTGAGGAGGATCAAAAGGTTGCCTTTGCAACCTACTTGATGAAAGGAGAGGCTAACTTCTGGTGGGAGGCAAACCAGGCTAGGACCGATATAGGAAACCTAATGTGGGAGAGGTTCAAAGAGATTTTCTTCGAGAACTATTTTTCCACGAATATGCAAAGGAGGGTGGAAATGAGGTTTCTTGAATTGAAATAAGGGGATATGATAGTACCCCAGTATGCTGCCAAGTTTAATGAACTGGCACGATTTGCTCCACATTAAGTGGACACTGAAGTGAGAAAGGCTAGAAGATTCGCGCAGGGCTTGAAACCCTGGCTCTATAGCCAAATCTCTGTGTTCCAAAATACGTCTTTTGGAACCATATTAGAAAAGGTAATAATTTTTGAAGGTGGGAATGAGGCTCTCAGCCAGTACCACAAGGATAAGAAAAACAAGGGTAAGGTTGATGGAGGACTCAAGACCGAGGGAACCAGTGGAAGTGGCAACGGTCAAAAGAGGAAGGGCTTTAACTATGGGACTACCGGAGTAAAACAAGGGGATTCTAAGAGGAGGAGGATGGAGGCCTGTAAAACCTGCGGGAAGACTAACTTAGGAGTCTGTCTCAAAGGAAAGGCAGTATGTTATAATTATGGATAGGAAGGGCACATTTCGCCTAACTGTCTAAATCCGAAGAAGAATTACTGATATTTTGTATGTGGATCAACTGACCACATAGCGATGATCTGCCCGAAGAAGGGGACAGAAGGAAATAAGGGAACTAATAGCGGTAAGTTGGCTATTAGTGGTCCAGCTCAGCCGGGTAAATCAATGGCCCGCACTTTTAATATGAAGGTCCAAGATGCGGTGGCATCAGGGGATGTAGTTGCAGGTATTATTCCGATCAATAACATAAATGCATATGTACTTTTTGATTCGAGTGCTACTTGTTCGTTTATAGCATGTGATTTTGCTAGACGACTAGAATTATTTCCCAAAAAATTACCTATACCTTTGAACATTAAGGTAGCAAATGAAGCGATAATTCCTGTTGACGATATTCATAGGAGTTGTTGCTTAGATGTGCGTGGTTGTAAGTTATCAGCAGATTTAATACCGATAAAGTTAGGAGAATTTGACGTAATTCTCGGAATGGATTGGTTGATTAACCATGGTGCAATTATAGATTGCCAAAAGAAATATGTGAGCATCAGGACGTTGAAGCAACCTCCTGTAGTATTCAACGGTAATAAATCGTTGGGACGTTGGTGATGCCTTACGATGACACAAACTAGAAAATTTTAAGGAAGGGATGTGTAGGTTATCTATGACATGTTGTTGATACCCAGAGAGTGGGAGCAACCATGGAACAAATACCTATAGTAAACGAATTCATGGATGTATTTCCAAGTGACTTACTGGGTTTACCGCCGGATATGGAGATCGAATTTGTGATAGACATTGTGCCAAGAGCGGCACCAGTCTCAAGGGCACCGTACCGAATGGGGCCTGTGGAAATGAAAGAACTCATGGTTCAGCTATAGGAACTATTGGACAGAAAGTACATTCAACCAAGTGTTACCCCGTGGGGGGCACCAGTGTTATTTGTCAAGATGAAAGACGGATCGTTAAGGCTTTGTATCGACTATAGGGAGTTGAAAAAGTTAATAATAAAGAATAAATACTCATTGCCCAGGATCAATAATCTCATTGATCAATTGAAAGGGGTAAAGTATTTTTCTAAAATAGATTTACGGATGTGGTATCATCAGTTGAAGGTTAAGAAGGAAGATGTACCAAAGACGGCATTCAGGACTCGTTATGGTCATTACGAGTTTCTGGTAATGTCATTTGGGTTGACGAATGCACCTGCTGCATTTATGGATATGATGAACAGAGTGTTCAAACTATATTTGGACAAGTTCGTCGCGGTGTTTATCGATGATATTCTAGTCTATTCTAAGACTCTAGAAGATCATACTGAACACTTAAGATTAGTGTTGGAGACACTAAGGAAGGAGAAGAAGTTATATGCGAAATTCACCAAATGTGAATTTTGGCTGGAAAAGGTGTAGTTTAAGGTCATGTCATTGACCAAGAGGGGATTTCAGTGGATCCAGCGAAGGTGGAAGCAGTAATAAATTGGGAACAACCGAAAACGCTGACTGAGGTGCGGAGTTTCCTAGGATTAGCAGGGTACTATCGAAGATTTATCCAAGATTTTTTGAAGATAGCTACCCCGTTGACTAATTTAACAAGGAAGACGGTGAAATACGTATGGACGGATAAATGTGACGACAGTTTTCAAGAAACTGAAGAAAAGATTAAGTGAAGCGCCTGTTTTGTCATTGCCAGATGACACAGGAAATTTTGTAGTGTATAGTGATGCTTCGCATAGAGGACTTGGTTGTGTGCTTATGCAGCATGGCAAAGTCATTGCGTATGCATCATGGCAGTTGAAGGTTTATGAGAAAGTTTATCCTACTCATGATCTGGAACTGGCCGCATTAGTGTTTACCCTAAAGATATGGAGACATTATCTTTATGGGGGGAAAATGTGAGATATATACGGACCATAAAAGTCTAAAGTATATCTTCACTCAGAAGGAGTTGAATATGAGACAGAGAAGATGGCTAGAGTTGATAAAGGATTATGATTGTGAAATCCTGTATCACCCTGGAAAGGCCAATATAGTTGATGACGCCTTAAGTAGGAAGGGTCGGGAAAAATTGTTTATGTTAACGGCTCAAAATGAGTTAATAACAAAGATGGATAGGATGGAAATAGAAGTAAAGATGTCAAGTGATTCGAGGCAAATACTCTTTGCGACGGAGATGCAATCTACCATCATAGAGAGAGTCAAGGAGGTACAACTCAAGACTAACGAGTGTAACCAAATGAAGAAGCGATTATCCGAGAAGGAAGATACTAAGTATAGTCTTGATAATGAGGGATTATTAAGATTTGAAGGAAGAATTTGGATTCAGAATGAGACAGAATTAAAGGAGCAAGTGTTACAAAAAGCTCATAGTTCGAGGTACTCGATACATACTGGTAGCACTAAGATGTATCAAGACCTTCGACAGAGTTTTTGGTGGCCAAACATGAAGAGAGAAAGATCAGAGTGTGTGAGTAGGTGCTTGACTTGTCAAAAAGTTAATGCCGAACATCAACGACCCAGTGGCTTATTACAGTCATTGGAGATTCCTGAATGGAAGTGGGAGCATATCACGATGGACTTCGTGGTGGGACATCCGACGACGAATAAAGGGTACGATTCGATTTGGGTAATAGTGGACCGATTGACGAAGTCGGCTCACTTTTTGCCAATTAGGGTCAAGTATAACTTAGACCAGTTAGCTAAACTTTATGTTAAGGAAATCATTTCCAGACATGGAGTACCAGTATCGATTGTGTCAGATCGTGATCCACGATTCACATCGAACTTTTGGAGGAGTTTCTAAGAACAGTTGGGAACACAGCTGAAGTTAAGCACAGCTTATCGTCCACAAACCGATGGGCAGAGCGAGAGAACAATTCAAATGTTAGAAGATATGTTGAGGTCTTGCGTCATGGATTTCAAGGGTAATACCATTCTGTTGGGATGAGGTGGGAGAACGACGGATGCTAGGGCCCAAAATGGTGCAGCAGATAGCGGATGTGGTAAAGTTAATTCGGATGCGTCTCGTCACAGCTCAGGACAGACAGAAGAAGTATGCGAACTCGCATAGACTAAGTCGAGAGTTTGAGGTTGGCTCGTATGTGTTTCTAAAGGTATCTCCCTGGAAAGGAAAGATACGCTTTGGAAAGAAAGGAAAGTTAAGTCCAAGGTTTGTAGGACCTTTTGAAGTATTAAAACGGGTGGGGGAGGTAGCTTATGTGATAGCATTACCTCCAGATCTAGAACGAATATATAACGTATTTCACGTATCTGTATTACGTCCATATAAGTCGGACTATAAGCATGTAATCGAGTATGAGCCAATTCAAATTGAGAAAGACTTAACATATGAAGAATTGTCGATGCAGATCATTGATAGAAAGGAACAAGTTCTGAGGAACAAGGTAATACCATCAGTAAAGGTGTTATGGAAGAACTACGATGCTGAAGAAGCAACGTGGGAATTAGAAGAAAAGATGAAGATAAATTTTCCTCATCTATTTGATTAAAGTAAGACGAGATTCTGGGGACAGAATCTTTATAAGGGGGGAAGAATGTAATGACCGAGAAATTCGGATCTTATTGTAAAATGATTTTATTGAATTAAATAATAATAAAATTCTATTATATGTGTTATCAAGATGGTTGTCATTGTATAACCTATTGATGTTAGAATGTCATATTATTTGAGCTACGTGAATGAATTAAAGTGTTTGAATTTCCAAGATGAAAATAAAAGTTTTCCGAGAAATTTTCTGAAAAATATTATTCATCGGTATTTGCTCGGGATCTATTTTTGAATTTCTGAGAAATATGTAATGATAGAATGACAAGGAAAGATGGATTATGTAATAAAAATCTAGTTATGGAAAATGTAATATTTCGCTTGCAGACTTAATTTATAAACATTAAGGAAGGCGAAGTAGTAATGAATAAGTAATAATTGTATAATACTTAGGTATTCTGCAAAGTAATGAAAACGAGTATAATACGAAGTATTATACGAATTGGTATGAAGAATGAAATATCGTATATAATTTCTATATGAATTTGAATACGAAAATGATACATAAACTATATATATATGTATTAAGTAATGTTAATGGACTTAGAAGATTAGTTAACAATTGGTATAAGTCCAAGTGAATAAAATTTGAAGGCCCAATTATTAATTAATGAAACAACTAGTGTTTGTTAATGTAAAGCCCAAGGATTTATTTAATCCAAGCCAAAGCTAGAATCCATGAGTTATAATGACCCATGGGGCAAACCATATAATATGGTTAATATGTGGTGATCAAGTTAATGTAATGATCAAGTAGTAGAAGTAATGACCAAGACTTATGAGTGGTGGTCAAACAAAGGATAGGTTTTGTGCCATGCAAGCAATGAATAGTAAGGAGGTGCATAAGGAGGTGGGATTATTTTAAAGACCAAACTACCCTAGCTTTGCAACTTCTATAAATAGAGAAGGCTTGCTAGGCATTTAACACTTGTTCCAATAATCCAACATTACAAAGTGCTTAATTGTTAGAAAGAATAAGCTACAATAAGTTACTTCCATTTGTAAGAAGAAGAAGAAGAAAGCTACCTTACCAAGAATTCAAAAGTACGACTTCTTCTCCATTATCTTCTATCTCTACCATGATAGTTTGATAAGTAAAGTATGGATTAAGGATCATGGATGTTAAAAAGTAAGAAGAATGAGTAAGCAATGAACTTAAGTCACATAAGTTGGCAATAAGTCATTTGAACTGATAAAAGTTATAAACTTGTTATAAGTTAACCTTGAATTTTAGTATGAAAATTATGAACTTGTAATGAGTTTATTAAGAGGAGCGATATGGATGTAAAAAGGACTTATATGAACCTATGTATATTGAATACATAAGTAAAGTTATATGTTAAGAACATATAAGGTATGAGGATTAAGAAACTTTAATTGTCATAAGTCATGAACAATGAAACCTTAAGTAGTTTATAATTTGACAAGTTATAAGCTCATGAAGAAATAAGTCCAAAATTCATCAATGAATATAAGTTGTTATAAATAGTATGTTGAGATGTTCACATGATGAATGGAATTCATTTGCAATGTTGAACAAATCATAAGAATGAAGATTTGCCGAAAATTGCACGATTGGACCATAATCGTCGAATTCGTGAAATTCTCAGAATAGAAGTCAAATTTTGTGTTTGAACTCTGAACCATTGTTTTCCAATGGAGACAAGTCATATTTGGAATTTAAGAGTTGCGGACTCGAAAATGACCGGATTCCGACTTAGAACGAAGAAACAAGTGTTGAACGTTCACGAATGTTTATCGTTTTCGTTAAAAATGAACCAATAGGTGAATTTTTAGCAAACGAAGTTAAATAGATAAAATTCTTGCATGAACGCATAGATTACATAATTTGTGGACCGTAGGCTTTTGAACGAGCCAATTCAAACTTATAAAGAAGAAGTTATGCGTCTGGGAAGTTCATAAAATTCAAAGACTGAAATTTTTTCTGGTGCACAGAGTTGGCGCCGCGGCGCCAACCCTAGGCCAAACTGGTCGCACCGCAGCACATAACAGTGTCCGAGCACACTGCAAGAGTTCTCCGCAGCGCGAACCGTAGTATAATTTGTGGTGCCACAACGCCATGTATAGTACAAAAATGCTCTGGAGTGTGGCGCCGCTGCGCGGCCCACTAAGTAAGGACTTGTGCCACAGCGCCAATCTCAGAACAAGGATGGTGATGAATGTTTCTAATTACAAAGAAAAGAAAGCTAATTGATTTAAAAGTAAACACAACCTAAGGAATGTAATGTAACATTGTTTAAACTTTGTTAAACCTTAAGGATGTTGTATAAAGGTTGAGATAACCTAGTCGAATATAAATGCAAGGATAATGATAAACCGGAACGGATAATAACTGAATCTAATACACAATTTGATTGAGATTAATAGTAAGATATAGTTATATATATACTTGATTATATGTGACCTAATGTAAGGCATTATGTGATCATGTATTGTAGAGACTTGAAAGACTTGAACATAAAGTTAACATACCGTAGCAGGCGCTAAAGGTAAGTATTCTAACTCTTGTCTCGGTTCAATCTGAACAAGTTTTTGAAGTTCATGTATTCTTTTGCATGAATTGAGGTATGTTGAAGTTAAAGCCAATTCCTTTAGCTAGACTTGATATATTGATAATGTAGTCATTTATTTTTAAATGTTGTTATCTTTTGTCAACTACTTGATATGGTTTTCAAAGGAAGAGTGGAAATGTTAAACAAATGTTTTTTCGGTAAAACGACGGGCACGTGAGGTTGCCAAATGCTTAAACGTGCATACGTTTAATGGATGTAGTGTTGATCAACATAGAATACAATAGGCTGATCACCTAGAAGTGCTCATAAGTAATATCGGGCTTACGGACTTAGTTCTGGGTTGTCCCCTTCCAATAAAGAATAAATGCTCGAGGTCCTTGACCGGAGTAATTGTTTTGCTAAATATTGTTATGATTGTAAAACATTTTGAAAGAAAGATAAAGTGTCATTTTGTATTATCAATAGTACTTCATAACTATTGTTCAGTTATTGAAGATATACGATTCGTATGTGTCAAGCATGTTGTTATTGAATTGTTATACTTGCTGACCTAGTTATGCTCACTCTTGCTTGAACCATATGAATGCAGCTAAGACCGAACGTCCTAAAGGATCGAAAAAGGATAAAGGAAACGCTAAGGCAGATTATTAAGCTGTCTTGTAATAGTATAGGTCTATTGTTGTAATGTAAGTGATATTATGACAAAGAACCTTTGTAATGGGTATAGAACCTGGGAAATGTAAATATTACTTTAAATATATTGAAGTTGTGTTTGTTCTTTGAGACTTTTCAATTGAATGAATGTATGAATGTTATACAGTATAGCACCATCTGTCGAATTGGAAGATACCCGAATTTGGGGGCGCTACAGAAGAGTTCTTCCTTAACAATTTAAAAATAGGCTAACAGGTGGCTGTGAGTTGAGAGATAAATCTGCTAATGAAATTGATTCTTCTCAAAAATCCTTGTATTTCCTTCTCTGTCTGAGGAATGGGCATTTTCGTGATGGCCTGAATTTTTGTGGGATCCAGCTCAATCCCTTTGTGGCTGACTAGGAATCCTAGCAACATACCTGATTTAACACCAAAGGCGCACTTGGCTGGTTTCAACTTCAAGTTGTACTTACGCAACCTGTTGAAAAGCTTTTTGAGATGGTCTAATTGGTCTTGTTCCCTTCGGAACTTAAAAATGATGTCATCCATGTAGATTTCTATCTCTTTATGCATTAAATCGTGGAAAAGAGCCATTATAGCTCACTAATAGGTTGCCCCGGCATTGATGAGGCCGAATGACAACCGTCGGTAGCAAAAGGTTCCCCAAGGCGTGATGAAAGTAGTTTTCTCACGATCTTCCTCAGCGACCATGATTTGATGATACCCCGCGTAGTAATCCGCAAAGGAGTACATGTCGTACTGAGCAGTATTGTCAATAAAAATGTGGATAAATGGCACGGGAAAGCTATCTTTAAGGCAAGCTTTGTTCAGATCCCGATAATACATGCAAACTCGCACCTTTCCTCCTGGTTTAGGCACGAGAACAATGTTGGATATTCATTTTGGATATGTAGACACCGTGATAATGCCAGCTTAAAATTGTTTCACAATTTCTTCCTTCACTTTTAAACTCCACTCAGGTTTTAATCGCTTGAGCTTCTGCCTAACCGGCTTAAATCCCTCCTTAATGGGAAGGCGATGAAGGACAATGTAAGTGGACAAACCCACCATGTCTTTGTGAGACCATGTAAACACCTCCTGGAATTGGGTTAATATCGCAACCATGTCATTCTATTAGTTTGTGGTGAGGTCTGAACCAATCTGGATTAGCTTAGGACTTTCTAAGGTTCCAAGATTGAAAGAAATAGTTTGGTTAAGATTAGGTTTAGGCTTGTCTTTGATCCATTCCTTAATTTCCTGAGGTGTCTCAATGTCCTCTTGGATATCCATCAAGTCTGAGCCCAACTTTTCATCAAAGTTACACTCCTTGTGGAGAAAAGGCACCTCATCAACAAGTACAGGCACATCTAAATTAAGAGTCCTGAAACAAAATATGTTTCCACTGAATATATAAAACTGTCTATTCATACAAAAGTGTTAGCATGTACTGATAAAATAACTGCTAATATTGTACAGAAAAGTAAACAATTAAAGTTATCTATAGGGCAGAGGGATTTCTGCCCGTTTTACCCTTATCGACCAATGCACGGAGTGCTGCTCCAATTGTCGAGGGTAAAGTCCGGATAGACTGCAGTGATTGAGGGGCTGGCATCGTCCTCCTTTTCCCGAATGATGACCATACCATATGGGCAATCATCGTCTGGGTGTATCTATTTGTATGTTCATCATGAACAATGATGCGTATGCCTGACATCATCAAGGTGATGTCATGCTTATGTTTCTGTTCCATTTCTTCCACTTCAGGATCAGGAATCAGGACCTCTTTAGCTTTGAATGGTACTAGTTTGGGAAACAGCATGGCCATAACATGGGTTGGCACCTTTACCGAAGACTGTATCAGCTCATGAGGTGCAGGTGTAGAAAATCGCCTTGTGGCGGAAGCTTGAGGAACCTGCTTTTGCTTATGAGGATTCCTGTGGCTAGAATTGGCTGAATAGCCTAGTCCGGTTGTCCCAGTTTGACTGGACACTTGAATCGGGTGCTTAATAACCTGCTGATCTTTACCAAGCCCTTGTCCAGGCTGATAACCCAATGACATCATTTCTTGAGTGGACGACATAAACTCAGCAGAAATATCGGGTATAGGAAGTGGTGCTCCAATAGGATGGTATAACGTGTTACTCACTTCCAAAGTATAAAAACTGGTCGGCTCAACTTTTGAATTGAAGCTGATGATTTGTAGGTCTCCTTGCTCAAGACATTCCGGCTCTGCGTTGACAGTGACTAGACTATTGTTGACAATGTATTTGAGTTGTTGATGTAATGTAGAAGGGACGGCTCCAGTCATGTGGATTCATGGTCTCCCCAATAACAGGTTGTATCCTGAATCTATCTTGAGGACATGAAAGGATACATTGAATGTATTTAGACCAATCTCAATTGGCAGCTCAATCTCTTCGACAGAATTTCGTCGGGATCCATCAAATGCTTTGATAATAGTATGGTTGCTTCGGATCCGTTTGAGAATGACATTCATCTTCACCAAGGTGGCATAAGGATAGATATTCAGAGACGAACCTCCATCTATCAAAACTCCAGCTACCATATACCCGGAGGAAATAATTGTAATGTGTAATGATTTGCAATGACCGGTCCCTTCGGGCGGTATATCGTCATAAGTGAAGGATATCACATTGTTGTTAAAAATGTGATCAACCAAATGTTAAAATTTTTCCACATCCACTGACTTCGGCAAATAGGCTTCTTCCAAAACCTTCAATAAGATCTTCTGGTGATCCTCGAAAGAGAAAACCAAGTCCAGTATTGAGATCAGAAGTGGAGCTTCTCTTAAGCTTAAAATCACCTTAGCTTCATTATGGCCCATAGTGAGGAGGAATTTCTCAATTTTCTCCATGGGAATCTTCCCCTTTGCTTTGATGGCGTGCTTCATTACCCTCTGAGGAAGATACAGTGGATACTCCTTCGACACTGTAGCAGTAGTATGAGACGTGGATCCTTTAGCTTTTCCATAATTCCATGGGACTTTGTGTAAGCTGACAATAGGATATTGTGGTCTGAATGGTAAAGAAATTGGCTCTGGTTTAACCACTTTCAAAGGATTGACAGCTCCTTTGAATTGAATTGGTTGTATGGTAAATGGCTTGACAGTCTCATCGGCCACAGATGATATAACTGCTATTGAAGGAATAACTTGAGCAGCAAGGCGCCTCCACCTTTGAGCGTACTCTCTGAAAGACTCATTAGACTGTTTCTTAACCTTGGTAATCTAGTACCGGTCAGGAGCCATTTGAGATTGAAAATTGTACTGAGTGAGGAAGGCGTGAGCTAGCTCTTCCCAACTATAGATCTTTGAGTTGTCCAATCTAGTATACCACGAACGGGCTTCTCCAGTCAGACTCTTCTGGAACAGCTACATTCTGAGCTTCTCGTCCTCTGCATAAGATCCAAGTTCTCAAATGAACACTTTTAAATGTGTATAAGGATCCCCTAACCCATCATATTTTTTGAAGTCAGGAGTTTTAAATTTCTCTGGATAAGGGACACCAAGGAATATGCAATATATATAAAAGCAAGTAAACGCTCCAGACCAAAGTCTAGGCTCAATCGAGGCATAACTTGATAATGTTAGTCCATATAATATATATATATATATACAGACTGAAATGAAACCACGGACCGAAGCCCGGGAAAACACACGCAACACGACTCTCAACATGAAGAAAGGTGTGTGCAAAGATGAAGAAAAAGACTTTATAGAGTATAAGAAGGCTTATAGTGGGCTGCCAAGGCAGGTTTCTATGACTCTAGATGGATAAGCACTCAGCTTCTGCCGGTAAAATGTAGCTATATATGAGCTAACAGGTGTTTGAAATGATAAAGCACTCAATATGGGGTGGGTACAGAGCAAATTGGACAGGGCTTCCTCGCCTTCTTTTTTCTTACAAATGGCTACCCAAGCCCTTTATTTTTAGAGGGGGGAGCCGCAGGTTCCACAGTTGTACCTGCGATTGGCCGGGTTGCCCCGGGCTTCACGGGTCACGTCGTCTCGAAGTACGTACATGTATGCACTGTAATGTCCGCTTGATCGTGCAGAACTTCAATCCTAGCATCCGAACGAGGTATACAAGACCTTTTTTAGACTACTTTTGTCGAGAGTTGTGCAATGACATGAGATTAGAGGTTGTACGAAGTCAGGAAGAGGGGACCATGCCCATGATCTTCAAGCTTCAAATTCTATCTGATGTACTGCCACGCGTAATAGTCACTTGGGATTGGAACTCTTTGGCTCTTGTGGGACATTGCTGTGTAGAAATGTATGTATGACATGTTGAGACGGCGCGCTGGGGTTGAGGTGGAAAGATGATGATTTTGCTCTTCACCGGGGTTATCTCTGGTTTGGGTTGATAGCAGACGTTGTTCAGGGTTACAACTGAGATTGGACTACTGCTAGTGTTTGAATTCTGCAGGGTTATTTGTAAATGTGCCTGTCTTGCCGGTGTTAGCTCCAAGTCTTTGGGTATGAGTGCCTTGGCAGGAGGTCTGAGATTGAAGATGATTGCATGTATTTGAAACAAGCATTTCCAGAGTTATTGTTGGAACTGCAATGGCATTCCTTGGGGTTATCTCCAAGGATGAAACTCGGGGTTATCTCCAAGGTTGGAATTGATACTCTTGGTGTGTGTTCCGGGTTTGAGACTGAACTTCCGGTAGTATCCGGAATGGATGTGAGTTATCTTCCAGGGTTATCTCCGAAAGACAAATCTGCCCTTCTGCAATGTTAGTAGCAGGTATGCAGAAAATTTCGAGTGTCTACAGTATTATTATAATATAAGATTTGCAGGCATATGAATTTGTTAAAGGTAAATGGAGGTGAGAAGCTTGGTTTTGCATTCCTTTGTTTTTCAAAATCGGTGTACTGCATTTCTTTTTTTTCAAAACCATGTATTGGTATTCATGCGACTTATTTTCTCCCATGAGGCACTTGATTGATGGAGATTAAAGGTTGGTGAATGATTGTGGGTTGGGTGGCCACATTATTTTTCAAACTTGCCTAATTATTTTCCAATCTTTCCCAGACTTTCTCCCTCGTTTTCACTATAAATATGTTACTCGGATGAGCAACCAAGACACACACACCATCATAATATCAGAAATTCTTATTCTATAATATTGTGAGTATTTCTCTTGAATATAAGAAAACTTTGAGTGTAGCTTTTAATACAAGATTTTCTCAGGATAATTTCTGATATTCCAAGTCAAATCCAGTTTTATTACTAAGGTAAAGGATATTATTTTATTTTAATACTCGTAAGAAATGTCATTTCTTTCATACTCTAAATTATGTAAGTGATATTATTTTATTTCATATTCTTAAATTTTAAACTTACTAGGGTAAGTATTGCTTCTATAATTCTTGAAATGATTAGAAATTTCTTAAGTTTTGCGTTTCATCTAATATTATTTCACTGGAATATAGGTCTGAACTCTCTTATTAAATTTTAATCTTTTCATGTCGGGGTACTATTCATGGGTACTATTTATACGGTACTATTCATGAGTACTGTTCACCACAGAATTTATTTTTCTTTTCTGTCCAAATTCTTTTTGATACATGAATATCATTCATGAATTTTACTCTACAATTAGTTATCATATTGACAATTTGGACATTCTTGAACTCGGGATAAATTAAATTATAAATCTCTAATATTTATTCTTGATCTCACTTGATTGATTCTTTATATCATTGTCAGCATCCTCATGCTTATATAGTGTTGAAAGTCATCTTTGGCCCATAGTGCAAAGATGGGCTATTGATTGGTATGATTATGACCAGGAATTGTGTATGGTATAATCATAACCTTTAATGTTACAGATAAAGGTTTGTGGTGAAAGTCCTCTTTGGTCCATAATGCATAGATGGACAGGTGTTTGGCATGATCATGACCAATGGTGATACAAACAAATATCATTGGTCCCTAATGCATGGATAATTTGTTGATTTGAAACATTTATTGATTGGTGTTGCAGGGATAAAATATTGATGATGGACTTTTAAATCATAGAAGATAATAGACATCATGCTCTACTTGACTCTTCTAATGGATTGTTGTTTCTGTTGCAGTTGTTGATTTAAAAGTTGTTGTCTATTGTATTCTATCAGATTTTTCCCTGTTGAAGACTAAGGATAATTTATTCTACATTATCTTAGTCATAATATTTTTTATTGGGCTAGTTAAGCTCACCCTTTTCCTTTTGGTTCCATTGTTCTTCTCAGGAGGCGAGAATGTAGTTGGGACTAGTCGGAGAGTGTAGTAATGGTCCAAGATGGTTATTTTAGTAATCATCACTATTTTGTAAAATAGTGTGACAATAATTGTAATGAGGATTTTATTTGAGTTTGGATATTGTTTACGAGACAATATTTGTATTGAAACTCACAGCTTATATTTTGTCGTATTTTACACGATAATTAATAGTTGTATAAATGAAGTTTTTATTTGAATTATGTACCATGTATTTGGCGACTTAGAATGAGTTGTGTGGACCTATTTTGGGGGCGTCCCACCCAAGATCTGGTGCTCACGGTACTAACCATTAAACACATCCACTATGCAATCTTAAAGACATAATTATAATTACTATATTATTACAATGCATCTCAGTCTATCTAAGCCTTTTACATCTTCAAATGAATATTACATCATTACTAATATTACAATTAATACACAACATCTTTTATTCATTTTCTTTCCCTTTCCTTTGACTTTATCGGATCCTTCAGTCCACTCTGGCTTAGCTGAAAATATTTATTTTAAGCAAAAGTGAGCAACTAATTATTGCTCAATAAATATTACAACAGTTGAATAAACAGCATGCTCATAAAGAGAATAATATTCTTCTGAAATCTTCAACAATTGAATAATAATTGTGAAGCTACTCGAATCAATAGGAATAAAAAAAATTTTGCTTTAACATCTTTAGCATCATATCGAGGGTTGTTAGGACCATCTGTGTTCTCATAACTATTAAGGAAAAATATTCTCTTTATAGAACTTTAGGACTCGGCCTATCCTACCACGTTGTAAATGACTACGCGCTTGATTTGACACCACTTGTGTCTGCTTAACACCACTTATGTCTTACCGGAGATTCCAGATTAAAATATCCCCCAATATTAAGGTTGTTCATCTTAGTTCTAACATCAGAGTCCGCACCAAAATAATTTGGTTCAAATTAGCCCTAATTAGCATTAATAATCTTCAAAGAATTTTTAATAATTCAATTTATCATCTTAACATCTGCCTAGCCGAAACAAATAACATAGACGTACTTCTTTAAACAATTCATGAATAAATAGAACTTTAAAAAAACATTAATAGGTAAATGACAGAACATTTCTTCTTGGTTTGCACGTAAGTGTTGCCTCTTTGTTTTAGTTCTAACAAAAGAGCTCTAACTCATGCAAGTATACATGCGTCAACAAGTAATACAGAGTAAGTCGAGTATCGATCCACGGGGAAAGTTGTCTAATTTAAACCACTATGCATCAATTAAATCACTATATTAATATGCTTAAACTAATGATTATTATTGTGTATTACTTTAATTGCAAATAACGACTAAATCAAGAATAATAAGGTAATGAATCAAATCTGGAAATAATGGGATCCTAACTTCATTTAATATTTCATCTAATTACCACCATCATGCAAGATTGTTTACATATCACAGAAAAGTAGTCAAGAGCACTAATATAGACATAGCCATTTTTCAATGTATTATGACCTACTTACACAGTATCCACATGCGATAGACACCATGTAATCATCAATATAACCAAAATCACTATATGTCTATGCGAAATTGTAACCATATTGAATTTAAGCACAAACCCTTATTTTAACTCATACGGTGAAACAATATATGTCTATCTGGTTCACGAAATACAAAACTATGCAAAACAACCCTATATACGCATGTTATCATGATTACAATCCATATTCGCATGTTTTTTTCAATTCCATACAAGTACTGAAAATGAATGGTGATCAAGCATTCATGCATGTAAACCAACCATGATAGAAATATTCCTTATGATATGTAAAATAGTCCAGCACTCAAGCAATCAATTAAACTACATATTAAAATCCGTTAGAATCCCATAATGGAGTTTAGTTCATGACTGAACCAAAAGCCATTATGGGATTAAAGCAATACATGGACAATAAACAAACAATTGAAAGATAAGGGATAGAATTGATCAAACCCAAATGTTGATTATAATCCAATAGTAACGTTCAATTCCACATTAAAATCCAACAAAGAGCAATAGTTTTCCACAGTGATTGAAATCCAACAGAAGAAGTAGAAAAATATAGAGATTATGCTTCATTCTCCAATGGAACTCTTTCAAAGTGTAAACCCTAGTTACCAATATGAAAAACACGTAAAACTACTCAATGATACATCTGACACCAGTCAGAATCGTTTTTAATTAATTACAACCCTTAAAATTAAAAATTAAAATAAAACAGCTCAGCAGCATCAGTCATCGCGCGCGCGCGGGCGCTCCTCCTTTGTATTCTTCGCGCGGGCGCGCGTGTGTCAAATATGTGTAATCCGAATGATCGCGTGGGTGCGCGTCCTCAAGCCTCTATAACCGCGCGGCCGCGCGGCTTCTGAAGTGTTGATTTTGGTTTTACTGCTGCTACTGTTTCTGTCCTGCTGCTCAGTCTTTTGTGCTGTTCATTCTTCTGTCCACCCATGCTTAGTTTCTCTGCTCCACTCGATCTCATGTTGTGCCTTCATTGATCATATGCCATCTACTATCGCCAAATTATGTCATATCCTGTACTTTTACACCAAAGGGAGTTCTAAGTACATACAATGCAAAATAAATAAAATGCAACTAAAAATACACTAAAATGTACTTAAGATAGGCGTAGTTCGCGTGAATTGATATCCGATAAGTAGGTATAAAACCCACTTATCAGTAAGTGCATATATTGGCAGAAAAACGTTATTGCACATAACAACTAACATACTTCATTGAACATAGTGCAATCATAATAAGATTTTCTTACATAAGACACATTCTTGCATGAAGTGCAACACATATTGACTTGCCCAAAATTCTTTGATTTGACACAATCTACTTATCATAATTACTGAATTTTCACACATAATATCTTAAGAATGAATATTTCGACTAGAATAGCTCAACAATTGAGTTAAGACGAATCAAATGACAAATAACTCTTTTTCATAAATCATTTCACATCATATAATGAACTTCATATATCAAATGAAATTCAATAATCTAAACGCACGCCTTTGCATGAAGTACAAAAAATACAAAACTTGCACATAATACTAAACTTGTACAAGATCAGAATACATGCTCAAAGAAATTAGAATATTTTCACAATACTACAATTTGTACAAGATAGGAAACTTGCAATAAGTAAACAAAACTTATAATAGGTCAGGGAATACTTGTTTGCTATGCTCCTTACTACTAATGATAATATTTTCAAATGACCTACATAATTAATTAAGGTCGACATACCAATTAGTCACGTAATGACTCTACACATTTGTTTTATTTATTTTATTTCATATTTTACAATGCTCGTCTTTTAACAACATCGACATTTCAAGGACGTGGAACGGTGTCACGACACTCAGAACAACACATTGCTCATGACTGCTGAGGCCAATGCATGCTGCCCACACACTTGAACGCGACACGCCCATGCCTTGCGCACGCCCCCTACTCATGCCAGTCTCAACGCGCACGCATGCCTAGCAGCCTTGCCCAGCCTCCGCGCACGCTTGTGATAAGCCCTACGCCCCAACCTTCTCAGCGTTACGGTGCTACTGGACTGCGTTGCGACGCTAACTCACTACGAGTCCAACGTTGTGGTGTTGCTAGCCAGCGCTACGGCGCTCCACTAGTAGAACCTCAAGCCCTAGTTTTCTAGCATTTTTAGTTGTTATCGCTTTTACCTTTCTTACTTTGATTCTTCAAAACTCACTCATCCGAAGTCTGAATGAGCCTGTTCTTTCGCCTATGGCTTACTGGGTTCATAAACTAACAAACCCCAGAAAGCCTTAATTTATCAACATCATTTACTATCCAAACCATACAAGACTTCGGATTTTTAGTTTAACATGCTTTACTAGAAAAATCACTATAATCTATTCTTGACGGATTTTAACTTTGTTCTGCTTTGATCGTTTACATGACTCGAAAGAGCATCTACTACACTTGACGGAACTCAAACATAACTTATACACAACAAGTTATGCTAGATTGAAAAACAATATATAACTATGTTTACCATTTTCCATTCTTAGGTTCTTACTTTAGTTTTTCTTCCAATTACATGCATATTACCATGGTTTAATCACATAAACTCCATCACATCCACCTTATACCTTCGGATCCACTATGATCCTCATCAAACATCATACTCCCACAACCAAACAAGCATAAAATATCTTAGATATGTTCTAGGTTAGGGTTTTACCTTCTTGGTTCACTTCTTCCTTGAAGCTTGCTATCTTTCCTCTTCGTGCTCCTTCACCAATCCGAAAAATGTCTCTTTCTCTCTAGCACTCTCTTGTTTTCTTGCTTCTAACTTGGCAGAATGATCAAAGGTTTGAGAAAGGAGATGATAACTTTCTATTTATAGACAAACTTAGAAAGACTTATTAATTGGTCACTCTAAGTTGGTCTTCTTATGGCCAATCCCCTCATCTCCCATGATCTTACTAACCTCCCCTACATTACCTTAATCATCTAAGTACTTAAGACTAACTAAGGTTTAATAGGATAGACAAAATCATAACACAAGTCTCATCTTTTAGGAGGATGGGATTGGGTGATAGAAGTTGATTTGAGTTTGATGGCCAAATGCTAGACTTTCTATTTATAGTAAGTTTGCATTTTGACTTCTAGCTTGCCACTTGGCTTCCCCCAAAATCCACCATGGCCGGGTCCACCTCCTCTGTCCATCTCTTCTCTTTTCTTCTTCTTTCATCATCTAACACTTTGACCAACCATTTGACTTTTAGGTTGGGCTTAGTCTTGAACTTCTCTTTGGACCTCTATTTGGGCTTCACACAAACTAATACTTAGCTTTCATTTACACATTAGGTTGGTCCTCAATTATCCTACACTTGGGCTTCCTCATTTCTTTCTCTTGAATTCTCCCAATTGACTTAACACTAGGGCTTGCACAACTAGATTAATTACTTAACAAATAATCACATAACTCACATACTTGTAAATAAATATACATATATTTATTCATTCGTTACATTTACATAAAATAATATCCATAAAAACTTCATTTTATTAGATAAATATTCATAAACCTTGTAATATTACAAGGTTACATGAATTCTCGGTTGCTACAGGCTTAATACTAGATACTGGTATGAGTGAGCTGATAATAGATTCCACTTCAATAGTGCTGTTTGTGCCAAGCGCCAATCCACATGATTCCAAACTTAGCTATAGGCAATAATTTGGGGAGTGTTCTCAGGAAATGAATAGATGTTATGTGGTTGCAGGAGCAGTGTGACATAAGTAGTACACGTCACCATAATTATTCGTGACCCTCACAGTATCCTTAAGAAAATCTGCAGTGTGAAGCCTTTTGAACGCAAGGAGCCATAAAATAAAGGAGAATCTAGGACCATAGAGCTTATGCCATAAGATGTTATGCCAACTAAAGGAAGAGCCTCTTGCTCTATTGGAATCCCATTTGTGGGCAACATTAAAAGGTTTATAGCATCATCCTTAAGAATCTTGTTTCTATGATTATGATGAACTTCAGTATTAAAATCAAAGAGACTCCTGAAACTTGTAACTGTAGGGTGGTTTGAGGTAGGAAGTTGCCAGGCATAATTTGAAAAAATGCTTGCAATTCTCGCATTGAGCCCTAATCTAGAATTCGCAATGATAGGATCAGAGGTATAATTTGCTAGAATATTAACCTGAATTCAAGGATCAAACAAAGGCTAAAGGTGCTCCTATCACCAATGGATTATTGGTGGTGATCAAGGGCAAGGGGCTTGAGCTTTACGCTCTGTTTCTCAGTTTTAAAATGGACAGAAAAGAAAAAAAATGGACGGAAAATTTAAGTTTTCTTTTCAATTCTTATGTTTCTGAGTTTTTTAATAAACGGAAAAGAAAAGAAATGGATAGAAAACTTGGCCACTTTTCCTGCCAAAGTTTTCCGTCTAAAATTGGCATGATTTGGACGGAAAAGAAATTAGAATAAGTAATATTTTTATAATTCTCATATTATCCTCAACTTTTAATATAATAAATTTTAAATTACAACTAATGTCCTCAATTTTAAATTTTCTATCATTTTCCATTAAAAACTCAGAAACAACCCAAAGGAAAACTTTAAGTTTTCTATTCATTTCTTTTCTATTCTAATTTAAATTTTCTATTCTTCTCTTTTCTGTTCAAAACTCAGAAACAGAGTGTTAGGATCCTCCAAATTCAAGAACAATCATAAGGAATAGGAAGAAACCAGAAGTGTTCGACTTTAGTCACAGTTTTTCTTACCTATTGACCCCAATAAGAAGTAGAGCTAGGTTGGATGACATTCCACATATGCAACAGAATTTAAGCCTTGTTCCAGTCATCAAGTTTTTTAATACCCAGTCCACCTTCATTGAGAGAAAGAGTGAGCTTAGACCAAGCAATTTTAGCACCATATTTTTCAAGGTAAGTTCTGCAAATGATTCAGTTATTCGGTTAACAGCCGATAAAATGTTGCAGATGTGACATTTTTTTTTCTGATGTATACTTTAACTTGATGATGTGCAAGTCAAAGTTGCATTTTTTTGCTCAAGTATATAAAAGGTATGGAGATAATTACTAAAAATTCCCTTCTTCCTTCTCTAATTTATCTTCTCTTTAAGATTCACCATTTTTAGATACATAAAGTAAGGGAAATTGAAGTTGAGAGAAGAGAGAGAACGAGTAAAAAGAGAAATTGAACCCAAATCTCCGGTTTTAACCCGCATTTTGCATCTTTCCATCTACAGAAAATTATCAAAATTTTCATCCACGATTTATTTTAGAGTCTTGTTCGAGAGGTTAAGAACACCTTTTTATTGCAGCAATTACACCATCATATTTAAGTACACTCTTCACGAACTTACATCAAGTAAGCTCTTTAAAATTGAAAGTCAAATTAAAACATTGTCAAACTCAATTTATAACATGATCTATTTAATTTAACGAAGCATACATCCGTTCTCTCTCATTTTGTCAATTAACTTGATATATAATTTTCTATTCACGAAGCTGAGGATAAGGTCATAGGGCCACCACAACCATCCCCGAGCCGCATATGCCAAGATTTACTCTTTGATTTTAGATATTAGAAAGTAATCAGAAGCAAGAAATTGGTGCTTATTTCCATAAAAAGTTATTATAAGCACTTTCCAAAAACAAGAGACTAAACACTTTTAAACTATAAATAGATTTTAAGGGCTTATAAGCATCTAAAACACTCTCCGTCACTGTTTTTGAAAATGTATACATGTCATTTTCAAGTAGGGGTTGATCTAATGGTTCAAACATATTTCTCTTATCCTTCCATATGAATAACACATAACAGGAGAAATATCAGCTTATGTCCATAACAAACTAAAGACAGCATGAAGTTTCTTTAAACAGATTATCCGGAACAACAGAACATTAGAATTTGATACATCCCAATTCTTAAAACTTTGTATTAGGATTGCTGCAAGCACATGCATTATTGTTCTGGTTCTCCATTCTAATGATATCCCGTTCAAGCTGCACCATATGGAAGTGATATAATGTTAGATGACAACAACTAAAGTACTAAAAGAGCATATGCAAGATGACGACTCCGCAAGCTGGAAAAATGGAAACATTTGAACAAACTACTCGGTTGCATTATGGTACTATTGGATAAAATATCTTTATAGCTTTAGAAAAGATGGATATTGAAAACTATTACAAGCAATTTCACAATTAAATCATGTTTTAAAGTCTACTATTCCACAAAACGAGTCTCCTTTACTAATTATTTTTGTTTCACAAAAAAAATCTTGTTTTTTAACAATAGTACTATAAAGATGACACAATATTTTTAGATTGGTCATCATACTACTAAACCAAACAATCATATACAAATATACAATATTAAGAGTAAACATGGTATAAAAATGCATCCTTAATATTTATAAAATTATGCAAATGAGATTTTTTTGTGGTATGAAGGGGAGTATTCATTATGATGGCATAAGGCAATAATCAAGTATTGATACAATTAGGTGGCATGTTTTTTCCTATCTATCTATCTACCTTTTACTTTTCCTACATTAAGTCAATTATTTGTTATTTGTACATTAATTCAACTTTGCTATAATAGGAACTCTTACTTTAATTCAAAAATTAAATTACTTTTCCTACTTTAAGTAAAAAAATTATTTTTCCTATTTCAAGTGAAAGATTACTTTTCCTACATTACTTCAAAGAAAATAATTTATTCAAAGATAATATTACCTAAGTTGAAGTTGTTGCTAATATTAAAATATAGGTATAATTATATTTCAAATATATTAAGTGTAACTTTAGTATTACTTAGATAATATAATTTTAGATGAAAAATATTTTCTTAGTGAGGGTTATCTTACTTATTATTAAATTATTGCTATTATTAAAATATAAATATAAATATATTGATCAGCCATATGATTCAATTATTTAAAAATTAAAAAATAATTCGTCATCCTTTTTTTTTGTTCGACCTTTTACTTTTCCTACAATAACTCAACTTTTATTATTTATCGATTCAAATCAGATATTGTAAATAGAATCATAGTTTTATAAGGAAACAAGAACTATTAATCAAAATAAGATCATCTTAGCTAATATTAATTGAAAACAATATATGCACAGAAAACTCATAGGGAAAAAAACTTATTTCTGCTTCACCTGCAAAATAGCTTCCAACGGGGTTCGCAGAGCATCATACTCATATTTGATTTCATTCAATGCCAGGAGACACCTAGGAAAAAAATCATAGCAATAAAGCAAATGGTAATTCCCAAAAAATTTAAAAGTACAAGCCATCTAAGTTATGATATGTGCGGAGCCAATATAAACAAAGCATCTAGCATGATACCGTAAATAAATCAAAAACTCCATTAAAGAAAGAAAACTAAGGAAAAACTTGGGAATAGGTAAATTTTAAGGGGTGAGTGATCACATTTCAAAAATTAACTACATCAAAAGTTTCTTTTTTATTTATGCTAAAATGTTATTACTTGAGTTAAATGTTCAAGAGAATTTCTATTCTTAAAAAGGCATAGTGATAGCATATATAAAACCTTCAAACTAGTAGATGTCACAAGTAACTTGCGCAATTAATAATTGATATAATCACTATACAAGAACTTTAACACCATTGTAAATAATTAACAATTAAGAAGGCAGATCAACTGATCAAACACATCTAACAGATGTTTTAGTTTCTCATGCCATGTGGTACACAATTTCTTTGCTATCTTTTTTTCTTTCTGAAAAACTGAGAATGTTTCTATAATATCTTATCTCCTAATATACTCACCCATATCACTATTCTCACCTCAGCTATGTCTTCATTTTTGAACATTCTGTCTCTAACTGTCCAAATGTCGTTCTTATCTTCTCATGCCATGTGGTACATAAGTCTAGTTGGCCTTTTCTCTGACTTAAAAAGTACTATCTACATCCCAAAATAAATGCCCAGTTTTTTTTTGTCAAATTGACTATTTTTAAAATTAATTTTTGTACCATATTTAACAAAATATAGGTGAAGGTATTATAACCATAAGAAACTACATAAAATTTACTCCTAGCCCCAATTTTTGTTATTTTAAACATGTATTTATATATGCTTAATTATTAATTATAAAAATAGTCACTTTGACCAATAACATCAAAACTTGGCAGTTATGTTGGGACGGAGGTCGTAAATTTTCTTTCAACTTGAGAGGAAATCATTGGCTATGTCCTTCTCAACCCTTTTCTTACTGATGATACTTCTCCAATACAATAAAGAAAGTTTTCTTTCCAAGTATCTTTCAATTTCGTCTTGATATACCTTCATTCCTAAATCATACTGCAAATATTGTCTTAATCCCACCAACAATAAAGTAGTTAGATTCGGGAGTTTCTTTATAATTGTAACTTAGAAGTGACTGACCACAACTGCATCAGTGAAAAACACAAACATTGCATCTTCATCAAACAGACTGATCTTCTAAAATACTACGTACTTGCTGATTACCCTCAAACCACTACTTGCACATCACAAACCCCAAAACTAAATACAACCGAACCTCTCCCCCAACAGATGCTCAGAAAGAACAAATCCTTGCCATAAGTTTGTTAGTCTCAAGCCATATATAAAGTGGTCAAACTGATTCATACATTTTCGGGAAATGGTTTATAAAGGATTGTTTATCTGTTTTTCGTAAGGATGGCAACGGACAAGTCGGGGCCGGAGTTTACACTATCCGCACCTGATTCTATCGAGTTCGGATAATACTTGTCAATTTTTATATATTATACCAATATTATATAATTATGTAATTTAAATTTTTAATTAAAAAATATGCAAGTGTACAATATACATACATATATATATTGTACATAAGTATTGAATTATTTAAAAACATGTATTAAATTTAACCATAAAAATATTATTATATATAATCATTAAAATAATTATTACTATATATATGGCCCAAGAGGTAGTTGATAAGTGGATTTCATATCCACAAATCGATGTTCATTTCAAGCTTAAATTCGTTGTTATTTTCTTGTTTCGTGTTCGTTTTCACTCGTTTTGTATTTTTTATGTGTAGGGTGGTCGTTGTAGCAGTTAAAAAGATTTGGAATCAATTGGGATCATTTCGGGACGAATTCGTGAAGGAAAGGAAAAATTCACTCGGCAACTTTTTGGAGAAATTAGCAGAAGGCACCCCCGCCGGGGCGGGCCCTTTTTGCCTGTGCACCCCCGCCGGGGCGGAGGGTCTCGACCTGCTGACTCACCTGTATGCTTTAGGACTGTGCTGCTACATGGTTTTTAGTGATGTACTCACATGTGGACTCTGGAATATAAGGGATTCGACTGGGACACTAAAGAGTACGTCCATTACTCGACTAACAACAGATTCGGCAACCCAAGTGCAATTGACGAAGGTTTTTTCCAGATTTTCACAGCAATCTTGGGAGGAGTAATTTGAAGAGATTTTCGTGACGATTGCAATTCTAGACTACGTGAAGGGTGTTCATCATTATTCTTCTCTTTAGTCTTTTATTTGTAATGGCACGGATGTTTTCGTTAGATTATTAAGTTTATATTTCATTCGTTATGAACTAATTCGCTTATTAGGCTTATGATGGATCCTAGGGTGAAATGATGATTTTATAAATTTTGATTTCCATTTCAATAAAGTATTTTCAGTTTATCTATGTTAATTTGAGCGTGTATTTATGAATTGCTTGATCAACAATTCTTTGTGGATTTGTATGGAATCGAGAGAGAATATTCAAATCTAGACTTAGTTAATATAGCATGTGTCATGAATTTTGTGAATAGCGGATTCTTGATTATTGTTAAAAGGTAGAGATATGCTTGACATCGCATGTAATCGGATAGAGAACTTATTCTTAAACCTTCTTTAATTTCAGTTCACACAGAGATATAGTGAGTTGGTTGATTTAGGTATTTAACTTGTTTCTATCTAAATTGTGGATTTAAGTTAATACGATATTAGTGCATCGAGAAGTGACTTGTACTACATTCATGTTCTTGATTAATAAATTGGGATATTGAATTGAATTGGAATAAAGGTTTGAAAATCAGAGTGAAGCTTAGGGTGAAATCATAAGTCTAATTCTTCATAAATTGTTTGAAATTCCGAATTTTGATATTTGTGATTGTTTTGTGATAGTTTATTTATTTATTAATTTAGTTTCTATAATTTTAAACCATTGAATTGAATAGTTTAATAGAGTTAGGATTAATAGAAAATTGATAATTGTGAAGTTAAATTTCTTGCTAATTTGTCTTCGTGGGAACGATACTTTATTCACTACTATATTACTTGTTGACCACGTATACTTGCGTGTTTTGCGTATATAGATTTTACCCAACAGTAGTACAATACATGTGCCTGACCTTAAACCCTTTGGGCTCAAGTAATACTTGTCTCGCCGCGTTTGGGTTCAGATAAATACACGTCTACAATGGAGAAACCAGCAGTTCGTGACGGGAGGGGCCAAAATATTTACGAAAAATATTATATTAATTATTTAATTAATTGTTTGTAGATATGCAAAAAAAATAGTAAAAATATTTAATAAAAATGATATATATAATGCTTGTTGAATATTCCATCCATTTTTAAATATAGGTTTAATTTTAACTTCTTGAAATTAATTTGAGATATTCTCAAATTTTAAATTGAAATGATTTAATTAATTCTAGATAAATGATTATGAAAACTATAAACTAAATAAAAAGTATTACCAATTACTAGATTATTTGTTACTAAAAGTTAAATGAGTTATTTTTAAGTTTGAAAATATCTCATATTGACTTTAAAAGGTCAAAAATCTATCTAATAAAATACAAATGATTTTGAATTTTCCGCTCACTCAATAAATCATTTAGGTCGTCCAAAGTTTGGGATAAATCCCACCGTTCATACATCTATCTAATAAAATACATCTATCTATCTAATAATCTAATAATAATTTAATAAAATACAAATGACTTTAAATTTCCTGCTCACTCAATAAATTATTTTGATCGTTCAAAGTTTGAGATAAATCATATTGTCCATACAGTGCCGGAGGCACGGGACCCAGCTAGTAATCTTATATTTCAGAATGAATGGAGCATTTTATAAAACATACAATTTATTTTCAGGGTATTATATATAAATGAAATTTCATAAATAATGGCTTATGAATAGAAGTTAAAGGGTTGAAAAATCCAATCAGGGCCATGGCCACCCCCGACCATGTTGTGGTTCCGCCACTACCCTGCCTATGATGTAAATTGTCATTGGTTGAAGAATCCATATCAACACCCTCTATGACAACTAGACTAAGAGAGATCAGTATTTTAAACACTTCTTGCATTTTTACTGTTACGGCCACTCTCTTTGACAATCTTCTTAATTTTGGCAATGCGAAGATTTCTGCAAAAGTTGGTGGACAAATGGATAATCCATGTACAATAAAGAGATAATCCATGCTACTCTAGATCAAAAATCTCTCAAATGAAACTCGATCCTATCGTTTGTTTAAAGAATCTAGTAGCTCTTCAATTATTTTGAATAAGCTTAAAAGGATATAAACTTTTCGGTACCATATACCTGGATGACTTATACCATGGTATTAGGCATTTCAAGGCCAGTTGTGTATTGGTATATGTCAATTAAGACCAATTTATGGGTCTTCAGTGATTTTGCTTACCAATTAAGACCATGACATGATATCATAATATTAGGCATCACAATTCGGTCATATATATACCACATATCTAGCCAACTTATCCTACGTGTACAACACCTAAATCAAAGATACAAATTTATACTCTCACCAAATGGGACCGGTAAAAGTTCAAGAAGAAATAAGATGAAGTAAAAGAAGTTTTAGAATTTGGTTCTACTTCAAAGCTTATAAGACTGACTTTTAGTATTTCAAGTGAGATTTTGGAGCAGGTAACCATAATTACAGCAGGGTTACCATAAATTGTTTGTTCCAATCACGAATCATTTGGGTTCCGAATCATGCTATTTACCATTCCAATGTAGCCCCAAATTGGAAAGCTAAAACACTAAAAACAATGGGAAGGATGCTCACATGGTATGGTGTATGAAAGTATATGAAGTAAATTAATGTTGGCAACAGCTTCGTTGACCAATAGCATTGAGTATCTATGGAAAGAAAAAGCTCAAGAAAGAATAAGATTAAGGAAAAGAAATTTCATAATTTGGTTATACTTCAAAGCTTATTAAGCTAATTTAAGTCCCTGGAATGGTTAAGAATATTTTAGTATTTCAAGTGAGTTTTTGGAGCATGGTTACCATAAATCGATACAATCCCATGATTTATTATTTGGAATGCACGATCTCAATCTCGAATCATTTTCATTCTCAATCATGCTATTTAATGTTCCAAATTAGCCCGAAAATGGAAAAATGAAACCCTAGAAGCAATTAAAGGATACTCACATGGTATAATATCTAGGAATCATCGAAACTGATTTTCTATTTTCAACACTTTTGTCTACTAATAATATTTCTAATCTATGGCGAGAAGATGATGTCTTTTTCATCACAAAAAACTGTGAGAGAGATGATGAGTTCATGCCTTGTAGTTTTGGTTAGTCGCCATGGTACTATTTGCATGTGAGTGAGAGAATTAGTAGTGACATTTAGTGGGAGAGAAAAATAGGGATAAGATGTGAGGAGTGATTAGAAAGAAAAGGGCATAAGATAGTGGGAGTGAAAACAGAGGGATGAAATAGTTTTATATAATACTAAATTGAGAGACCGAGATTACAACGCCCTGCCCTCATTTTATAATTAAGTTAAGTAACTTAATTATAATAATATCATTAAATGGATGGATAACTTAATTATATTCAAGCATATTGAAATTCTATCATGATAATAATTCACGCAGTTACTAATAGGTGAGGCTGCTAATTAATGTATAGTTACCAATAGTAATTGCACACCAATTACTAATGGGTGGATGCTAATTAGCATTAATAAGCACAATTGACAACTAATAAATTACATATTATCTATTTCTTTACTTAGTTTTCAAAAGAAAAGAAAAAAACTGCCAATTTTCCTTATAACTCAAAAAAATTTGGTTCTTGTATATTATTGATAGCTTTTTCTCGTTTGAAATTTTTCCTTCACAAAGATAATATTTATAAACCTTGAAAGTTTAAATTATGTAAAGCTTCTTTTCTTTTATGAGGTTTTTAAGTACTTTCTCTCTAGCTTTCTCTCCTTCTTAAAAGATTAGAAACAAAAAATAAATGGAGAGTTTTTCTGCAAAGAGGGGCACCACCTCCCCCCCATCCTTCTCCATTTCACTTCTTTGATAGGAATCACCGTGGATGATTTATATACTTTGTTTATTTGTTTATGGACATATTTTAATTTTAAGAGATAGTCGGTACTTATTTTAATTAGTTAGGGTATTTTTGTCTTTAATTATTTTCTTGGTCCCCAGGTACAATTTAGAGTCTGTTTTGTTTAAATACCAATGTAATTCTCCAAACTCTTTACATTATTGAATATTGAGATTAACATTGGATATTTTTTATCGTGGAGATATTTCCTAGAGTTCAAAGACGCGGAGTTGAAACTCTAGACCCTAAGCTTAAGTTGTTCCATTAATCATTATCTATATTAATTTAGAAAACCGTCTTGCATCATCCTTCCCTTATTTTTTTTCTTTTTTGTTGTCTATTTGTTGGGAGGCTCCATATTTTGTCTTTTTTCCTGTTAAGTTGGCTTTCGCTCTTTTTTCTCTCTCCTGGCTGCTATATTCTTCAGCGCAAATATGCTTAGATTTTTTTATTGGCTCCTCCTCACAGATGGATCACATCTATATCCTCTTCTGGATCAGATTTGATCAGTCTTCCTTGGCCTGCTCTTCTTGGTCTTCTCTCGATGGTTTTTCTTCTTGCGGAAGTGATTAGAGTGGTTAGAGTTGTCAGTGAAGGATGGTGGAGGCATAAGGTGGCGAAGTCGCACTTCACTGGTGGGGTATCGAATTTCAGTTATGGTGGAAGAGACGCATAAGTGACATTGCAACCCAGGATTGCACCCACATCGGGGGTTGCAATTGCAACTCTAAGATCTAGAATGGGGCGGTATAAGGTGTCTTTCCTCCAGTAGTAGGTTTCAATCAACTGTCCCTCCTTGAGAGAAGTGGATTTTTGCCTGAAGGATTCGCCGAAGTGACAAGAGTGGAAGGTAGAGTTCAAGTTTGTTGGTTCAACGCGTGCGCTTTATGTTTGTTTAAGGAGAGTGATTATTGGTGTATAATATTTGAATAATTTTCGGCGTGTTTGCAAGGGCCAGCTATGTTGTGTTCAAATTCCAACCGTGTTTGGATTTTGAGTAGGGCTAGCTGTGAGACAGAGAAAGATCGAGACAGAGAGGGAGTTTTACTTTCTGTTGTGTTGTTTTCTTCTCTTTTTTATTTGTCTTTTTGTGGTCTTTGTATACAACTTGTGTACTAAGGCTTCACCTTTAGTGCTCTTTAATACAATTTACTTATTACCAAACAAAGAAAATAAATTTTTAATTTTTACTTCATTTCTTAAGAGAATTATTATTTTGTATCTTTTCAGTCAAACAAATACTAACTAACTATTTAGCATTTACAATCTAAAGACGATCATTATTTTAAACATGTGCAGCATCCTACTTTTATGATTAGAAAAAGGATACCCTAGCTTATGGAGTTCCATCAAAAGTAACGTACCCCCATTCTCGTTCCATGTATCAAAACAATAAAATTGTATAAGAGTAGCCTTTAATCATATGTGAGGGTATGCATTTATCGTCTAGATAACTTGTTTAATGATCGGTTCAAAAAGATCGACTCCTCCCACACACTCTTCTGCCACAATATTTTTTCCAGTCATTTATGTCCTATATCATGTTCTACATCATCTTTTTTTTCTAAGCCCCATTAGGTTAAAAACTGGCCCAGATCTTTCATCTAAGTAATGATTTCTCTTATAGGACTTTCTTCTCCTTTCTTGTTGGCAATCGTATTAATTTTAATTTCCATTTTGTTACATTGGGAACGCCAAAGCTCCCATAATATCAACGAATCTTATTATGTCATTAGTCCTTCATAGATTCAACACTACCAATATGTTTTATTATATTTTAATAACACTAAGGACATACTTTAGGAGTGCAAGCCTTGCAAATGCATGCTCCTAGACGCAATAATGTCAAATGCACGCCTACGCACAAGGCCCAGCGAGTCACAAGCCTAGCGCTTTACATTACTTGAGGCACAACCTACAATGGAATGTGTGCCTCAAAAGCCAAGGCACATGAGGCGCACGCCTTTTTGAACTTAAGCCCGCAAATCTCACTCCTCCATTTTCTAACCTAATACTTATTGTCTGACATAACTAAAAGGGAAACAAAAGAAAAGAAAAAAAATAGTGACGAGAGAAGAGAAAGAAAAGGAGAGAGAAAGAAAAACGCGCTATCCTCCTCTACGTCCCATACTCCTTGATCCGTTGCGCCCACGATCCTTGATTCTTAGGGATGTCTTTTCTCCTACTACATGTAATACACTCTCTCCTTATAATCTTTCTTTTTCGTCGTCTTCAACTTAGCCTGTTTTCTGTATGTGTTCCTTTAAATATTACATGTCTATGAATATGTATTTTCCCTTAGTAATGTTTTTATGCTTACAACTGAAATGGGTTTCAAATATTTCCCTTTTATCTACAGATTTGGCCCATAATTATTGATACTTAGTTTGCTTAAACTTTGAAAAGCTTTTTGGGTATTGATAATAGTGTTTTCCCATTAAGATTTGGGTATATTAAGGTGTAGTATAAGTTTTCTTATTTTTTTAAGTTTTTCTTCATATTCACATGCACTCCATTCCAATGTTCTAAAAGGCGCTAGGCAGGAGGTAGGAGGCAGGAGGCGGGCGACCGGGGGGCCTAGGCGGGGCCTGGACGAATTTTTTTATTTTAAGCCAATTTTAATATTTTATCTTACATTTATTCAAACAAAACAATAATATAAAGTAAAACAATCTATAATAAAAATAATAAAGTTATTTTCTTAAAGTTCAAACACATATCCATATTGTTAATGTCAAAGTTCAAACACAACATGCAATTGTTCAAAGTTCAAACATATTTTTAACGTATTAGTTTTATTCATAAACAAGATTGCTACTAAATAATAAAATTTAAAATTTCAAGAATTTAATTCAATATTAAAACTTAAGAAACTAAACATAAATTTAAGAATTATATTGAATTAAACTAAATATTACAAATGTATCATCATTTATATAATTTGAAGTTGGTACAAGTTCAAAAAATTACAACTATAATAAAATTATCCATTTTGACGTGATATTGTTCACTTATTGTTGTGATTTGATATGCTACAACCAATGTTCTAAAAGGCGCTAGGCGGGAGGCGGGGCAGCCAGGGTCCTAGCGCCTAGAGGGCCTAGGCGGGGCCTGGGCGGGGCTTAGGCGGAATTTTTATTTTAAACCAATTTTAATATTTTAACTTACATTTATCCAAATAAAATAATAATATATAGCAAAACAATATATAATAAAGATAATAAAGGCATTTGCTTAAAGTTCAAATACATCCATATTGCTGCTAATGTCAAAGTTCAAAAACAAACATGCAATTGTTCAAAGTTCAAACATATTTTTAACGTATTAGTTTTATTTATAAATTTATAAACAAGATTGCTATTAAATAATAAATAGCAATCTATCAATATGGTAAAGCATATTGATTAGAATAGTGGCTACAACCTGTATTATGAATATGGTAAATTATTAAAAAAATAAATATATCAATATCTGGTTTGGATAGTTATTAAAATAAAAAAAACATTTCCGCCTAGACCCCGCCTAATTTTCTAGAGGGATTTTTTGCCGCCTTGAGCCTTAGTGAAGTGTCAGGAGGCCTAGGCGGACCTAGGCGAGGATTTTTAGAACACTGCTCCATTCTAGTTGCTATTTGCTAGCTAATTCATGAATACTTTTTCTTTTGCAAGCTATTATTGTTTAGGAGTTTGAATTTTTACTTGGTATATGACTGTGTGTGTGTGTATATATATATATATATATATATATATATATATATATATATATATATATATATATATATATTGTATTGTGAGGATGTGAGCCTCGCTTTGCGCCTATGCCAAGGGAGACCATTGTGCCATGGTGTGCCTTTTGCCTTTAATGACTATGATTAGACGCGTTTTGTCATATGATTACAGACAATTTCGTCCCTTCTTAATCATGGCATGGTAGCTTTGTTGCTCCTCATTTGCAATTTTCTTGGTCATTGCTGAATTTTAACTTCAACTATGAGCAAGTTGCAGATATTGGGATGTGTGGAATTGTCAGAGAGAGGATTCTAGAAGGATTCTGGAATCATGACTAATAAAGTAATTAGTTGAGTTAGGATCATTCTAGATGCATGATCAATGGTATTCATTGATTTCTCAACATTATCTTTTAGCTTTCACAAGCCATATTGGGCCAACCTATTAGAAACTAATGTGTAATTAGTTGAAAATTGTGCAACTAGTGCAAATAAGTAGACTTTAGTGGGCCTAACCCACCCCTTAATAAATGTCTTACATATTGACCTAATGGGATTTTAACATGCTTGAATATAATTAAGTTAGCATGCCTCAAAGCCCTAAGTCGTCTTTCTCTTTACCTCCTTTCACTTGCATTAAAAAAGCGACGGCAAATTCATATTTATAATTCAACAATAGATTTGTGAGTTGACAACATTCAATTATGATGATTTCCATGTTCCATATCATACACGTATCCCCCATTTTTTTCTAGGGCTTTAGTTTTCAATTTGGGACATCACTAGAACATTAAATAGCATGATACAGTACAAATACAATTAGCAATTGGGACCATACATTCCAAATCTTAAATCTTGGGGTATAGTAATTTATGGTCCCTTATGTAAATGTCGTACTAGGTTGAGAGCTCAATCGGAGGATAAAGATGAATCAATTTGGGATTTTCACTCTCTCTGTGAGCCTTAATGCAAGATTGCTCGTTAGTTAATCCCCTTTAACTGGCTATGCCACGAACTATACAGGTCACTTTAAAACATCATAGTTCTTAATTCATTAGACAGGTTTCTTGCAGTCCTCGCTTTTTAACTCCTTCCTGGCGCATTTCCTCGCCATAGTTAAACATTTAGTTTCCCAAAAAAAAGTGAAATCTTAATCTAAATGAAATTCATGATGTTGATAATTTTGGAAACTAAAATCTTAGATATGAATGTATTAAATTAACGATAGAAGGAATTCTTTAAATATTATATAAACTGAAACAAAACAGAACTTTAAATTTTAGAAAAATATAAGTTATAAAAAATATGGAGCATACACTAAAAATGATTTGGTTGCTGAGAGGAATAGAGTACTCACCCATTTTTGGATCTCTTGTCAGTGGCCAGACAAAGATTTGAACATGCTTTGCTCACCCGAAAAGCACCAATACTACAACATCCAAACATCAAACTTACACACCACACAAGTAATAAAGAGATAAACATTCCATTTACTCAATTATGTAAGAGACTAAAACAACAGATAAAACAGGTATGTTCCTCAATTATCTCGAAGTAGCATTTGAAGAGAAATTCTTTATTCACTTCTTCATTATTAACTTGATTAATTCAAACAAATTTAATAGGTTCGAGTCTTTAGACTAGATATCTGTGATAAGAGTAATCTCTGCTTGTACTTCTAATATTTGTTATAATAAATCTCTATTTTATAGTCAATTATTGAGGACATCAATTGAGACGGAGATATACCAATGAACACACACATAGTATATTATACATTATACCCCTTCTGATAGAGATTATGTAGCCGCATTTTTTTGGGTGCGTGCAACATGGTGAAATTCATGTTTAACACCACTTTTGTACATCATATACGTTACATGTTTTTAAATTCTCAAAATATTTAAAGAATGTATTTATCTTCAACTATATTAAAAATATAGAAACCATTACATAATTGTGTTTTCAGCACAAATTAAAATCTGCGATAGAGTCTGAGTGTCTGAAACAGCCAAAAAATGTAGCCTCAGAAACTTGGATAGAGAGGGGAAAAAATATAATATATATATATGTGCAATAAATCTTTACGATCCATCATGATTAGCAAAATCTGCTCTCACACAAGAAAAAAGCCTCAAGTAGAAAGTTTATATTACTTTGCAGCACTTCCTTCAAGTTTGACACAAAACTCAAACAAATCTTTGAAGTCCACAACAGTTTGATACCTGGAAACATTAATAAAACCAAAAAAAGGGGGTCATAAACTAAATACTAAAAAGAAAATAAATGAAAACATCATGTATCCATTTGGAGATAGAAACATACACCACTGCAACCATTTTTTCTATGACAGCGCAAGCATCATTGCAGAAGGATGGAAGCAATCTCACGAAGAAGAGCGGACCACTATCCTCCTTTAGTGAATGACAAAGGCGGAGATGGCCATCCACAAAGCCCTACAAGCAATAATATTCAAAGGACGGGAAAATAACATGAATATATACACATACATAAAATAAGAGTCTATAAACAAAAAATATACCCCAAGTTTTCGCGCACGCACATATACACAAAAAATAAAAAACTTACATCTTTAATAAGCAGAAATGAATCTATTTGTGCTATCTCAAATGACTAAGCCAATGAGAAATTAGGGGGGGGGGAGGCCAATATCCAAACCAAATGGAAAATTAGAGAAAATACTAAACATGTCCTTCAAGAAACCTAAAAAAACCTCAAATTCGACAAGTGTAATACATTGACATTTGGAAACAAATTCACATAAACTCGAACCCTTAACTACAAATTCAAAAGATATTCATGTTTTTTACAATTAAGAGAACACATACAACCAGTGGCAGATCCACATAAGGTTGCCCAAGGAAGGGGGGTTAGGGGCGTGTGCCCTCTATTGATTTTCGTAATTTTTATAAGTGTAGGGGTATTAAAGTAAGTGATCCTTTTTTATAAAAAAAATAAAATACATTTGCTGACTTCAAAAAATGAAGAATGATTTTTTGTAGTGATTTTTATATATCTTTTTTAAAATCTATAAATTTGTGAATTTTATTCTTCCCTCTGTCTCACAATAAAAGAGTTTTATTTGAATTTTTTTTGTTCCACAAGAAAGAGTCCTGATAATAGTATAAAATAACACAATATTCTCAACTGTCATAATTTCTAGGCCGCACCTATTAAACTAACAACTAGTTAAATTTAGTGGTAAATATGAAATAAAACACAGTTATTTGCATATCTCCATTCTTGTAACTGAAAAAATGATTTTAGCTTTTTAATTTAATTTTAAGGGTGTTCCTCTCGATAATACAACTTCAATCCAAGAGAGAGAAATAGAGAGTTACTCGTAGTTCTAAATCTCGAATGCGATCAAGGATTTGTTTATTCAGATTAAAAATCTGAACTTGGTTGTTGATCATAGGTTCCTTTCCAGCTCTCCTCGCCATAAAACCCTACAAATTCAATTCAAATCAAACATCTATATATATATATATAAGGAGAGAATCAGAGAAAAACTTACTGATTGGGATAAAGAAACTGATGAATTTTCTCTTCAATCGCACCAAAGAGAAACCCTAGAAAAATGAGTGAGATTTGTGTGTGAGTGAGTATAGATCTTAAATATATGAATAGAGGACTAATTGATTGTGGTTTCTGGTTTGGGGAGGATAAGACAAATTGATGACGAGAGAAGAGTAACGTCGCCATTGTTGTGCCGTTGAGTAATTTTTCCTGTCTTTTTCTTCACTCTGTTTTTTCTCTCCTCTCTCTCGAATCGCCATGTGTTCGAGGAATAAGAAAGTTGAAGGAAGGGGATTTGGCGGACTTAAAATTCAAAGTGCGTTTTCAGTTGGATGGGTTCTTGTAATTAATGCGCGAGTCGTAATAAATGTCTTGAATAAACTTTTCATATAAATTAAAAAAAAATGGCAGAGTGCATTAATACACTTGGGATTGATATAAATTATACAAACTATAACCCTATTTATTAAATATCTCTTTAAAAAAATTATGAGTAATACTTATCGGGAAATGATCCGTGCACTACGTTAGCTGTAAACCTTTTATCAACTAACGCTCATTTAGTCGTCCAAAATTGAAGTTAATGGCCCAGATGAGATCTTAGCCGCTAGAGGGAGTAGCGGCCTGGTCAAACGTTGTCGTTTTTCCTGGCCGCTACTCCCTCTAGCGGCCAGCACAGTGGATTTTAAAATTTTGGGCATTAAGGGAATTTCACCCAGCCGCTAGTGGAAGTAGCGGCCAAGTGTTTTCCAGATCTAAACTTTTCACTGTTTGCGTTTGCAGTTTGCTTGAGCAGAGAGACGAGAAGGCGCTGCACAGAGAGACGGCGAAGGGATTGCTGCAAATTACTCGAATTTGGCCCATCAATATCAAATTTAACTGGTAAGTAAGTGTCTTACTACCCACTATGCTTTTGTAATTATCTTTAGAAACAAAATAGACATGTTAGATGCGTATTTTGCTAAATATTTTAAAAATTATTGCTATATGAAAGCATGGTATTATTATATGTATGTATACAAATTGGGTGGTAGGTATGCATCTATGTATACAAATTATGTGTATAAATTGGGTATTTTCTATATATAAAATAATAATATGTATATTTTTTAGTATTATGTATGCATAAATTGTGATAAATGTTTTATTGTTGTTGTTGGTTATTTTTTGCAAAAATTGACATTTTGTCATAAAATGTAAATACACTTGCATGTATGAAATATTATCATTATTGTTTTGTATTATTTTTTGTCAATTATTTATTTAGACATTGAATGAAAGTTTTATTGTTATTGATATTTGTAGGTAAATATGGACAATTGGCTGCCTGGACCCATTGATCGCAGTGTCCTTTATGCTCAAGAAAAGCATGTATCGAAAGATGTGTGGAATGGGATTGAAAGGGGTACACTGATGTCAAGCCAATCTACTTCAATTACATATGATAAATGGGAACTTACCAGTGTAAGACCCCGAATTTTATGAAATAAAAGTATTCAATTTTTCTTATAATTACTATTTAGTAAATGGTTAAATTGATAAAAGGTTAAAGTTAAGGGTGATATATGAAATTTTTTTAAAATACGCAAGTGGTTATAAAATATTCATTGTTGTCGGGGAATATTCGTTTGGTCGTAGAATATTCTTTTTGTCGGGGAATATTCGTACGACGGCGCAACCATTTGTGGGCCCCATAACGGAATAACTGTCGGATGAAGAAAACGACAAAATTAAGTTTTTATAAATAACGGCGTAGTTGTTACCGTTTACACTGTTGGAATACCCGGTGGTTAAAATATAGTAATACGCGTTGTTGCACAGTAGCACACGGTATTGCACAGTATTTTGAATTATTGATCCTTACGTAAGAAGGCACTACTCAATAATTGCTACAGGAGTTACTGTTCATTACTTTATTGATTCAATAATTGCTGCGTTGATATTTATATTATTATTGTTTCAATAATTGTCATTGCACAGTATTTTCCATTATCAGATCAATAATTCATATTATTTGAATAATATTATCAGATAACATTATTGGCAATGTCTAGAAAGTTCTGTCAAGGAGAGGTTTGGTCATCTAATTGCGCGCCAGTAAGGAGAAATCCTTATTGGAAAGCCCCCTCTATCCTGGGAACGGCCTGGTTGTTAGTACTGTGATTCTGTAATATTATTTTTGAATAATTAATTATTAATTATTATGATAAAGAAAATATTTATTTTATGTGGATATAGATGGAGGAAATTTTTAATGTGACAATTGTTGAAAATTAATATTTTATCTTTTTCTGATAAAATAATTCATTTAAATATATTATTTTAATAATATATTAGCGGTGATATTTTTATAATAAATGTGGGATATATGAGTATATGAGGAGGAAGAGTATTTTTGTGGCATTAAATGTTTAACACATGTTTTGTGTGTCGGTGGATACAATTCTTGACCGAAAATTTATTATAGACTGTAAAATCGCCCATTTGTGGATTTCGGTCAATTTCTGTTTGGAATTTGAAAAACTTTTCTTCTTCAAAGTTGTAGAGAATTGAAATTCCTATGGAAAGTCGCGAGTTTCGAATTTTTTGATAACCGAGCTATTTTCTATGAATTGTTGAAGTTTCGGAGAATAAAATAATTTTTTTATTGATTTATGGGTGGGACCCACTTTTTGGTTGGTGTTAATAACATGTGGGCTGCTATATTTTTTCAGAATTGGCATGTTTGGATGGCTGGTCTTGGATGGTTGGTGTGTAGAAAAGAAAAATAATATTTTATTATTTTAGTCTCCTTTGGCATTCTAGCATTTTCCTATAAATAGAAGCTTAAGTTAGAATTGAAAATCACACCAGAAACATAAGCTTCCTCTCTACTTCTCTCTCTATATATCAAGTGTGTTCTTGTGAGTATACTTTAAGTGTTGCTATACGGTGCAAGTTCGTTCAACGTTATTCCAGTCAGAAGTACTGCTCTTTTGAGGTAGGGGATTGTAAGGGATAGTAAGGGGTATTATTTTCTTCTTAAATGATATTTTTTCTTCAATATCATTATGCCGAAATATTGGTGAACTTTTTAATCAAATTTGGAACTTTTTCATGTTGGGGTTACTATTCACGAGTTACTATTCACGAGTTACTATTCATGAGTTACTATTCACGAGTTACTATTCATGAGTACTATTCATGAAGCGTGATGATGTTTTTGTGAAATTTCTATCTTTTGGTGTCAGAGTTACTATTCACGTATATGGCACTATTCACGTATACGACACTATTCACGAATACGGCACTATTCATCGAAAAATGAAATTTCTTCTTTTTGTCCAAGATGTCTATTTTGGCTACTATCTTTGATTGTATCCATGTTTTGATCGTTTTTTTTGAGTTCTGCTTTAAAATCAGTTGTTATGAAGTATTATTGATCTGTGGTTTGATAGCCTTGACCCGTAGTGCGAAGATGGACAGGTGTATTACATGATCATGACCATTGGTGATACTAATGAATATCCTTGGCCGTAGTGCGGGGATGGTTTATTTAGCTGAGTCTCAGCGATTGGTTTTATAGTTGAATATCTTTGGCACGTAATGCAAAGGTAGACAACTGATTGTTATGTCATTGTCATTACACTTGAATATATTCAGCCTTTGGGGTAAGGATATTGAGTAAACGATCTATTAAGCCTTGTGGCAAGAAGGAATTATTAATTCATGTTATTATAAATATGAATTGTGAGCTTAACTAACATCTTTGGTGGTTCAGGTGAAAATAAGTGATGAAAGTTTTATTGGTCTTGAATATAAATATGAACTGTTGAGGAATATCTTTGGCCTGTAGTGCAAAGATGAATTGTTGAGGAATATCTTTGGCCCGTAGTGCAAAGATGACATGTTGTTGAATATCTTTGTCTAGTAGTGCAAAGATGAACATGTGTTGAGATGAACATGACCAACTAGTGATACAAATGAATATCTTTGGCCGTAGTGCAAAGATGAAATTATTAGTATGATTATGAACAGGAAATGTGATTTGGTGTAACCATGATCTTTGATGTTTCAGGTAAAGACAGGTGATGTAAATTATCTTCGTCCTAGATGAGAAGAGGAATTTTTAAGCACACTTATGGTTATGAGTTATTCATATGATTGTGGAAAGGAATTGTTGATTGATGTTACAGGGATAAAACATTGTTGGTGGACTTTTAATGTGGAGAAGATAATAGACTTTATAGTCTATTTGACTCTTTTAATGGATTGCTCGTTTCGCTGCAACTATGGTTGAAATTTTTATCATCTACCATATGTTCTAAATCTCTGATTTATTATTGATGAGGGCTATTGATAATTTAATTATCTTTAGTCATGATGTTCTTTACTGAGCTAGTTGTGCTCACCCTTTTGCTTTACAATTCCTTTCAGGTAATAAAAGTGTAGCTAGGTCGAGCGGGGAATAACAGGGGAATAGAACGGTGGTCTATAGATGTTGAGGGTGAGGTGAATTCAACTTTGGAAGGGTGTTTTGTCATAAAAAATGTCTAATGACATACAACCTCGAGTCATCATAAGACAGGGATGTGCTCATCCACTTGCTGAGTATATTTACGAGCACTTCCTATATAATCTTGGTGTTTGTTTGGAGTATAATTTACGATTAGAGACAGTGGAGATAATGATATGTCAAGAAAAGACTCACCATTGGGAAGAATATGATAGTAATCTTCTCGTTTTTCTTTGGGGTATATTGGGTCAACCAAGGATAATTTTGTGGCCATATGATATCTATCATAACCTAAAAGCATGGCCTCCCATGTACGAAGGTTTCCTTAAGCACTTCCCAAAGATTTTAGTTTCTAAAACAGTTTTTGACTATACCTTTATGTAAGGTGTCACTGTGAGGTGCTATGGTTGAAGCACCATGAGGGTCACATTTGGTATATATTTGTATCCAAACTCACAGTATATGTGTTGTTGTATTTTGCACGACAATTGTTGTAATAAAATTGTAGTTGTTTTTTGTACCATGTATTTGGCGACTCAGAATGGGTTGGATTGAATGGACCTATTTTGGGGTCGTTACAACCTGCCTACAAAAAAATTTATTAGAGGCGTGGGGGTTTAAGGGATTTAGTTATGCTGCAGTAGTAACCAGCACAGCTGTAAGTTTTATATCTGTTTTGATTGAGAGATGGCGTCCAGAGACAAATACATTTCATATGAAATGTGGTGAAATAACAATAACATTGGAGGATGTCCATTTCATTTTTCGTTTGCCAGTATTGGGTAAGCCCTTAACGTGTCCTTCATTTGATGCTCCATTAAGTTATTTTAGGGAAATCTTTGGGGATGAATGGGCTGGGGAATGGAATAATGTGAAAAAAAGACGTGGTATTTCTTTAGTCTGGTTACATAAATTTTTTTCCAAGTGTCCAGATAATGCAAGTAGAGATGTGGTTGGTATATATACAAAGGCATATGTCCTTTGGCTATGCGGGGGGTTTTATTTCCCACAAGGTCAAAAAATACTATACACCCTAGGTACATGCATTTTATTTATGATTCAAATAAGACTGCCACATATGCATGGGGTGTCGCATGTTTGTCATAATTATATCGGGGTCTGTACACAGCGTCTATGAAAGAGAGTAATTATGTTACAAATGTGGGCGTACGAGCGTTTTCTGGTTGGAAGGCCTAACCCTAGGCCCAACTCTTTACTTTGGGTCCCTAGAGCAACAACATGGGCATACTCCGCCAAACATCAATATGGTGATAGGCGAAGCGATCCCCATCACCATCTATCTTTCTATCGGGGTGAATTTGATAGACACCCTCAGTGGGAGGTAGTATGGCGGCCATACCAGCGATGGAATGATGATTGGAGGTACTTTAATTATGAGGCTAGATTGGCAGGATCCAGTTGGGTCCCATTGATTCATTTTGATATTGTCGAGTATCAAATGCTTGATCGGGTAATGAGGAAATATGGGTATATCCAAGGCATTCAGTCCCCAGCTGAGAGAAATGATGCTTTGAGACAACTCATAGAACATTCATTTGAGCCACCAGATTACATACAAATGAGAAGAAAATACATTGATGAGTGGGAGCTATACATTGAACATTCTCGAGGGAGAAGTTCAAGAGGTTGCAAAAATTATCCCTATGGATACATACTTCAAGTGGTATAAAAAACTTACTCGACGACACTTGCATCGTCCTCGACGCGAAGGAGATTCCAACACTACTTAAAGTTTTTGCATAGATTGAGGGCGCAAAATCTCTCATGGACAAAATTTTAAAGTTCAAGCAAGGCTTTCCTCCCGAATACAATCACATGAAAGAGGGATGGTGTAACAACCCCAAAATAGGTCCATTCCATCCAACCCATTCTGAGTCGCCAAATACATGGTACAGAAAACAACTACAACTTTATTACAACAATTGTCGTACAAAATACAACAACACATATACTGTGAGTTTGGATACAAATATATACCAAATGTGACACATGTCCCAACCGTGGACAACACCTTACAGTGACACCTTACATAAAGGTATAGTCAAAAACTATTTTAGAAACTAAAATCTTTGGGAAGTGCTCAAGGAAACCTTCGTACATGGGAGGCCATGCGTCTAGGTTATGATAGATATCATATGTCTAGAGAATTATCCTTGGTTGACCTAATATACCCCAAAGAAAAACGAGAAGATTACTATCATATTTTTCCCAATGGTGAGTCTTCTCTTGATTTATCATTATCTCCATTGTCTCAAATTGAGAATTATACTCCAAACAAACACCAAGATTATATAGGTAGTGCTTGTAAATATACTCAGCAAGTGGATGAGCACATTCCTGTCTTATGATGACTTGAGGTTGTATGTCATTAGACATCTTGTATGACAAAACACCCTTCCAAAATTGAATTCACCTCACCCTCAACATCTATAGACCACCGTTCTATTCCCTTGTTATTCCCCGCTCGACCCAGCTACACTTTTATTACCTGAAAAGAATTGTGAAGCAAAAGGGTGAGCACAACTAGCTCAGTAAAGAATATCATGACTAAAGATAAATATATTATCAATAGTCTTCAACAGTAATACATCAGAGATTTAGAACATATGGTAGATGATAAAAAATTTCAACCATAATTGCAGCGGAACGAGCAATCCATTAGAAGAGTCAAATAGACCATAAAGTCTATTATCTTCTTTATGTTAAAAGTCCACCAACAATATTTTATCCCTGTAACATCAATCAACAAATCCTTTCCACAATCATATGAATAAATCATAACCATAAGTGTGTTTATAAATTCCTCTTCTCATCTAGGACGAAGATAATTTACATCACCTGTCTTTACCTGAAACATCAAAAGATCATGGTTATACCAAATCACAGTTCCTGTTCATAATCATACTAATAAATTCATCTTTGCACTACGGTCAAAGATATACATCAACAAGTCATCTTTGCACTACAGGCCAAAGATATTTATCAACAAGTCATGTTCATCTAAACACCTGTTCATCTTTGCACTACGGGCCAAAAATATTCATCAACAAGTCATCTTTGAACTACGGGCCAAAGATATTCCTCAACAATTCATCTTTGCACTACATGCCAAAGATATTCCTCAACAATTCATCTTTGCACTACAGGCCAAAGATATTCCTCAACAGTTCATATTTATATTCAAGACCAATAAAACTTTCATCACTTATTTTCACCTGAACCACCAAAGATGTTAGTTAAGTTCACAATTCATATTTATAATATCATGAATTAACAATTCCTTCTTGCCATAAGGCTTAATAGATCGTTTACTCAATATCCTTACCCCAAAGGCTGAAGATATTCAAGTGTAATGACAATGATCATAACAATCAGTTGTCTACCTTTGCACTACGTGCCAAAGATATTCAACTATAAAACCAATCGCTGAGACTCAGCTAAATAAACCATCCCCGCACTACGGCCAAGGATATTCATTAGTATCACCAATGGTCATGATCATGTAATACACCTGTCCATCTTCGCACTACGGGTCAAGGCTATCAAACAACAGATCAATAATACTTCATAACAACTGATTTTGAAGCAGAACTCAAAAATAACGATCAAAACATGGATACAATCAAAGATAGTAGCCAAAATAGACATCTTGGACAAAAAGAAGAAATTTCATTTTTCGATGAATAGTGCCGTATTCGTGAATAGTGCCGTATACGTGAATAGTGCCGTATACGTGAATAGTAACTCCGACACCAAAAGATAGAAATTTCACAAAAACATCATCACGCTTCATGAATAGTACTCGTGAATAGTAACTCATGAATAGTAACTCGTGAATAGTAACTCATGAATAGTAACCCCTACATGAAAAAGCTCCAAATTTGATTAAAAAATTCACCAATATTTCGGCATAATGATATTGAAGAAAAAATATCATTTAAGAAGAAAATAATACCCCTTACTATCCCTTACAATCCCTTAACTCAAAAGAGCAGTACTTCTGACTGGAATAACGCTGAACGAACTTGCACCGTATAGCAACACTTAAAGTATACTCATAAGAACACACTTGATATATAGAGAGAGAAGTAGAGAGGAAGCTTATGTTTCTGGTGTGATTTTCAATTCTAACTTAGCCTTCTATTTATAGGAAAATGTTAGCACGCCGAAGCAGACTTAACCTGCAACCTGATGGCTTTACCTGCTACTATTCCCACCCACCACATTTGAAAATTCAATTGAGCACATTTCTCACCAACCAAAAGTGGGGCCCACCCATTTCTAGAATTTTCCACCAAAATCATTTATAAACCTAATTTCTGAATCAGTCACCTCTTAAAATTCATAACAAATTATTCATTCATTTTTAACGGTCACAAATTTGTGGACATATACTCAACTCATATATGTATAACATATCCAAAAATTATAACGATCCAACGGTCGGATTAAAAATTATAACTCACACAATAGAGCTGTAAGAACACCGACTTGATCTTTTAATACCTCCAATCCGACAAAATACTAATAAAATACCTCAACATTAACTCCTTCATTTATAACCATATAAATAAACCCATCATTTATATCCACATCAAATAAATATTTCCTTATCATATAAATCAATAATTAATTATTTACAAATAATATTACAGAATCACAATTATGACAACCAGGCCGTTCCCAGGATAGAGGGGGCTTTCCAATAAGAATTTCTCCTTACTGGCGCGCAATTAGGTGACCAAACCTCTCCTTAGACAAAACTTTCTAGACATTGCCAATAATGTTATCTGATAATATTATTCAAATAATTTGAATTATTGATCTGATAATAAAAAACTGTGCAATGACAATTATTGAGACAATAATAATATAAATATCAACGCAGCAATTATTGAATCAATAAAATAAAATAATGAATAATAATTACTGTAACAATTATTGAGTAGTGCCTTCTTACGTATGAATCAATAATTCAACAATACTGTGCAATACCGTGTGCTACTGTGCAACAACGCGTATTATTTTATTTTACCAACCGGGTATTCCAACAGTGTTAACGATAACGATTACGCCGTTATTTATAAAAACTTAATTTTGTCGTTTTCTTCATCCGACAGTTATTCTGTTATGGGGCTTACAAATGGCTGTGCCGTCGTACGAATATTCCCCGACAACAATGAATATTTTATAACCACTTGCGTATTTTGAAAAATATTTCATATACCACCCTTAACTTTAACTTTTATCAATTTAACCATTTACTGAATAGTAATTATAAGAAAAATTGAATACTTTTATTTCATAAAATTTGGGGTCTTACAGATGGGATCAACTATATGAGTTGTATGATGCGGATGTTAGGGGTGGGGGGAGGAGTATACGTGGGGTGAAGCAATAGAGAGGCCCAACTATATGAGCCTGTACTTCCAACGATGATCCTAAAACCAAACTACGTTTTCGATGCTTTGTTACATAATCAGCCTTTCTCACTCGGTTGAATTGCTTTTCAATAGCCTTCTGAGTCTTGACGACAAAATCTTTCATGCCTGTTGAAGTTTTCACATACGAATCAAAAAAATGGTTCATACATTCACTTTTTCCGGTGGTTGTCATTCCTGTAGCAAAATATCTCTTTGTGTATGCACTTATCCATTTCTCCTTCACATCATACAAACTTATGAGCCATTCATTTTGAGACAAATCATATTTGGTCACAAGTATTTCCCAACGCTCTTCAAACTCGCCGATGGAATATGAATTATACACATAGTTGTTAAAATTATCTTTGAACGATGGGTGTTCCGCATAAACATGATGTAATTTTTCTGGAAATTTATTGCTAATATGCCATGAACACAATAAATGATGAGTGGATGGGAGTACCCTACCAATAGCATTGCTCATAGTTTTATCTTGGTCAGTGATGATGGTTACAGGAGCTTTGTAATCCATGGCTTCAAGCCACGTCTCTAAGACCCAACTGAAAGTGTCTTCTGTCTCATCCCTTAACGAAGCAAATCCAAATAAAACAGAGTGATAATGGTGGTTAACCCCGGTAAATGGAACAAATGGCATATTATACCTATTTGTCCTATACATAGTGTCAAATGTCACCACGTCTCCGAAACATTGATACATAAATCTTGAACGAGCGTCTACCCACAAGATACAAGATATGCGATTGTCTTCACCTGATTTGACACGAAAGAAAAATTTACTCGCACTGCTAGAATCAAATTTCTTCATATAATTAACTGCTGCTTATGCATCATTTTCATCCTCCGAGTCACGCATTAAATCCCTAACTACATTACGAACATCTTTGTCACTAAAACCTATATTTTCCATTCCTCCACCCATTGTGCTCAAAACATTCATCATCCTACTTGGTCCAATACCCGCCTGATTTAATGTGTCAATTAATTTTCTTGTTACCGGCGTAATATTTCTATGTGTCTCAATCAAATCTACTTTGGTAGGTGTCACTAACTGATGATTGTGATCCAACTCAATAACTGAAATATGCTAGTTATTGTCTTTCTTACTGTGGACAACGTACATTCTAGCTTTGCAAAGTGTTCAACCAATTATGTCTCGTTGTCTTGTTTTCTTATCGTTATTACATTCATCATCTAATGAATTCTTCATAACAGATGGTCTACCAGCTTTTTTACATACATATAACCTTGACGTCAAATCATTACTGTGAGTATGTTTACGACTCGTAGCAATCCTAATCTCAAATCCACTTTTTTAGGCATAGGATCTAATTTTTTTTCAGCTTCTTCTAGTTTATAAAATAATTGACCAACATAAGGAACCATTACCTTTGTACTACTACTTTCACCATCATGAACATATTCTGATTCATTTCTACATTCTAAACTAGCAAAAGATTCAGAAGAGCTAGATAAAAATATATTTGTAGCAGCCATAAAAGCCATTAATGAAGACTTACCAAAAATTTATGGCACAAACAAGTGATTTCAGAACTAACAGATTCTTTTTCTGAAGCTATATTTCTGTAGATGTTAAGCATTTGGAAGGAAATGGAGTAAAATGTTAGATCTATGGTTCAAGATAAGGTGAACTCGCACTAGCTGAACTTGGCCGCTACTCCCACTAGCGGCTGGGCGAAATTCCCTTAATGCCCAAAATTTTAAAATCTACTGTGCTGGCCGCTAGAGGGAGTAGCGGTCAGGAAAAACGACAACGTTTGACCTGGCCGCTACTCCCTCTAGCGGCCAGTGTAAGACCCTGAAATTTTTAAATAAAAAGGAATTTCCTTTATTTATTATTTTGAAATAGTAAGGGTGGATTTGATTAATGTGGTTAGTTATGGGTAAAATGCGCAAATATTTTAAATAAGCAAGTGGTGAAAAAATATTCATTGTTGTCGGGGAATATTCGTTTGGTCGTAGAATATTCTTTTTGTTGGGAATCTCCGTACGACGGCGCAGTCATTTGTGGGCCCCATAACGAAAAGCGATTGGAGGAAAAAAACGACAAAGATTGAGTTTTATAAATAACGGCGTAAATTGTTACCGTTAACACTGTTGGAATACCCGGTGGTTAAAATACAGTAATACGCGTTGTTGCACAGTAGCACACGGTATTGCACAGTATTTTGAATTATTGATCCTTACGTAAGAAGGCACTACTCAATAATTGCTACAGGAGTTACTGTTCATTACTTTATTGATTCAATAATTGCTGCGTTGATATTTACATTATTATTGTTTCAATAATTGTCACTGCATAGTATTTTCCATTATCAGATCAATAATTCATATTATTTGAATAATATTATCAGATAACATTATTGGCAATGTCTAGAAAGTTCTGTCTAAGGAGAGGTTTGGTCACCTAATTGCGCGCCAGTAAGGAGAAATCCTTATTGGAAAGCCCCCTCTATCCTGGGAACGGCCTGGTTGTCTGTACTGTGATTCTGTAATATTATTTTTGAATATTTAATTATTGATTATTATGATAAAAAAAATATTTATTTTATGTGGATATAGATGGAGGAAATTTTTAATGTGACAATTGTTGAAAATTAATATTATCTTTTTCTGATAAAATAATTCATTTAAATATATTATTTTAATAATATATTAACGGTGATATTTTTATAATGAATGTGGGACATATGAGTATATGAGGAGGAAGAGTATTTTTGTGGCATTAAATGTTTAACACATGTTTTGTTTGTCGGTGGACATAATTTTTGACCGAAAATTGAGTATAGACTTTAAAATCATCCGTTTTTGGATTTCGGATAATTTCTGTTTGGAATTTGAAAAAACTTCCTTCTGCAAAGTTGTAGAGAATTGAAATTCCTATAAAAATTCTCGAGATTCGAATTTTCTAATAAAAGGGCTATTTATTGTGAATTATTGAAGTTCCGGAGTTCCGAAATAATTGATTTTCGGAAGTTTTAATTATTATTTTCAACAAAAACGTTTTTCAAAGGTTGGTGGGCATCTTTAACATGTGTTTGATGGCTAAAATCAGATTCCTTGGTGGTTGGCTTGAATGTTTTGTAAATATTAATATTATATTAATTTAGTCTCCTTTGGCGTTCTAACATTTTCCTATAAATAGAGGGTTAAGTTAGAATTGAAAATCACACCAGAAATATAAGCTTTCTCTCTACTTCTCTCTCTATATATCAAGCGTGTTCTTGTGAGTATACTTTGAGTGTTGTTATACGGTGCGAGTTTCTGTCAGCACTATACCGAAATTCAGTCAGAAGTACGGTTATTTTGAGGTAAGGGATGTTATTTTCTTCTTAAATGATATTATTTCTTCAATATCATTATGCTGAAATGTTGGTTGGAAATTTTTATCAAATTTGGAACTTTTTCATGTCGGGATTACTATTCACGAGTTACTATTCATGAGTTACTATTCACGAGTTACTATTCACGAGTACTATTCACAAAGCGTGAAGATGTTTTTTTGTGAAATTTCTATCTTTTGGTGTCGGAGTTACTATTCACGTATACGTCACTATTCACGTATACGGCACTATTCACAAATACGGCACTATTCACCGAATAATGAAATTTCTTCTTTTTGTCCAAAATATCTATTCTGGATACTAGCTTTGATTGTATCCATGTTTTGATCATTCTTGAATTTTACTTCAGTATGATTATTTATGAAGTATTTTTGAACTCGGATTGTTTAGAGTACGAATCCTTAATACTTGTTATTTTGTTTCACTGTATTCGTTTCCTTTAAAATATTTTTCATCATCCTCAGTCCTAAATGATGGTGTTACTGAATATCTTTGGCCTGTAGTGCAAAGATGGTTGATTTTATTATGAATATCTTTGGCACGTAGTGCAAAGATGAACAGGTGTTGAGATGAACAGGTGTTGAGATGAACATGACCAACTGGTGATACAAATGAATATCTTTGGCCTGTAGTGCAAAGATGATTAAAGATGTATATTGATCGTTGTTACAGGGATGAAATATTGATGATGGGCTTTTAAATCTTAGAAGACAGTAGAATTCATTCTCTACGTGACTCTTCTAATGGATTGCTGTTTCCGCTGTATTTGTTGATCTAAAACTTGTTGTCTATTGTATTCTATTAGATTTTTCCCTGTTGAAGACTAACTATAATTTGTTGTATATTATCTTAGTCATAATATTCTTTACTGGGCTAGTTGAGCTCACCCTTTTCCTTGTTGCTCCATTTTCTGCTCAGGAGGTGAGAACATAGCAGGATCGAGTCGGGGTATGGAATGAAGGTTGTAGAGAGAGTTGTTTAGTAGTCCTCACCATTTTTGTAAAATAATGTATCAATAATTATGATGGGAATTTTTTTGCGTGTGGATATTGTCTAGACGGCAATATCTGTATTTAAACTCACAGTATGTATTGTCGTATTTCACACGACATTTGTATTATTGAAGTTGTAGTTATTTCTGTACCATGTATTTGGCGACTCAGAATGGGTTGGGTGGAATGGACCTATTTTGGGGGCGTCACAGTTGGTATCAGAGCTTAGGGATATGATCTCTGGTGGAGATCGGGGAATAGAACTAGGAGGGGAGAGACGAGTAAATCCTTCACTAGTGTGTCCTACCTAAGCTTATTTGTTGGTCAGGTCATAATATAGGGATATTATGTGACATGTTAATTTGTTTAATTAACCCTTGTTTTATGACAGTATTTGAGAATGTCGACTGAGAATATTAACAGTGGAGTAAATGAGACCGTGGAGACGCCTGTACTCACTAACGAGGAGAATGTGCAACAGGCTGGCAATGTTCCTCCCGTGAACAATGCCACTGAGCAGATGATGAACGACGGGATATTTAGAAGCTTTTTGCAGTTCATGCAAAATCAAACGAGGGAGACACGTGCACAAACTACAGGTGGAAATGATAACAACGCACGGTTTGTCACGGCTAAGCAATTCAAAGAGTTGGGACCACCAAAATTCTTGGGAAAGCCGGATCCGATTAATGCAGAGACGTGGGTCAAGCAAATTACCAAGATATTCGATGTCTTGGGATGCACGGAGGAACAGAAGGTTCCATTCGCCACCTTTATGTTCCGTGGCGAGGCAGACTACTGGTGGGAGTCTGTGAAGCGTACACATCCAGCCGCACTCAGCATGTCATGAGAGACGTTTCAGAAACTTTTCAACGAAAAATACTTTCCTGAAATTATTCGCAATATGAAGGAAGTGGAGTTTATTAGATTGGAGCAGAACAACATGACGGTGTCTCAGTACGAGGCGAAGTTTGCGGAGTTGTCTAGGTTTGCACCTCATTTGGTGGAAAATGAGGAACGAATGACGCGTATGTTTCTGAGGGGTCTAAAACCCGAGATTCGACAATATCTTATCTCTCATAAATTTTCTTTATATTCGGATGTTGTAAACATGGCTCAATTATTAGAGCTTGATAACGAGTATGTTCAACCGAGGGACCACAACCAGGGTCATATCGATGACAGCAGTCATCAGAACGATGATAACCAGCGGGGAGGAAATAATACGGACAAAGGCGGTAACCACTCGGGTGGTAATCGTGGCCGTGATAATAGGAAAGGTGACTCAAGTGGACATTTCAAGAAAAGAAGGTTCAACAACGACCATGTGAAGACGTCAGCGCCGGCAGCAACTGGTTCCAAGGGAGGAGAACGACCACCAGTCATATGCTATAAATGCGGGAAAGAGGGACATATCAGTCCAAACTGTCCACAACAGTTCCAGGTATGCTATAAGTGTGGAAAGGAAGGACATATAGCTTGAGAGTGTAAGGTAGCGAAACCAAGTCCAGCGGGGATGGTGACTCAAAAGGATGTCCCAGAAAAGTCAAAGTCAACGATTCTTGGAAGAGCGTTTGTTGTGACCGGTCAAAATGCGAGGAACCCGAACGAAGTTAGCACGGGTTAGTTAATTATAATTCTTGCGAAGTTTATACCTTAGTAGATACTGGTTCTACCCATTCTTTTATCTCTCTTGTTTGCGCTCAACGTTTGAACTTGACTACGGAGAAATTAGACTTTGACCTATTTATAGAGACTCCGTTAGGAGAAACTTTCATTACATCCGTTGTTTAATCTTGCTTGATTCAGGTTGGCACTATCACATTACCTGTTAACCTTATTTCCATAGAGATATTTGTTTTGATGTGATTTTAAGGTTAACTACTCATCATGCCAAAATTGATTGCTTTCGTAAGGTTGTTAGTTTTCATATTCCTAAGCAACCTGTTATTCGAATTCAAGCAATCAAACCATTGTAATCAAACATTTTCATATCAAGCCATGAAGTCATTCGTTTATTACGGATGTCAAGTTTTCTTAGTCTATGTTATGGATTTGAATAAAGACACGTCAGATTTGAATAACATCCCTGTTGTTATTGATTTTTCCTGACGTATTTCCTGAAGAATTTCTTGGCCTACTCCCAGAGCGTGATATTGAATTTTGTATCGACTTTGAACCCGGTACAAAACCCATTTCTAAAATTTCATGGCTCCTATTGAACTTCAGGAGTTAAAAATTCAACTGTAGAAGTTTGTACCCGAGCCTTTATCTGGTGACTTCCTTTGTGGAATACACCGAAGCCAGACTCTCCGTAGGGGATGCCATATTTGTGCGATAGTAAACTGATAGGTGTCATTGTGACGTGTTATCCAAGGTTGGGATATGAGTCACAGTTGAGAGCAACCTAAGTCAGTAATCGAAATATATAGCTTTCTAGGCTTAGTTGGTTATTATCGGAGATTCGTTGAAGGATATTCTCGAATCGCTATTCCATTAACTCAGCTGACTCGTAGAGATACAAAATTCGAATGAAGCGAGGAATGTGGGAAGAGCTTTGAAGAACTCAAGAGGAGACTCATTTCAGCACATTTTCTGACCATGCCATCCTGGAAAAATGAACGCGGTAGCTGACGTGTTGAGTAGAAGAACGTATGCGAGTACGAGTACGATATTGTCAAAGACTCATTTCGTATAACTTACAAATATTAGAGATGGAGATGAAAACTCTAAGTACCCACGTGATGATATACAAGTATAATCGACTTTTATCGATAAAGTTAAAATCGCTCAGGCTACACACCGGAGCTGATGAATATGAAGAAGGAGGTGCAAGAAGTTGTTATTCCAAAAGCGAGAATTGACGATGTGAGGAAAGATCAAACCTTCGATTTATTGATTTATTTGAAATTCTCGATCGAGTAGGAACTGTGGCCTATAGACTCGTTTTACCGCCAAGTATGACGTGTGTTCATAACGTCTTTCACGTATCGATGTTACGTAAATATGTGGACGACCCGAACCACATTATTGAGTTAGAACCAGACGAGATAACTGAAGACTTAACATACGAGGAGGTACCTGTCAAGATTTTGGATAGGAAGAAGCATGTGCTACGTACGAAGGTCATACCACAAGTTAAAGTTTTGTGGAGAAACCATGCTATTGAGGAAATGACCTGGAAATGAAAGCGAGGTATCTTCATCTTTTCGATACACCTAGTACGTACGTCAATTTCGAGGACGAAATTTCATAAGGAGGGGACGTTGTAAGACCCCGAAATTTTTAAATAAAAAGGAATTTCCTTTATTTATTATTTTGAAATAGTAAGGGTGGATTTGATTAATGTGGTTAGTTATGGGTAAAATGCGCAAATATTTTAAATAAGTAAGTGGTGATAAAATATTCATTGTTGTCGGGGAATATTCATTTGGTCGTAGAATATTCTTTTTGTTGGGAATCTCCGTACGACGACGCAGTCATTTGTGGGCCCCATAACGGAAAGCGATTGGAGGAAGAAAACGACAAAGATTGAGTTTTATAAATAACGACGTAAATTGTTACCGTTAACACTGTTGGAATACCCGGTGGTTAAAATACAGTAATACGCGTTGTTGCACAGTAGCACACGGTATTGCACAGTATTTTGAATTATTTATCCTTACGTAAGAAGGCACTACTCAATAATTGCTACAGGAGTTACTGTTCATTACTTTATTGATTCAATAATTGCTGCGTTGATATTTACATTATTATTGTTTCAATAATTGTCACTGCATAGTATTTTCCATTATCAGATCAATAATTCATATTATTTGAATAATATTATCAGATAACATTATTGGCAATGTCTAGAAAGTTTTGTCTAAGGAGAGGTTTGGTCACCTAATTGCGCGCCAGTAAGGAGAAATCCTTATTGGAAAGCCCCCTCTATCCTAGGAACGGCCTGGTTGTCAGTACTGTGATTCTGTAATATTATTTTTGAATAATTAATTATTGATTATTATGATAAAGAAAATATTTATTTTATGTGGATATAGATGGAGGAAATTTTTAATGTGACAATTGTTGAAAATTAATATTTTATCTTTTTCTGATAAAATAATTCATTTAAATATATTATTTTAATAATATATTAACGGTGATATTTTTATAATGAATGTGGGACATATGAGTATATGAGGAGGAAGAGTATTTTTGTGGCATTAAATGTTTAACACATGTTTTGTGTGTCGGTGGACATAATTTTGACCGAAAAATTGAGTATAGACTGTAAAATCACCCGTTTGTGGATTTCGGATAATTTCTGTTTGGAATTTGGAAAAACTTACTTCTGCAAAGTTGTAGAGAATTGAAATTCCTATAAAAAGTCGTTAGATTCGAATTTTCTAATAAAAGGGCTATTTATTGTGAATTATTGAAGTTCCGGAGTTCTGAAATAATTGATTTTTGGAAGTTTTAATTATTATTTTCAACAAAAACATTTTTCAAAGGTTGGTGGGCATCTTTAACATGTGTTTGATGTCTAAAATCAGATTTCTTGGTGGTTGGCTTGAATGTTTTGTAAATATTAATATTATATTAATTTAGTCTCCTTTGGCGTTCTAACATTTTCCTATAAATAGAGGGTTAAGTTAGAATTGAAAATCACACCAGAAACATAAGCTTTCTCTCTACTTCTCTCTCTATATATCAAGCGTGTTCTTGTGAGTATACTTTGAGTGTTGCTATACGGTGCGAGTTTCTATCAGCACTATACCGAAATTCAGTCAGAAGTACGGTTATTTTGAGGTAAGAGATGTTATTTTCTTCTTAAATGATATTATTTCTTCAATATCATTATGCTGAAATGTTGGTTGGAATTTTTTTATCAAATTTAGAACTTTTTCATGTCGGGGTTACTATTCACGAGTTACTATTCATGAGTTACTATTCACGAGTTACTATTCATGAGTTACTATTCACGAGTTACTATTCACGAGTACTATTCACAAAGCGTGAAGATGTTTTTTTGTGAAATTTCTATCTTTTGGTGTTGGAGTTACTATTCACGTATACGTCACTATTCACGTATACGGCACTATTCATAAATACGGCACTATTCACCGAAAAATGAAATTTCTTCTTTTTGTCCAAAATATCTATTCTGGATACTAGCTTTGATTGTATCCATGTTTTGATCATTCTTGAATTTTACTTCAGTATGATTATTTATGAAATATTTTTGAACTCGGATTGTTTAGAGTACGAATCCTTAATACTTGTTATTTTGTTTCACTGGATTCGTTTCCTTTAAAATATTTTTCATCATCCTCAGTCCTAAATGATGGTGTTACTGAATATCTTTGGCCTGTAGTGCAAAGATGGTTGATTTTATTATGAATATCTTTGGCACGTAGTGCAAAGATGAACAGGTGTTGAGATGAACATGACCAACTGGTGATACAAATGAATATCTTTGGCCTGTAGTGCAAAGATGATTAAAGATGTATATTAATCGTTGTTACAGGGATGAAATATTGATGATGGACTTTTAAATTTTAGAAGACAGTAGAATTCATTCTCTACGTGACTCTTCTAATGGATTGCTGTTTCCGCTGTATTTGTTGATCTAAAACTTGTTGTCTATTGTATTCTATTAGATTTTTCCCTGTTGAAGACTAACGATAATTTGTTGTATATTATCTTAGTCATAATATTCTTTACTAGGCTAGTTGAGCTCACCCTTTTCCTTGTTGTTCCATTTTCTTCTCAGGAGGTGAGAACATAGCAGGATCGAGTCGGGGTATGGAATGAAGGTTCTAGAGAGAGTTGTTTAGTAGTCCTCACTATTTTTGTAAAATAATGTATCAATAATTATGATGGAGATTTATTTGCGTGTGGATATTGTCTAGACGACAATATCTGTATTTAAACTCACAGTATGTATTGTCGTATTTCACACGACATTTGTATTATTGAAGTTGTAGTTATTTCTGTACCATGTATTTGGCGACTCATAATGGGTTGGGTGGAATGGACCTATTTTGGGGGCGTCACAGCCAGCATAGTGGATTTTAAAATTTATTGCTGGCTGCTACTCCCTCTAGCGGCTGAGATCTCATTTGGGCCATTAACTTCAATTTTGGACGGCTAGATGAGCGTTAGCTGATAAAGGGTTCACAGCTAATGTAGTGCACATATCATTTCCCATACTTATTTATATAATAAACAATCAAAAAATTAACACAAATATTTTTAATATATATTATTTTTTAATTTCTAATTTTATAATGGACCCTAGGTAAATATATAATTTTTTTAAAGGAGTTGACCCTACTTAAGTAATTTTAAAGATTAAATAGTCTTTATGTAACATTTAAATTTAAATTGTGTATTTTAGACATCTTTTAAGAAATAATTTTTTTATATTGAAAATAATTAAATATGTAATATTTTTTAGACTTTATTTTTTTTAAATAATTTTTAATTTTTCATATTTAAGGATGTAATAAGAATTGGGTTGCGTCATATATATGAAAGAGTATACAATAATAATGTATTAGGCGAATTAATATCATGATCCAATAATAAAATATTTTGATTAATTGATAATACTAGTATTAATTGGGGTAAGAAATTTTGCGAAAAATTCTTGTCAAAAATTTCATTACCTTATTGTTGTGAGACTTTTAATTAAAGTGTAAAAGATAATTTAGGAAGATTCCCAAACTTAAATAATAGAGTACAAAATAGTACTAACATTTCTAAATTTGAAGTAGTTAAAGAAAAATAAATTTTGTGACTTAATTACATGGAAGTGATATCAATGAGTGATGGAGAAGCCTCTTCATTAATGTGAGGATAATTTATTTTTTTTAAATATTGGGTCTCATAAAAATGTCTTAAATATATCTGTTTACTCGAAATGAGAAAAATTAGTATAGAGAGAAACTATTAATAAATTTTAATTTCAGGACTGGTTTTAAGTCCATAATGATTCGTACTTTCTTTTTATAAAAAAAGGAGTGAAATTTACTTGAACACTTTTGAGATTAAATAGTCTTTATATAACATCTTGAATTTAAATAGTATATTTTAAGCATTTTGTAAAGGGTAATTTTTTTGTATCTTATACATCTAAACTTAGTATAAAAGTTAAAGGATAGAATAGGAAAATAGGAAAACTAAATAATAGAGTATAGATAGTAGACACTCGAAATTTTGTATTTCTTTCTCTAACCATAGCAAAAAGGCAAAAGCATCATTTCACCACATGCTAAGATATTTGAGCGAAGATCATGAGGCTTAGAACGAGTATATAAAGTTATCACGACGATTCCCGAGCAGCAAAATACTCAAGACAAGATGATTGACTAGCCGACATATTTAGAAAGATGTTTTTTGCCTTTTGCTTTGACTATGAATTCGGAATTGGTCAAACTCTATGTCATTGCGTAGCTCTCGAAGAGAGCTTTTCGGAATGGTATGACACATCTCCCAACTCTTCCAGAATTGAAAATTATGAACGTTTTAGCGTGCAACACGGAAAATCAATGTCGCGACACGAAAACCTGGTAAGTGGGCCCCACCTGAGCCAGCAGGAGGACCTACGGCTAACCCTCATCCAAATATCTTTACTCTTTTTTCAATTAATCAATCATAACAAATCATTAACTGATAATTAAAACTATTTATAAAACATCTTCCGATGGTTTAATAAAAAATATCTTTTCCGATTAGATCACTATATTCCTATGTGAAATAATTAAGAATATATTCATTAAGATCAAATTCTCATGAAGGTTACATGTGATATATATATATATATATATATATATATATATATATATATATATATATATATATATATATATATATATATATATATATATATACTAGATGTGTCCCGTGCCTCCGACACTGTATGGACGGTGAGATTTATCCCAAATTTTGGACGGCCCAGATGATTTATTGAGTGAGCGAGAAATTTAAAATCATTTGTATTTTATTATATATATATATATATATATATATATATATATATATTACTATCTATACACAAATTAGTTATTCAATCCTAAAAAGAAAAAACTAACGCATGTTATGATATTCTGATCTAACCTTATATTCTATTTTCCAATATTATATAGGTTATCAAATATAATTACTAGTTAGACAATTATTCATGAAACAAAAAATATGATAAATGATTTAAATATGATTAACGATAATCAAAACAAGAATAAATCAAATTAAACTATGCATTGGGTTCAATTGCAATCCTACTATAAATTTAGTTCATTGCGAAGAAAGAAAACAGTGTCATTAAATCAAATAACATCTTTAAGATTACAAAAACAATATGAAGAGATATGTAAACAAAATAAGTGTAATACAATCTCGTTCTCCATCTCAACATCGAAGTCTTGCTCTCTCGTTTCTTCCTTTTCGCTTCTTGAAAATTTGATCACCAAACCCTAGCTTTTGTTATGTGATGTTAGATGTTACTCTCCCTTTTCATCGGCCTTTAATGTGTATTTATAGCCTCTATATAGCTTGGTAGAAATTTAATCCAATTAAGAATCAATATGGCAAGTCCCAAGTCAATTAAAAGTGCAAAACTCAGCAAAATCAGCTCTGCACACGAACCAGCGTCGTAATTCTCCTTCTTAGCATTGTGACTCTGTAACAATCTAGATTTTTAATTAAATATTTAAATATTTATTGAATTATATAAATATTTAATGGATGTGTTTATCGTTGAATAAGTATTTATTTAATTGATTTTATGTGATTTGATTATTTATTTGTTTAATAAATAATTAATGAGTTAAGGAAAGTAATTAATTTGAAATAGTAATCTAATTTGATTTAATAATTATGTTAGAGAGTTTATAATGATTAAATAAATTATTATATTATGCAATGAATTATTATTAGAATTAATTAAATTAAGTATGAAAACATAATTAATTAGAAGTGTGACAAATAACTATATTATAAGTGGTTATTAAAATAAATTAAAGTAGTTTTAATTTATTTTGCCAAACAAGGCTTAAATATATTAAGTCTTTAAATTTTAAAGAGTTTTGCCAAACGGAGTCTTATGGCTTTTGGATTTTTAAATTTGATTTATTAGATATAAATTAAATAAATAAAATATAAATAATATATATAATAATTTTATAACTGATAATTGATTAGAGGCAATTATTATAATGTCAGTTTTTTTTTTAAAAAACGTCTTCTTTAGTTTTATGTTGTGTTACGTATATTGTATTTGGTTAAGTCTGAGAAAGGGAAAAGGGAAGTGTTTAAGGAAAGAAAAGAGTCTGAGAAATTTCAGAGAGAGCATTTGAGAAAGGACTGAGATTTCAAAAGCTAGTTCAGAGTAGCGATTCTCAGTGAATGGTTTTTCTAAAAGCAACAAAAAAGTATGTTTTATAATCTTAACATAGGTTTTATAGTATAACTATTTAGCCTCTATGTTTCTTGAAACTCAACCTCGCTGTATATAGGTTTTTACAAAAAGTGTCTGTAAACCATGTTTTAGAATTGGTTATGATATTACATATAATTATTATTGTAATTGTTATAACTAGCATGTATATATGTATATATATGTTGTATGCTAAAATACGTTCAAAGAAAAAGAAGAATTGGTTTTACAGTGAAAACGTGTATGAACTTGAGTTGTACAACATCAAAGGTTATAGATACAATTGTATGCTAGTTGTGAAATTGAAAGTCAGGTATGTTAATTGGATATGAACTACAGAGAATTGTAGTTTAAAAGCAATCAAATTGGTGTTTAGTAGGATTTACAGTATACATTGTGTCTAACAAATGTCAAACATGGCGTTTTAATTTTAAAACATTGTTTTTACGGATTTAGTCTTTCTAAATTTGTTGTTCAGTAGTTTTAAGTTAATATATGTATGCTTGGTGAGGTTATGTGTAAATTACATCAGTTATATGTATGTAATTAGTTGCTAGAATTTCTTAAACAGCCCGAAAATTGTCTTCGTGCTCGGTTCTATTAGTTTTTGGCGTCCTAGCGCCAAAAATGGAGCCCCAGCGCTGAAATTCGCGCCCCAGCGCCAAAATTCGCGCCCAGCGCCAGAAATTCGCACCACATCACTAAAATTAGCGCCCCAGCGCCAATTTCGCGCTGCATCGCCACTGGTTAGCCTAGTTCTCACGCCGCGGCGCCGAAACAGAAGTCTGAGTCGGACAATTTTGGCATCCTGTAGTAAAATGGCCATAACTTTCTCATACGAACTTCGATTGAGGTGATTTAAGATGATCCGGAACGAGGACGAGTAGACCTACAACTTTTGTTTTTTAAGTTGTTGAATTTGAGGCATGTAACAGTAGTCAAAATGGTCATCTTTAGGACTGTTATGTTTTCGGGGGCAATCGGAGGGCGTCGGGCATGCACATATGCATGTGTAGTGCTCCTGACCATAAAGATGATGTCCTAAGTTATAAAACATGAATGTTAGTAAATATAATGATGCTTAACATTAATAAATGATGTATTAGATAAGTTATTGAAGCATAGTAAGCATACACAAGAGAGGCAAATCGGGCGTGTGACGAATGAACATCGAAACGCCGTGCCAAGTGTTAACGAACTTAAAACGTGTTTCAATTCAATTGAAATGAATATTATAGGATATGAAATGGGTTTAACATAAAACCAATAAGTAGTCCTAGCAAGACTTAAACACTTGAATGAACTTCAAGTTTGACTAAGAAGAAATATAGTGAGTCATAAGTCGAAAAGTTAACACAATCTAATTGAACATTGTGTGCTAATTAATAGGAAAGATTATGAGATGTGGAGTAGAGTTTACATTATAATTACTATGTGTTGTTATGTGACTAATAGTTGATGTATGGTTATATAATTGTGTATGGCACGTGAAGTGCAGATAACTGTAAGCTGTTAAATTGTTATTGGTAAACAACGATCAAGGCAAGTCTTTCGGTTCCTATTTTCTATGTGGATTTGATGAATTGTTTTAAATTTCATGATATGTTATACATGTTGAAATCATGAAATGTTAAAGTCAATTTATGACTGCATTATTTTGGTTAAATAAGGAGGATTGAGTAAGGAACTAAATCTTTATATGTGCTGTGTGAATTAAAAGCATGTATGCCATGTTACTTTAATTATTATGATATGTATGTTTAGCATGTTATTATGTGCTATGTGATGCATGAAAACTTTTAGATTTTGCTGGGCTGTCGAGCTCACTCTTGCAAATAACCATTTTTGCAGGTCAAGGAATTAACGTAAGGATATGTGCTAAGTGAGTTATAGAGATCTATATTCACAAAGATTACTTATGTTTTATGAGAAATGTATGTAAGATTTTGAAAGTAACCTGTTGTTGAGTTATAAGTTGAGATATTCAGTGTATATGGATATCTATTTATGATGTAAGACTTTGTATAGTCATTTTATTGTAACGATTCATGATATATATTAGAATCGAAGAGATGAAATGTAAAGGTTGCGATTTAGGGCAATACAGAAAGAAATGTATAAAAGTTTTAAATATTCTGCATTTTATTAATTTTAACATCGAATAATGATGTAAGATTAGAGGTTGAATGTATGGTTAACGACCGAATTCGAGAATTAAATTGTATGAATTTTGGGCTTGTTACAGACTCTCTATAGTAGAACCTTGGTGTTAAAATTTCTATCAATGCATGTATATTTCTTCGCGAGCTTCGTTTTGACGAGTGGCACATCTTTTAACTCTTCTCGAATCAAAAGTTATGACCTTTTAACCAACGGACGTTGAACGAACGAATATCCTAGCATCGCAACACTTATGCAACTTCAAATTAACTATCATGTAACAATTTTTCTCCAATTTCCTTTTCTTTTCACATCAAGTTATGACCCCTTTGAAGGTACTGGTCCAAACATGAATCCAATTCAGGTAAGATTCTAATCAACTACTTTGACACACTGTTTGGAGGTCCAAACGAACTCGAATTTTTGCAAACCACACCTTTTCTGGAAAATTTGAGAAGTCTTCTCCAACTTCAAGAAGGCCATTTTCTCCTTCTGAAACTCTAACACCATCCAAAACTCAACTGAAGCTCTATAGGTCAATCTCTGAACCATAGTCCACTTAGCTTGTGATCATTTTAATTCAATTCGATATGATTCATCCAATTTTACTTTCATTTCTATATCTTTGTTCTATTTTCCTTTTTCCTACACAAAAGTATAAAAACATATAAAAATAATATAAAAATACCCGAAACTCACTAATCATCAATGTCGACGTCGGGATTTTTATTTGTCCCTTTCTGTTCTTATTTTTTGGTGTTCTCATTTTAGGTGAGATTTGTTTGAAAAAACAAGTTTGAAAAGGTTCGACATGTATATGTCGATGATTTGACTGTGAGAGTCGCCAGTTGGTTATTTTTAAATGGTTGCACCAACTCAATCGAGAAAAGGTTTGCACAAAGACCTAGTGATGTGACACTGTTTAAGTGGTCTGCAAAATTGAAATTCGTTAGGGTCCGGGGGCTTGATTAAGCGGAGGAAAGGTGTTAGGCACCCGACCCTCGACTTCCGTGATAACACGGTTACTACCACTTTTCATTAAACTTTTATCTGTGAATGTGTGTGTGTGTGTGTGAATTAGGTCTATGTGCAGTTGTTTGGAAATAGTGTTACGCCTCATTTGCACCTATATACAAAGGGTTTGACTTTTGTATAAAAGTTCAATTTTAACAGGATATAGCAGTGATGTTTTGTAAAATAGGTTTTTCAAACCCATGCGCTCAATAGTAATTGAGGCCTTTGATACTTCCATTTTATTATGTGTTCGACTTGATTGTTTTTATTTTCGAGATGTGAGGCTTCTTCGAGAAAATAAGATACATAGCAGTGCCGGACTCCTTGTGGGCATGAGAGCCATCTAAGGATATTCAGACACTGTAGATAATTTACAAGCTGGATGCAGTTGAAAATGTCCATCACGGGAACCGAATCTAGATTCAGAGACTGAATATTTGATCACATGATTCCTAGACTCACATGAGAAAGCAATATGTGCAAAAACTAGAAGAAAAAACTAGATTTGAGCAAATCTAAACCATTCCAGCTTCAACGGTTCCAGTTTAGTCACCATGAACCGGTTAAAGTGAGAAATAGTCTAATTTAGACAAATCTAGCCCGCAGGTTGAAAGATTAAACATCTACATTATGAAAGCGAGTAAATCATATATTTATATAAAAGTAGTAAATAAATATATAAGTGTATATATATATATATATAAGTAGTAAAAGGCCACAAAGTGATCTCCAAGCCACACAATGGCCACGAAGTAACTCCAGGGCTGACAGAAATGTATATATATATATATATATATATATAAAAGCTGTAAACACACCGGATATTATATCCAGACTCAATCAAAACAGAGTTCGATAATATATATTTATAAGTAGTAAACGCAACAGATATTCTATCCAGACTCATTCGAGTTCGAGCTCATCAGTATATATATATATATATATATATATATATATATATATCCAGACTCGTTGCTTATATATATATATATAAATATATAAGCAATAAAAAGCCACGAATCGACGATCCGGACATACTCACACAACGTGACTCTCAACGTTAGTAGATATAAATATATAGAAGTAATAGAAAACTTAAAAATCTAAAATATCTTACAGTGGGCTGCCAAGAAGACTTCAGATAGCTTTAGACGCCTGAAAACTCGGTTTCCACCCGTTAAATTTTAGTATGTGGCAAAACACGAGTTTACAAGTGTTTAGAAAGAAGAATCACTCAGTTTAGAGGACTCTAGAAGTGTTTACAGATTGAAATGGACAAAGTTTTCTCTCATTTTATCCTTTTTTTAAATGAGCTCCTGTTGACTTGTTAATATTCTAACCTTATTGTTTTGATGATGACTTGATATTTTGGATAATTTATTTATTATGAAATTTCAGGAAGTTGATGAAAGGATTATTGTCTAAAGACTTTGAATATTTGAAACCTAAGAAAATTATGTAAGGTCATTGCAAATACTTAATTTTTCAGTACAAGGCTCTAGGACATTTTATGTGTGCATTAAAATGAGATTAATATTTTGTGCATGCCTAATAATTTTATATATATTGCTAACTGTTATTACATGACTGATTTTATATGGTTAGTATTTATATATACATGCGTAAAATTATTGGCCGGATTAATTGAATTTGACATGTGTTATGAAATTTTAAGAGTTCTGATTTTATAAAATTTGTATAATACGTGTGTAAGAATTCATATGCATCAGACTTGTTGGAAACTTAAAAGTTGCTGGGAGTATGACAGCAGAGATATGATTACTTTCAAATAGTGGGTTAATTGCATATATCTTGGAAATATAAGATAATCATTATCTTAAAAAGTTTGTTCATATTACACTTATATATTAATGCTATGATATTCCTTGTTTCGGTTTTAATATAAGTGGCGGCAGATTTTATGAATCATAATTGCTACATGTATTGGAAAAGTCTAAGCATATTGAGTTATCTATCTGACTTGATCTCTTTCTAGATTATCTTTGATAGAGTCCAGTATATATTTAACAACCGAAAATAATTGAATGTGTTATGTTATTTTTCAAATATCATTGGAAAGTTCACAAGGTTTATCTGTTGGCAACGTAAATAATTTATACAACGGTTCTTAATGATCAAACGGTAATAAATTGGGCTATAAAAAGAAAACTGATTTCAGTGGTATATACACAACACTCAAATAAATTATTGCACTCATATACTTGAAAATATACTTCATTATTCTTGGTGCAAAATTTCCAGCTACTGTGCAATTTATATTCGAATCATTCTAGCTGATTTTTGTGAGCTTCATAATTGGTGACATCTCTTTTACTATTTGATCATTGCATATATTAGTTGAGTCTTGCATTGTTAAATTGCTTATTTGATTTAATCATTGGACCTCTATATTTGTAATCTTATATTTTTAGACTAAGTGTTGTCCAAAGAAATCTAATCCAGGTGGATTAAGGTTTGTTTACAAACAGGTTCAAGGAAGCATAGGTGCCTATGGGGTGCATTGGTGCACAGGGAGCAAGTGTGCTCAAGTGAATTATTGTAATTAAATTTGTTAGAATTTGTTTTGTAACAAGGGTCATTTTAAAGAAATAAAAGTGAGTCTCCAATACTAGTTGGTATTGGATGTGGACTAGGCTATTATTATAGAGGATAATAGCTGAACCACGTAAAAAATCTTGGTGTTGATCTTATTACTTGCTTTACTTTATTTACTCACTAAAGCTAGTTAATTATTTTAATCATCTAAATTTGAACATCTGAATTATCGTGTGATAATTCTTTAACACCAAGTATTTTTCTTAAGTTATAAAAATAAACAATCAATTCAATAGGCCATATTAATACAGCAAAATGCATTCATTAATATAGTAGGCTGAATTTAGTACTTTGGTTTAAAATTAAAAAATTGGTCATAGATTGCTTCCACACTTATTCAACCCCCCTTCTAAGTGTGCCTTATCTCCCAAGAGCTCTTATTTATAGACCAAGGAGCCACGGGTTAACCTGCGGCAGCCGCGGGTTTACCTCCGGTTGCCTGGGGTTGCCCTGGGCTTTGTGGGTCCCGTCGTCTCGAAGTACGTGTACTTGGGCAATGCACTGTCCTCTCGAACCTTCATAACTTTTAATCCGGGCATCCAATAAAGGCATGTTGTACCTTTTTAGAATGCTGTTGTCGAGAGATACACTATGACATGGGATTAGAGGTTGTACGAAGCCGGGAAAATGAGTTCATGACCAGATCTCTAAGTCTTCAAATTTTATTCGGTGTGATGTCTTGTGTATTAGTCATTCGGGATTTGAGCTATGGTTCTTGTGGGACACCTTGTATGCAGTGTTGATTGAAATGATGTTGAGACGGCGTGAATGTAATATTGAGGTGGCAAAATGATAATTTTGCCCCTCACCGGGGTTATCTTCGGCTTTGCGCAGATGTAGCAGTCGTTGCTCAGGGTTATCTTTGAGATTGGGCTGCTATTGATGTTGAATGTCCTCAGGGTTATCTCTAAGGTGTGCTTGGCCTCTCGGGGTTATCTTCGGGGTCAGAACTGAGTATCCTAGGGTTGTCTTCCGAGTTTGGAATTGACTTTTCTGGGGTTATCTCCAGAACTTGGACTGCGTTCCTCGGAGTTATCTCCAAGGTTGGAACTGAATCTCCCAGGGTTGTCTCTAGGATTGGAATTAACTTTTACAGGGTTGTCTCCGAAACTGGAACTACATCTCTCGGGGTTATCTCCGAGGTTGGAACTGAATCTCCCGAGATTGTCTCTGGGATTGAAACTGAGTATCTCGGGGTTGTCTCCGAGATTGAAAACTGGATCTCTCGGGGTTGTCTCCGGGGTCGAAACTAATTTGACTTCTAGAGTTATCTCTGGAAGACGATTCTGCCCTCTTATAGGGTTAGTAACAGGAATTCAAAATTTTGAGTGTCTACAGATGCCCCTCTTTATTATATTTATGCGGTGTAATGGCATGGATAGGATAAAGATCGCTAGACACTTGAAATGTGAATAAGATCAACATAATGCAAATGTAATGCAACATGATGAAAATGTATGCTGAGTGTGGTTTGTTGGAATGGTTTCCAACGAACATGACAACTGTTTTCTCCCACCACTTCTGTTGGGTGAATGGCGTTGTCCATGATGACCATGTTGAATTACTTGGATGTCTACTTGACCGAAAGTTTCCAAAGCTCACATGAATCTCCATGATTGAGACCATATGATGTTGACATTGTGGTGATCACCAAAGTCCTTAATCCTCATTGCAAGCTTCCCACCGAAGATGCTTCTCTCATGTGTAAGAGACTCTTGGGGAATTGTGCTATGATTTCTGAGGAACTATATAACAGATTCCATCATCAGTCCTCCCCGATGAGGATGGTTTTTTATCGTTAGGTTTTTCTGACGCTTTGTTGGAGTTACTGCCAACAGTTTATATTTCCAGGGCTGCCTGACCTTTGTTGAGATGTCTTTCAAAGGTTAACATCATCTGACCACCTCCGATGCTTCATTGGAGTTATTGCCAATGGATGGTAATGTCAGGGCCGTCTGACCTTCGCTGAAATGTACTTCAATGATTAACATCATCAGACCACCTCCGATGCTTCGTTGGAGTTACTACTAATGACTGATAATATCAGGGCTGCCTTATCTTCGTTGAAATGTCCTTCAACGACTAATATCATCGGACCACCTCTGATGCTTCGCTGAAGTTACTGCTAACGACTGATAATATCAGGGCTGCCTGATCTTCGCTGAAATGTCCTTCAATGGTTAATATCATTGGACCACCTCCGATGCTTCGATGGAGTTACTGCCAACGGATGATAATATCAGGGCTGCCTAATCTTCGCTGAAATATCCTTCAACAACTATCATCATCAGACCACCTCTGATGCTTCGTTGGAGTTACTGCCAATGACTAATAATATCAGGGATGCCAGATCTTCGCTGAAATGTCCTTCAACGACTAATATCTTTGGACCACCTCTAATGCTTCGCTGGAGTTACTGCCAACGACTAATAATATCAGGGCTGCCTAATTATTGCTGAAATGTCCTTCAACGACTAACATCACTGGAGCTAAGGGTGTAAACGAGTCGAACCGGAGCGAATAGAGAGCTACTCGAATTTGACTCGAAATGATAAATTCGTACTAGAATTCGGCTCGAATTCGAATTATATTTGAAAAATCTTACTTATATTCAACTTGACTCGAATATTTATTACTCGAATTCGATCTGACTCGACTCGAATATTTATTCAAACTACTCGCGAGCTTCAAATTCAAGCTTAAATTCGAGTATCCACATAATAACTAGTTTTATAATAAATATAATTATAAATTGAATTTGTTATTTTACTTAAAAATGAGAAAATATATTTATTATTACACTTTACAAATATAAAATCACAATTAAAATTAAAAACAAAACAAAATAATAAATAATTATCCTAATTTGATTTAAATTTGTATATATTATAAGAGAATGTAACGAACATCTAATTGAATATGTATTAACCGAGTATGTATTGAATCACAATAAAAAATTCGAGTAGTTTGAATCTTAAACGAGTCGAGTATAACCTTGCTCAGATTCTACTCAAATTTTTATTCGAAATATTTTTAATGCTCATATTTGATACATATTATTAACGAATCAGAGTCTCGCTCGTATTTTTTCGAGTCGAGCTAAAATTAAACCCGAACTGTGTTGGCTCGTTTACAGCCTTAATCGAAGCATCTCCGATGCTTCGCTGGAGTTACTGCCAATGGCTGATAATATCAGGGCTGATTGATCTTCGCTGAAATGTCTTTCAATGACTAATATCTTCTGTGACGCCCCCAAATTCGGGTATCTTATAACCCGACAAATGGTGCTACACGGTGCCACAGTTCACACATACATTCAATTGAAATGCCTCAAAAGAGTGAATATGTCTTCTATATATTCCAAAACAATATTACCATTCCCAGGTTCTTTATAACCATTACATGTGTTCTTGTCATAATATCAAATAATTACAACATTCCTACTATACTATTACAAAGGCAACTTATTGATCTGCCTTAGCCTTCCCTTTATTTTTACTAGGTCCTTTAGTTCGTTCGGTCTTAGCTGAATTCATATGGTTCAAGCAAGAGTGAGCATAACTAGCTCAACAAGTATGATAATTTCATTTAAGCAATAGGTTTGAATTATACGAATCTTATATCTTCTATAACTGAATCAATAGTTATGAAGTACCATAGATAATTCAATATATCACTTCTCTTTTCTTAAAACGTTTAACAATGAACAACATAAGTTAAACATCAATTTCGGTCTAAGACCTTGAGCATTTCATTCTTTCTTTGAAAAGGACAACCCGACACCAAGTCCGTAAGTCCGGCATATCTTACGAGCACGTCTAGGTGATCAACATATTGTACTCTATTCTGTACAACAATACTTCTTTAAACGTATCTACGTTTAAGTTTTGGCAATCTCATGTGCCTATCGTTTGACGACAAAATATTTGTTTATTCATACTCAGTCTTTCTTTGAAATCAATACCAAAACAGTTTAGCAAAAGATAGCAACATTGATAATATTTTGATAGATTATACGGAAATCCACAAAACACATTAAGTCTAGCTGAAGGGATTGGCTTCAACTTTATTATACATCAATTCATGCGTAAGATACATGAATCACAAAGCTTGTCCATAAAGAACATAAACAAGGGTTAGAATACTTGCCTTCAGCGTCTTTTATAATTTCTACACTTTTCTTTTGAGTCTTTAAGGATTCTACGATACATGATCACATAACATACCATATTAGGTTATAAACAATAAAGTATGGTCACTAATTTATCTTACCCTTCCTCTCAATCTAATCATTCCTTCGATTGACTAATATTCGTTACGATTTATCGTATTACTTTGTATTTACATTCTCGTAACCTTTCGTCAACTTTTAGTTGTAATTATTAAGGTTATATTCATCCCTAAGAATGTTACTTCAAGTTAATTAAAGTTATAATTTATTTTCAATTAACTTTCATTTCCTTTACATGCATTTTTATTCTTCATTGGTTTTCTCCTAGTACTGGTGCTGCGGCGCCGACTTTCTACACAAGTCTCGCGCTGCGCGCGCGAGTTAACAGTTTCTATATCTTGGTCTCGGCACTGCGGCGCCAAAGTCCTATACTATAGCTGCGCTGCGGTGCCACTTCACAGTGGGTTGGGGTTCTGGTCTGGCGCTACGGTGCCAAGGTTAGTACCTTGGGTTTGATTTCTCTGCAATATTTTGAAGCTCAGAACTTATTCATTATAAGTCAGAATTGGCTCGTTCAAAAGCCATTAGCTCACATATCAGATGTACTACGATTTTATTAGAAAATCTTACATTTTCGAATCCGTTAACACAAAATTCACCGATTAAGTTCTTTATTGAGCGTTCGTTAAACGTTCGTGAACCAACGTTCAGAATTTGACCATTTTCAAGTCCTCAACTCTAAATGCAAACTTAGACTATTCTCTCTCAAAGACCAATTTTTTCGAGTTAAATAGTGACTTTTGACTTTCATTCCTAGAATTTCATGATTTCGACGATTATCGTCTAATCTCGTAAATTTTGCCATAACTTCGTTACTTGAGATTTTTACATCGTTCAAAATGGATTCATTCCATATATCTATCAACCTAACTAAATAAATTTCATCTAATCCTATACACGATGGTTTTCAATTTGTCCATCAACAACAAAATGACAATTCTTCAATGTTCTTCATTAGTTCATAATTTCTATTATTATGATTCACTTGCAACATGGCTTATTAAGGTTTAAGTCCACTAATTAGCCATCCTTGTTCCTACTTATGATACATGCCCCACCAATAATCACTTCTCTATCATAGTTACAAATGAAGAGATGGAGATTAATGGTTTAAAGGTTCATTTCCTTTGATGATCAAGCTTTCCTTTCTTCTTCTTCTTCTTGAATTATGAAAGTCTAAATCTTTTCACTTTTCTCTCAATATGTTTATACTAAGATGTTGGTGGAAAATTAACAAAGCACAAATGAACAATCCAAGCTTCTATTTATAGGATTTCCAAGGTGAGGGCATAAGGGTCTTTAGGCCATCCCACCTCCTTATTTCCACCATCTTACTATTCCTTTCTTGCCCACCACACATCTTATCTTTTGCTTGGCCACCAAGTGGCCAGCCATGACTCACCTATGGGGGCCACATGGGTTGCCCCATGGGTTTTGCTAACCTGGTTGCCTATTGGTTTGATCCATAGGTCCAGTTCTTGGTTCGGGCTTTAGGTTTAATTAATTTAGGCCTAACATTGGGCTTGCATTCTAATTCTTTAGGCCTTAACAAGATTGAACTTGGGCTTGCCCCATTCCTACACAAATCCTATAAGTCCATTGCAATAGGATTAAAGCGTTTAACGTATAATTATCGTATTCTTTATGTATACTAGTTTGTATAATCATTCATCATATACATCATACTATCTTTTATATATACTTGTATAATACTTCGTATCATACTCATACTCATTGCTTCGTATAATACTTGTTTATTATACGATCATCATTTATTCAATCTTTACTTTTCTTAACCTTCTCAAACTTAGTACGCAGGCGAAAAACTGCGTTTGTCATAACTGAATTATTATTACATAATTCATCCTCTCTTATTATTTTATCATTACGCATTTCTCAGAAGTTCAAAAATAATTCCCGAGCAGAAATGGATGAATAGTGTTTTTTGGAAAATTTCTCGGAAAGCTTTTATTTTCGTCTTGTAAATTCAAACACCTTAATTCTATCACGTAGCAAGGATACTACGATATTACGACACTTTTAGGTTATAGAACATGTAGGATTTTTGGCACAGAAACGCACAACGGAATATAATAATTTATAAAGCAATTTCCGAAACTCAACACATGATCCATGCAAAACAGAAATAATTCAATGGTTTAGAATTTATACCGATTATAGAAAACTCTGAAACAACATTGAATCTCCAATGCAATCCGAATGAACTACGTCTCTATGGTATCCACACGAACGCCCGCGATTCATCGCACGATTCTGCAATAAAAGGGAGCTGCACTACTAGCCACCAAAGGAATGGATTTTATGTTTTCTCTCTAGTTTCTCTCTAAGAGTGGCTAGGGTTTTCTTAAGTTATGATTATCTAACGTAAATGGCTGCTATATATCATATATATATAGTAGTTAATAGGAATTAATCAAAAACTTAATCTAATTAAAATAAAATCCGAATTTATATATATATATATATATATATATTTTAATTAAGTCTTACTTAATTAATATACCTATATATAAATTATCGTATTAATTTAAATTCATAATTTAAATGCTATCAATCATATTGACTGTGACAACCCGAGAATTTAGAATATTTTTAAAATTTTTTATTAATTGAATTAAGGTT